>OX451737.1:722233424-722761766 GCA_948472305.1 Vicia faba | reverse complement strand
GAAGCAATAAGAACATAGTGAATTGATTATAAACTGTTATTTCTTACTTTCTCTTTGAAACAAGATTACAAGTGTTATAGAATAAAAAATAACCGATCTCACTCTAATTAGGATTTGCATTGTGTAATGATAAGAGACTAGTATGCTATTTATAAGAAAACTAGCATACTAAACTAATGGGGTTTTACACACAAACTCATTACAAGTTAACTTAAACAATTGGGCATAACAAACATGCTCAATTTGAAATGCTAACAAACCTAGAAAATATCGACTAATGCATGTTTGAACAACTTCGACTACAACACACATTATTTTGACACCAACATGCGAACAAGCTTCAACCTCATGCTTAAATCCTATTTAACCATAATCTACCCCTTCTACCATACTAGAGTTCGATCCAATGTCTCACAAATCTCTACCTTGGAACAAACTCTATAACATCACGAGAACAAACTAGCTTTCTTCATGCAGCTTTATCAACTGCATACAGTGGAAAAACTTGCAACTTTGCAAAGTCTTGGTGATCATATCAGCAACATCGTGATCTGTCAAAACCTTCAACATTTGGACTTCTCCATGCTCGATTATCCCTCTGGCGAAATGCAATCTCACATCGATGTTCTTGGTTTGCTCATGATAGGTTGAATTCTTTGACAGATGTATTGCACTTTGACTATCACATTTAACAGTGATAACTCGACATTGAAGTTTCAGCTCCTTAGAAAAACCTTCAAGTCACAATGCTTCTTTCACAGCTTCAGTGAAGGAAATATATTATGCTTCAGTGGTTGATAAGGTGATAACCATCTAAAGTGTCACTTTCCAACTAATTGATGCGCCAAAAATAGATTTTTCAGAATCCATATAACCTGCATAATTAGAGTCAACATATCATTTGATTACTATTTTACTATTTTCACCACAAGCTCCACCATAAATTAGGACTATATTCAGAGACCCATTTATGTACCTTAGAATCCATTTCAATGCTTGCCAGTGAGCTTTTCCAGGATTGGCCATGTCTTACTTACAAGACTTACTGCATATATTATGTTGGGTCTAGTACAAACCATAACATACATCAAAGAAACTACTATCTTAGCATGTTAGATGCTATTCATATAAGCTCTTTAGATATCGGTATTGGGATACTTATCTATACTCAGCTTGAATTTAGGGTTTGTCGAAGTCACAGTAGGCTTTGAATTCGACATACCAAACTTGTTGAGAATATTTCGTAGGTATGCCTCTTGAGATAAGTATAATTTCGACTACTTTCTATTTCTTCGGATGTCAATTCCAATAATCCTGAATGCAGCTCCCAGATCCTTCATGTCGAACTCCTTATTGAGTTTAACCTTCACCTTCATTACTCAACCTTCACCTTTATTACATCCTCAATATTGTTGCTTGCTATGAGAATATCATCAACATAAAGCAACAAAATAACAAATGAATATCCATGTCGAAATATGAAGTAAACACAGTGGTCAAACAGACTTCTAATGAAACCTATGTGTGACATGAACTTGTCGGATCTCTTATTCCACTGTCGAGGAGATTGTTTCAGACCATATAATGACTTGTTCAGCGTGCACACAAAAACTTTTCTTTAAAAGTCCCCTTTAACTGAAAAAATATTTTCTTCACTTATTGATAATAAAGATAAGATGCAAGAAGGAAATAATAAGTTATGTTTATACTAGCTCACTTGAAAATTATCAAGTTAGTCTAGTCCACCCACCAAGGTGATTTCGCCTTTCTCAACAAGGTCTTTATTCAACAATCACACAGATTATTACAATGCACAATCTAACTGCAAGTGACTCACATTACAACCTCTAAGACACACTAATCTTAGACTTCTCAAGGATTATGACCAACTGGTCCCTTAAGGCTCAATCAAATAACTATTTGAAAAAGGTTTGTTTACAATAGATTTGCTTCTACACAAGCTGATAAGTAAACAGTATTTCTGGAACAAATAGACTTAAGAAAATAGGAAGCTTATGAACAGTCTTGAGAGGACGTGAATTATTAGCCTTTCCTCTTAGTCTTTAAGCATATTTATAGTCAATAAAATAATATATTTATTGGAGGATATTTCTAGAATTCCCAGAAAGTTGGCAGCTTGATTTACGTGGGGGACAAGATCGTACAACGTGTATTTCCTTCATGGTAGTGGAATGAAATGTTTGTTTGTACCATGTACTGTTGTACCATGTAATCCTTATCTTCTTTTCTTCTTGACGTCAGAGGCTTCAGATTATGCATGTGTTAGAAGAAAGAAAATAACTCTTGGGTCATTAGAACTTCAAGTATTCAGAGTCTTCAGAACTTCGTCTTCGGAATCTTTAGCACTTAATATTAAAAACCCTTTATCGAACCTTGGGTCATCAGAACTTCAAGTCTTTAGAGTCTTCAGAATTTCGTCTTCAAAATCTTCAGCACTTGTTCTTGAGAATCCTTTGTCTGCAGAAACATAAGTCTTCAGCATTTGGACTTCAGTCATAACTTCTGCCTTCAGATCTTTAGAACTTGGTTTCTTGGACTGTATATCATAGCCTACAATTCAGATCCATCTGAAGTGGTTCACTACCGTTCATCTGAACTTGTATAGCGCAAAAGCGGAACTTGATCTCTTCTAATGTCTTGGCAACGCCATTCATCAGAAACCTAATCTGTTTGTTAGATACTCAAAACAACAAACATCAGAGTACCAAAACTATTCATACAAACATACTTTTTGTTATCATCAAAACTCAGAGATAAAGTTGTAGAACCAAATATTGTTCTAACAATCTCCCCCTTTTTGATGATGACAAAACTACATATTTTGATGACACAATTTTGTACATAATCAAAAAAAAATATCAGATATAAGAAGGGTAATAAATGCTTATCCTATATATGATACTCCCACTGAATCTAAGACTTGATGTAGATCGTATATCCTGATTATGAACCATTTGAGTAGAACTCCCCCTGGTTGCAATAGATCAGATATTGAGATCTTGAGAGTCTTGATACTTGAAGTCAATCATGCCAATTGAGATCTTGAAACTTTAGCATCACAAAGAAAGATTCAAGATTATTAATTTAGAGCTTGATTATGAACTTAACACTCTCAGAGTCTGATTCCAGATGTTAGACCAAACTTTGTTTAACACTTTTAGAACTTGATTCCAATCAGAGTTCAAGATTCCTGAAAAAGAAAACAATTCTACCAGAAACAGAAGTTTATATTGGTTAGAATGTAAGCAGTTCCCCTTAGAGAATTTTTTTCATGGAATTTGATTATTAGAATCAAAATATTACTTTAGTTATTTACTCTCCCTTTTTGTCATAATCAAAAAGGTAATTATGTGTGAAAAATATAAAAACAAATAAGTAAAAAAAAAAAAGAACAGGTTTGAAATGAAAATAAGAATTCATTTGATTGCAAAATAACATCAGAAAGAAAGGAAAACATGAGAAACAAAAAGTCCTAAGGTTCAGATGCAAAAGGGAAAAAAATCCTAAGAGCCTAAGATCCAGAGGAGGATGGTGTTGGAGCAGATAACTTCTCCAGAATCAATTGAAGCATATTCTGAACACGATCATTAACCACCTTTTATTCATTGATGCTTTATTTGAATTCTTGTTGTTCTTCTCTAATTTCACCAATTGTGTTTTCCTGACGCACAATGGCTGGATCAGAAGATAATACAACCAAAGCCTCTTGTCTTTCCTTTTCTTCTTTTTCAGCTTCTTGAGCCAACTTGTATTCTTCAATAATTCTGGCTTCTTCCTCGGCTTTTCTAGATTCTTCTTCTTGAGCTTTGAGTTTGGATTCCTCTGCTTCTTTCAGTTCTCTAGCTTTAACTTCTCTTTGCTTTGTAGCAAAAAGTTCAAAGACTCTGATTCTTTATTTTTCTTCTTCCCTTTCTGTTACCATCTGAACTTCAACAAGTCTGGATGCTTCATAAAAGGTCTTCATCCTTTCAAATTCAGGGGACATCCATTTCTGAAACAGCTTCCAGGAATCATCCAGATCTTGGGGCTTAGTATTAGTACTTACCTCGTCTCTTAGCTTTGCAACCTTATTTCTAGCCTTGTTTCTAAACATGTTAATGCATTCATCAAAGGTTTTTGGGACAGGTTTTTCATAAATAGTTAAGGCAAGTTCTGGTGTGGAATGGTTTGGTTCAGATGGTTATTCAAGAAGATCAAAAAGATCAGAAAAGGTGAATGGTTCAAATGTAGAAATTTCAAGAGTATCAGAAATAGTCCTTTCAGACATTTCATGGTCAGATGGGGAGTATGGATCAAAGTGATGAGTGGGTCAGTCAAGGTGGATGGTTTCTGGATTAGAGAAAGCAAATTGAAGTAATGTTTGAGAGATTGGTGAATGATTAGTTTGATAAATTGGTGAGGGTGTAGTAATTTTAGATATGGGAGTGATATTGGTGGAGGTGAATGTTTGAATAGGTTCTGATGAGATGGGTGTAGTGAGAAATGCAATGGGGTTAGGAGAAGAAACATGTGTAATTGGAGGAATAGTGGTACTAGCAGGGTCAAATGTAGATATGGTGGTGGTTTATGGTGAAGCAAAAATATGTGTGGTTAAAGGGATTGTCATGGAAACAGTATCAGATACAAGTGTGGCGGTGATAGATGGGGGAACAACAAAGGACGGAAAAGAATATGTTTGTGTAATGGAAGTAGGGGTGGATGATAATGCATCAATAATATTATAAATAACTATAGAAACATGTACAATATCAGAAGACTTACTTGTCGTTTCTGGATACATAACCAAGAACACATTCTTAGAAGCTTGAGACTTCTTTTTCTTCTTCTTTCCAGGCTCAGAAGCTTCTGAACTCTTCTTCCTTTTTCCTCTTAAAGGATCAACAGGAACCAGAGGATCAGCCAAGTCAGAGTATTTGAAGTTGGACATATTATGTCCTTCTTGTGCCATCATCACTATATAAGCAACAATGCCATATGGACTATCTCCCTTGGTAAACAAAGGGAAGTTATCCACTGGAAGTCTGCAGTTAGTGATGCTATCAAAAGGAAGCGATAGAGGATTAACGTCAATATTATTAATCATTCCTATATTCTTCATAGTCTTTGCATTGAAGGATTTTCCAATTCCAGGAGCCAGATCCTCAGTATATTGAGCTTCTTTAACCAGAAACTTAACTAAACCACTCTCCACAAAAATATCAGTCAGAAGATGTCCGAATGGAATGTAATTTAGAATCTTCTTATTTGGATCATTTGTGGTTATGTTATTTTTAATGGAGTCTCTCATATAGGAGAATAGAAGTTGTTCTGGACTGGGCCCGATAGGCCCAATAGCATTGCTAAGGCCCAATCCAAATGGACTTGCTGAGGACCACGCCGACCAAAGGGTCACAGTCGTGCCCGACGTGCTCCCTGAGGTTGCTTGCTCGACCTCTACATCTCCAGCTCGACATCCTGCTGTCCAGCTCGACATCATCTCGAGCACCCCAACTAGGGCAGACTCAGTCCACTGCACTCCCAACGAGACCCCGAAAAGACCGCGTCTCCGTCCGCCCGCACTTCACGCAGAACATCCAGGAAGGGGACCACGTGTGGGTCCCTACTACGCACGTAGAACCTGGCAGTTCCTCCATTGGGCCAAACCTGCCCGGCCCAAGGGAGGAACCTTGGCCCAGCGCTGGGGGCTATAAATACCCTCTGTTTCCAGAGGGTCAGGTATTTATCATTCTACCCATACTCTTACTATTGCCTGCTCGTCCTCTTACTTACTTCAGCATCGGAGTGTCTTGCAGGTACCCCCCCCACCTCGTTCAAAACTTTCAGCTCGGAGCCAGCCGTGACGGTCCAAGTCTGATCAGGTCAGATCAGTGGCACCGTCTGTGGGAAACTAGCTTCCCCGTCTTACAAACAACTCAAAAGACCAAAGCTCAAAATTCAACTACCTGTCATGGCTGATCCAGCTCGCGATGAGCAGAACGTCCGTGTCGCCGACACCAATAACGGCACGGCGGACAAAAACGGACATCTCGACAACGCCGGCAATCCCGGCCACAACACCGCTCCTGCAACAACCGTCCCCGGAACTTCCTCGTACAGGGACGGAGCCACAGCATCATCCTCCTCGCTCCCACCACCACTCGAGGACGACCCGGCGGCCCTCGCCCACTACAGAGCCGTCCGGTTTCAGGAAGTCCCTGTCCCCTCCGGGGCGGATGCCACCACCCAAGCGATGTTCGCAGCAATTAACCAAACGAACTATCTCATCTTCGCCCAAGGAGAGAGATTAAAGGCGCTTAAAGACGAGAGAAGACCCTCGAGGAGGCATCGGAGACCACATACTCCCCCTCCTCGAGTGACTGAAGCTCGACACCCTTCTCCCCCGCGGAGACACTACAGGGAAAACTCCAGAAGCCCTTCTCCCCGGCCAAAGCAGAGGCGACCCTATTTGGAGAGAGAGCCCGTCATCCCTGCCGGAGAGCCCAGTCGCGACCCGGTAAGGCACGACAAGAGACACGCCGGAGACGGGCGTGTAACATTCAACCAATGAGCATCACGCTCGAGGGAGACTCAGCACGACCACCATGCCAGACAATACTACAGGTCCCCATCTCTGTCTCCGGAGAGGAGCGACGAGGACGACCCCCGCGGTCCCCTGTCACAGGCCATCATGGATGCACCCATCCCCCCGGGAATGGAGAAGCCCCCACATCTGAAGGAGTACGATGGAGTCGCGGACCCGGTCGACCACATTGACGGGTTCGAGGCTATGCTTCATTATCATAATGTCGGGGGGCCCATCAAGTGCCGTCTTTTCCCCACGACTCTCAGGAAGGCGGCCATGGACTGGTACAAAGGGCTCGCCCCGGGCTCAATCACCTCGTGGCGGAACCTGAAGAACCAGTTCATCAGTTCCTTCACCGCTTCTCGACGCCATCCAAAGACCGAGGCGGCGCTCGAGGCCATCATCCAAAGACAGGATGAGACCTTGAGGGAGTTCATCAACCGCTTCAACCGAGAAGCGATACAGGTCCCCTGCACGGACCACATGAAGAGATATCTGCTGGAGAGGGGGCTCCTCCCCGGCATAGAATTCAGAAAAGCCGTGGGAATCGAACCGCCCAGGTCTTTCGACGCCCTCCTCGATAAAGCTCGGGAATACATGGATTACGAGGAGAGGGAAGCGGCCAACAGGGCCCGAGATTCCAGGGCTCTTGGTCCCAACAACAGCAGCAGCTCGCGCCAAGAGGCTCCTCCTCGACGAACCAGGGAGAAAAGGAAAGAAGACAGACCCCGGGAAGTCCGGGAACAAAGGGGACCCTCGGGCCATTTCACCGAGTACACTCCGCTTACAGCTTCCCACGAGCGTATTCTGGCGGAGTGTGCCAGTACAGACTTTAAGGACGGCGACGTCAAGCGTCCCCGACCTGCTCCCGCCAAGCCAGGGGTGGACAAAAATAAATAATGTCAATACCATAGGAGTCATGGTCATCTGACAGAGGACTGCGTCCACCTCAAGGATGCCATTGAAACCCTCATCAAGGGAGGGAGGCTCGCGCAGTACAGGCGAGACGACGCTCCTCGTCGTGACACCCATGAAGCCAAGGAGCCGGAAGAAGACGCCCGACCATCAGACGAGTCGGTGCCTATCCAGACTGCCTTCTCGGTGACCAGGCCTGAGGAGTTCGACATTCCCGAGCACCTGCAGGAACCGCTGACAACGCACAGCAGGTGGGAATACTTTCCCTCCGCCATGGTCATTAATGGGGGCTGGTTCAACGACCTCACCATCAATTCAGCTAAGAGGAAGTTGGACGAGCTGGTCGACGCGGCTCCCCCGTAAACAGTAACGTTCGAAAGGGTGAAGGGCAGGTCGGAGCCCATCACCTTCTACCTAGAAGAGCTCCCCGGCGGAGCCCCGAACGCGGTCATCCCCTTACTGATAAGGGCAAGAATGGCTAATTTCGACGTGCATCGCATCCTGGTCGACGAGGGGAGTTCCGTCGACGTGATGTACAGCCAACTTTTCCGAACCCTATAGCTGGACGACTCACATCTCTCTCCGTATATGGGGTCAGATCTACAAGGCTTCAACGGCTCGACTTCCAAACCTTGGGGTTATGTCGAGCTCTTGGTTACGTTCGGCGAAGGAACGGCTACGAGACAAGTTAAAGTCTGTTTCCCCGTCATTGACTGCCCGTCTCTGTACAATTGCATCTTGGGGAGACCGACACTGGCAGAGCTAACAGCGGTGCCCTCGACCGTCCATCTGAAGATGAAGTTCTACACCAGGAGGGCACGGGTAGCCACCATCCAAGGAGACCTAGCCGCTGCCCGTAGGTGCTTCAACGCCGCTTCTAAGGGACGGGATACCGTCGACATAGGGACCAGACCCGCCAAAAGGACAAAACAGGAGCCCGACAGGAAAGCGTCCCCCGAGGAAGAAGTCCAGAAAGCTCCACCAAAGGTCGACTCCATAGCCCTGGACACCCGCTTCGATCAGGACGAGCCATCCAGCAGCGACCAAATCCCACTCCGACCAATACCCGACGGGGATTTTGAACTCGTTCCCCTCGGCACAGACCCGACCAAGGGAGTGAAGATTGGCAAAGACCTCCCCAACTTGGCCAGGAAGCAAATCAAGGCCTGTCTGCGCGAGAATGCTGATCTGTTCGCCTGGAGCGCTGCGGAGATGCCCGGACTCGTCCCTGAGGTCGCCTGTCACTACCTCGCCATTGATCCATCCGCTAAGGCCGTAGTACAACGTAGGCGTGGGCAGTCTCCAGAAAAAACGGAGGCTGCTGAAAAAGCTGTAAAAGACCTCCTAGAGGCAAATTTTATTTCTGAAGCCCGGTATTCCACCTGGCTGTCAAATGTTGTACTCGTGAAAAAGAATAATGGAAAATGGAGAATGTGCGTTGATTATACTGATCTCAATCGGGCTTGCCCGAAAGATGCTTTTCCCTTGCCTAACATAGATATGCTGGTCGACAACTCGGCCGGCTACAGAACCTTGTCGTTCATGGACGCCTATTCGGGCTATAACCAAATCCCAATGGCCCTGGGCGACAAACACTGCACGACATTCATGACCAGCTCGGGCAACTATTACTACAACGTAATGCCCTTCGGACTGAAAAATGCCGGAGCAACTTACCAGCGCATGATGAACAGAGTTTTCAACAAACAGATCGGCGACATGCTCGAGGTATATATGGACGACATGATCGTCAAGTCCCGGGCAGACACCGACCACGCATCTCATCTCAAGACAGTCTTTGCCCAAGCAAGACAGTGTAAAATGAGGTTCAACCCCGAGAAATGTACGTTCGGGGTTAAGGCAGGAAAATTCCTTGGATTCTATCTAACAGAACAGGGAATCAAAGCCAACCCCGACAAATGTCGGGCATTCTCCGACCTCCCAACACCAACGTCGAAGAAGTCGATACAAATCATGAACGGCATGCTCACGTCGTTGTCCCGCTTCGTCGCGAAATCCGCTCAGCACGCCCTCCCCTTCTTCAAACTCCTTCGAAAGGAAGCAGCCTTCGAATGGAATAAGGAATGCGAGCAGGCACTACGCCACCTAAAGCAAAGTCTGTCTCAGCCGCCCGTGCTATTTTGACCAGACAACGGGGAACCGCTGTACTTGTACTTGGCCGTTTCGAACGAAGCCATCAGCGCAGCTCTTGTCCGCGAGACCCCCGACGGGCAGAAACCCGTCTACTTCACGAGCAAGGCCTTACAGGGGCCCGAAAGCACCAGCAGATAAAAAAGGTGGCTCTGGCCCTCGTCAACGCGGCGAGAAGGCTCAGACACTACTTTCTGGCCCACACGATCATCGTGCGAACCGACCAACCAGTGAGACAACTCCTGGGTCGGCCCGACATGGCGGGCAGAATGCTAAAATGGTCCTTGGAACTCTCCGAATTCGACATTCAGTACGAAAGCAGGAAAGCCTTGAAAGCACAGGCCTTGGCCGACTTTGTCGCGGAAATGACCACTCACGACCCTTCCCCAGGGAAAGAGCACAGGTGGACCATCTTCGTCGATGGAGCATCCAGCTCGTCCGGAAGTGGCGCAGGAATCCTCCTGGAAAACGAAGAAGGCGTAGTAATCGAGCACTCCTTAGCTCTCTCCTTCCCGACGTCAAACAACCAGGCAAAATATGAAGCCATACTCGCAGGACTGAGACTGGCCGAGGACCTGGGAGCCCGCGAGGTACATATCTACACCGACTCCCAGCTCGTCGCCTCTCAAGTACAGGGGAGCTACCAGGCCAAAAACGACAACCTCATCGAGTATTTGAACTTAGTCAAAAAATACATGACAAAGTTCGTACGAGCAGAAATTTCACATGTTCCCCGCGAGCAAAACACGAGGGCGGACATATTGTCCAAACTCGCGAGCACACGAAAAAAGGGCGGGAACAAATCCGTCATCCAGGAATCTCTAGCGCGTCCAAGTATCAAACGACCCTCGACTACAGTTGAGATCCATGCCATCGGGGATGCGACGTCCTGGATGACCCCGGTTTATAATTTCCTGACAAAAGGCGAACTCCCATCGAACCAGGCCGAGGCTACCGTCACAAAGCGACGAGCATGTTCCTACGTGGTTCTCGAGCAGAAACTGTACCGAAGAGGATTCTCCATCCCCCTCCTGAAATGCATCGACGAGTCCGCAGTCCCCGAAGTACTGCGGGAGATACACAAAGGGATCAACGCCCAGCACATGGGCGGTAAATCCTTAGCAAGGAAAGCCCTTCGAGCGGGATACTACTGGCCGACGATGCAGCAGGATGCCAAGGAGCACGTCAAGAAATGTGATAAGTTCCAGAAACACGGGGACATGCACCTCGCCCCTCCGCACGAGCTGAGCATACTGTCGTCCCCGTGGTCGTTCGCCTGGTGGGGTATGGACATCCTCGGGCCCTTCGTGCAAGGAACCTATCAGAACAAATTCCTCATCGTCGTCGTGGATTACTTCACGAAATGGATCGAGGTCGAGGCCCTCGCAAAGATCACCTCGCACAATATCCTCCGTTTCTACAAAAGAAACATCCTCGCCAGATTCGGAATTCCGCGGGCCCTGGTGACCGACAACGGTACCCAGTTCACCGACCACGGGTTCCAAGACTTCGTCACCAAACTAGGTACAAAACAACATTTCACGTCGGTCGAGCACCCTCAGACCAACGGGCAAGCCGAAGCCGCGAACAGAGTCATCCTCCGAGGACTCAAACATCGACTCGGTGAAGCCAAGAGGGGATGGGTCGAGGAGTTCCACAGCGTCTTGTGGGCATACCGAACCACGCCCCACTCAACGACGGGCGAGACCCCATTTCGGTTGACGTATGGCACCGAGGCCGTTATCCCAGTTGAAATCATGGAACCTTCCAGACGAACAGAGAACCCCCTCGACGAAGAAATGAACGACGAGGCGCTAAGGGACGAACTCGACCTAGTCGAGGAAATCCGATCGGGTGCAGCCCTGCGCGAAGCCACCCTAAAACAACGAGTGGCTCTACGCCACAACGACAAGGTCATCAAGCGCGAGTTCGAAATCGGCAGCCTGGTATTACGTAGGAACCAGAAGGATTCCCGCGAAGGGAAGCTGGCCGCGAACTAGGAAGGACCTTATCGCGTCCACGGCACCACTGGTACCGGGGCGTACTATCTCGAGCAATTAGACGGAGAGCCATTACCACGACCCTGGAACGCTGCTAAGCTAAAGCAGTACTATAGTTAAAAACTACCAACACCTAGGACCCTCGACCATCAGCACCCGCGCCCGGTCGACGAGGAAAAACGTCTGACTCCGTATAGAGGTTGAGGTACAAGCCCGACATATGGCTAAATCGCACAACATCGCTCAACAAACGAGACCGATCGATAGTGCCCGACGTGGACAACTACACCGAGCACCACCGTCGTAGTACCTGTAAGGCAGAACACCCAGCTCGTGATGGGCAGTTCACACCAAGGGCGAATAGTCCCTACCGGGCTTCACGCCCGACTGAGCAACTTCGCTCCATATGCCCGACAAGTCGTCAAGAATGACGGGCCATCTAAAAGGGTCAAAGGGAAGTCTCTCCCCTCGAGTGCAACACTTAGGTGACTCTGGCCAGCGAAAGAAGGCCGGGCACGTATACAAACGAAAGGCGGGAAAACTCGCCCGCTAAATCACAGCCACTTACGGGCACTCCTCGGGCACAGGCAAACGATCAAATGTAAAACAACATTCATTCAAAAAAAAATGCCCGAAGGCAACAAGGCAAATAAGTATAAACTGACCAAGAAGGCCGGCGATGTTCATAAAGTACAACCGACGGGCACGCAGGCCCAAAAAATACAAATATCAAAGGCACGCAGGCCCGCTATCCTACAATCAGGCTTCCCCGGAACCATCATTGTCGACAACTGGAGAGTCGGGCGGGGGCACGATCGCGCCATCCACGATCTGATGTGTGTAGCCCGTCCCCTCAGTGACCAAACCAGGGTTTAACAAGGAAAGTTGGCCGACTGCGGAGTCGAACCCCTCCTCCAGAGCACCAACGCAATCTGCTTCCAGTAGCCGGATATGGGCGACCAGCTCTGATCGACTCTTCAAAGCCGCTATGTCCTCCGGCTCGTCCTCGGCAGGAAGCATGGCGACTTTCATGTCCTCGATCTGTTGGGTCAGGCGCCCGATATCGGTCTCCAGACGATCCCTGTCTGCGCGGAGAAGCTCTCCCTCCTCGGCTAGCTTCCCCGAATTTTCTTTCTCCAGGACCAGCATTTCTCTCTCAGCGGCCAGCAGCGATGCCTGCTCGCGGAACATCTCCTCGGAGCGTTCCAGGGCAGTCCTTAACTTCCGCGAGCTCGAGGTGAGAGCCGCTTTCTCCTGCTCAAGTTCTTCAATACGGACAGGATCCCCCCCTTCCTCGGACAACACCAGGGCCATTTCGGCCATTTTCACCAGTCCGGCCATGCTGGCGGCCAGGTGCCTCTTCCGATCCTCCTTACTCATCCGCTTGATAGTCTCAGCCTCGTCGGCAACCACTGACAGAAGGAATCTCTCGAAGAAACCCTCCTCTTTGAAGCAAGGGGGGAACCCGAAAGACCTGACGGCGTTGGTGTCCTCGCTGACCGTCGGACCGCTTTCCACCCGGGTCCTCTTTCTTTGTATCAGGTCAGCATGTGGCTCGACCTCTTGAACCTCTGGGATCTCGTCCGACGCGGCCCCCGAGCTGGGCGACGAATCCACCCTCACCACCTGAGGAGCGCCTGGACTATGTGGTGGGCCCATCCTCGTTGCCTGGGGAGCCTTCACGACCCTCCTACCCCGCTTCTGGTCGCAAGACATCTTCAAGAGTCTTTCCCGTCGCCCGGCCATCGAACCTGCACAAAATAAAAGACGGGTTAGTATCGAGCAAGTTCATAAATAAATGACGAGCAAAGAAATTCAAGCAATAAACGACCTAGCAGACGAGCAGCCTGTCTGAACGACTGACACTCCACGAGTGCCTTAGTATCGATCGGCCGGGACTCAAACGTCGGATAACCCTCCTCATCCAAGATATCTTCCCCCTCCCTCGTGGCCCACCTGGCGGGGTGGAAGCTGTCGACGAACCGACAAAGAGTGGCGTACGCCTTCTCGTCCTCCGAACACATGTCGCCCGCAGCGGTATGATAGTATCCAGTCTCGTGCTCGTAATGCCTGAACATCCAATGCACAGGGAACTTGGCTGTGCGGGCCATCACGGGATACCCATCATTGTCTAAAACCGCCTCCCCGTCATCGTCGCTTATGGGCGCCTCCTCCTCGTACAGGGATTCTAAAGCAGACGTGGTAACTGGCCTCACGACATACCACTTGTCTTTAAAACCCCTTACGGAGTCCATGTACATCTTGAATAGTCTCCTCGACTGTTTTAAGGAGACCGAGCTGTGCTTCCCTCCTCGGGACTGGCGCTGCAGATGAAAAATTCTGAAGAAGAGAGGTATCGTCGCCCCAATCCTCAGAAAGCGACATGTCAGCTCAAACGCCCGGATAAAGGCGAGTGAGTTCGGGTGTAGCTGCGACGGGGCCAGCCCCAGATGGGCGAAGACCCCGGTCTGAAAGTCACTGAAGGGCAGCTGCAGCCCAAGATCTTTGAACGCGATCTCGTACATTGGGAAACTATACTCGGGGTACACCGAGCAGATCCGGGCAATGGAGGTCGGTCGCGTAACAACAAAATTCTTTTGAAAATCAGGCTGACCGTGGCCCGCCTCAAGGACACCATATGGCTTTCGGTCACGCCGGCTATATATCGACGCGATTCCTCGGGGCTCAGCGCCCACCCAATCCAGCAGAGGGTCATCGACAGTATCGATCAAACTCACCGCCTCATCGGCACTTTGTTCCTCCTGTTCGGGGCGTCCAGAGGAGCACGGCTCGTCCGCCATGGTTACCTGCAGAGCACGGGAAACCAGTCAATTGGGCACGAAACCATACGCTCGACGTAGCGGACCAGATGTAGCGTACGACAAACCACGTCGTTCCATGCACGACCACAAAAGTTAGTTTGAACAAGAAAGCAGTCGCCTCCCCGACGTCCAGATAACTCGATGGGCCCTTCTCCAAACCGCCTGAGCAAACCGACAACGCGGCCACTCTCCAACATGCCGACCCAAGGTATGAACATGGCGAGCAACATCATGAAACCTACGGCCAGAACCATGAACATACCGGGCACGATCATGAATCAGGCGCCCTGGATCATGAGGACCCCGGGCAGCGCTGCAGATTATTACCTAAACTATGTATCTACCGGCCACGAGCATGTGTTTGCCGGTCCTAAGCATGAATATGTCGAGCTAAACATGAGTTTACCGGGCTAGTCCCACGCGCACAGTCCCTAAAACGTCTACAACGCTGAAAATCATGCATTACAACAGGAAAATAAAGAAGATAAGTCACTTACTTGGAATCAAGAAGTGGATTCGGCTACGGAGGAAAAGAATCTGTAACGGAGATCGCAGCTATGAAAAATCTGGAAGAACAGCAGCAGTAGGAGCGCAAAGAGTAGAAACGTGTTATGGGGCCCAAGGATCCTATTTATAGTGATGATGTGGAATACCAAACGTCACCTCGGGCAACCACAGAGTTTCTCTCCTCGACGCACTTCTCCCAACGTAATGATGACCCTATCATCATAGGGTGGCGGCATAGTTCCCGAAAGATACCTCGTGTGCTCGACAGACACGTACCGGTGAGGATCCTCCGAGCATCCACCATGAAAGATTTGTCTCCGAGCACGACACGGAGAGGCCCTCGAGGACCTGCATCTCTAACCCGGGCGCGAGACCCCGAAGAGGAAACGACCTGAGATCAAGCCATGGCTCCTAACAAAGGAACCACGACTTGGGGGGCTCCTGTTCTGGACTGGGCCTGACAGGCTCAATAGCATTGCTAAGGCCCAATCCAAATGGACTTGCTGAGGACCACGCCGACCAAAGGGTCACAGTCGTGCCCGACGTGCTCCCTGAGGTTGCTTGCTCGACCTCTACATCTCCATCTCGACATCCTGCTATCCAGCTCGACATCACCTCGAGCACCCCAACTAGGGCAGACTCAGTCCACTGCACTCCCAACGAGACCCTAAAAAGACCGCGTCTTTGTCCGCCCGCACTTCACGCAGAACATCCAGGAAGGGGACCACGTGCGGGTCCCCACTACACACGTAGAACCTGGAAGTTCCTCCATTGGGCCAAACCTGCCCGACCCAAGGGAGGAACCTTGGCCCAGCGCTGGGGGCTATAAATACCCTCTGTTTCCAGAGGGTCATGTATTCATCATTCTACCCATACTCTTACTATTGCCTGCTCGTGCTCTTACTTACTTCAGCATCGGAGTGTCTTGCAGGTACCCCCCCACCTCGTTCAAAACTTTCAGCTCGGAGCCAACCGTGACGGTCCAAGTCTGATCAGGTCAGATCAGAAGTGAAGGAAGACAAATCTTCTGTTTAGCCATCAGATAATACATCATGTACTTCTGACGAACATTAAAGTAATCAGAAGAACTTGAAGGAGGTTTGGGGTTGATACAACCCATAATGATCATGTGCCAAACTCTAAGTTTATCATGCAAATCCTTACTCTTGTATTCAATTTTCTCATGAGATTAACTCTTGAAGATAGATTTGTTGATGGTTTCCTTCAAAAATTTGGACTTTTTATCCACTCCATGAAACCTTTTTCCTTCCAGATGCTTCATCCCCAGAAAATTTGCTATAGACTTTTCAATAATGATGAATCTATGCCCTATAACATGAGAAACAATGTGTAGGTTGTCACAATCAGCTTGTTTCCAGAAATCCTTTACCAAAGCTTCATATACAGGACCATGAAGCCTCATAAAATAGTGTTCCCAACCTTAAGCATGGAATTCTTCCCTTAGGTCACAACTGTTAGAAGAAAGATTATTGAAATCAACCAAATACTCATGAAGAACAAGTAACTCTTGTGGAGAAGTAATGCAAGAAACATGAGCAATCATCTTTGTAATGTGTGTTTCATCAATGATAGGTAGAGCGAATGAAACATTTACCATAGGAGTAGTAGAAATGAGTGAAACAGTTGAAGACGACCCAAAAGGGTTTAACACTTATTCTCAAATTTAACAGCCTCTAGTTGTTGTGAGTTCATCATGTTTGAAGTTTGTTGAAGTTGTAGACGAAAGTAATGAACTTTGATGAAGAACATTGATGAAGATGATGAACACGAAGAACAGTTGAGAGAAAGAGGGGTTTAGGGTTTCTAAAAAGTGTGGAAGTGAAGTGAGATTGTGTGTGTTAGTGTATATAGTGTTTTAGAAGAGAGAGAAAAATTAAAATGAGTGTAATCATGATTAATCAATTCCAAGAAAAAGTATTGCTCATTGCATAGCCTAAGTAGAGTGATTATTAATAATAACCAAAGGTTACACACATTAATCACTACATCTAATTAAGTGACATGTTTTAATATTCTCAGAGTCTGGAAAAACCAAACAGTTTCCATCTGATCTGAGATGTTTCTGACTGAAACATCTTCCGATGACTGAGGCTCTAAAAAGTAAAAAAAATTCTTTTTTTAACTCAGAATCTCATTTCTTCAGACTACGACTAAACACATCTGATTCTGATGAAATCTTACTCTGGACAAAGGTCCATTTTCATATGCTTTAGAATGAATAGAAATATATCTTCGGCTAAGGGTTTTGTAAAGATGTCATCCCATTGATGGTCCGTATCTATGAATTTTAAAGATAAAATACCTTTCTGAACATAATCTCTAATAAAATGATGTTTTATTTCTATGTGTTTAGCCCTAGAGTACAAAATATGATTTTTACTTAAACAAATAGAAATTGTATTATCATAAAATATAGGGATGTTACTCTTATAAATCTGATAATCTTCCAGCTAATTCTTCATCTATATCATCTGAGTACTGCACAGTGACGCTGAGATGTCTTCTGCTTCTATTGTTGAAAGAGCAATTGTTGATTGCCTCTTGCTTGACCATGAAATCAGATTCTTGCCAAGAAACTGACAGTTTCTAGAAGTACTTTTCCTCTCCAGTCTGTCTCCAGCGTAATATACATCACAGAAACCAGAAAAAGTGTACTCTGATATTTCCTTATACATCAAGCCAAAGTTAGATGTTCCTTTCAGGTACCTTAGAATTCTTTAACAACAGTTAAGTGAGATTCCCTAGGATTAGATTAGAATCTAGCACATAAATGGATGATGAATAAAATATCAGGTCTAGAAGCATTTAGATACAGAAGAGAGTCTATCATACCACGGTACAGCTTCTGACATACCTTTCCACTTACCTCGTCTTTTTACAGAATGCATGTTGGATGTATTGGAGTCTTTGCTGGTGTGTTGTCTATCATGTTGAACTTCTTCAGGAGTTCTTTGGTATACTTACTCTAATGAATGTAAGTAGCTTCTGATTATTGATCAATCTGAATTCCAAGAAAGAACTTCAATCTCCCATCAAACTCATCTCAAACTCAGCCTGCATCATCTTAGAAAATTCCCCGCAAAGAGAGGGATTAGCAAAACCAAAAATAATATCATCAACATAAATTTGAACTATCAGAATATCATTTTTGAATGTTTTATAGAAGAGTGTAGTGTCAACCTTTCCTCTGGTAAATTTATTTTCTAAAATAAAATTACTCAATATCGCATACCAAGCTCTGGGAGCTTGCTTTTGACCATAAAGAAATTTCTTGAGTTTAAAAAAAAATCTGATTTCTTAGAGTTTTCAAATCCATGAGGTTTTTTAACGTACACTTCTTCTGAAATATAACCATTCAGAAATGCACTCTTAACGTCCATCTGATAAAGGATGATGTTATGATTGACTAAAAAATAAATTAATAAATGAATTACTTCTAACCTGGCGACTGGTGTAAAGGGTTTCTGTATAGTTTATTCCTTCTTGCTGACTATAAACTTATGCAACCAGTCGTGTCTTGTTTCTGACAACTTCACCCTTCTCGTTGAGCTTGTTTCTGAACACCCATGTGGTTTCAATGACGTGGACACCTTTAGGTTTCTGAACAAAATCCTATACATCATTCTTTGAGAATTGGTCCAGTTCTTCTTCCATTTCCAGAATCCAGTCTTTGTCTAGAAGAGCTTCATCAATATATGTTGGCTCAATCAGCGACACCAATCCCAGAAGCACCTCTTCATAAGGTTTGAAAGTTGATTTGGTTCTGACAGAAGCGTCTTTGTCTTCCAGAATTAAATCTTCAGGGTGAGAGATTGCAGTTCTGCTTCTCCTTTGTTGTGGAGGATCAGAAGGGGCGGCACCACTATCAGAAGTAGAAACTTCTGATTCTTTGACTTCTTATTCCTTCTCCTTAGGTTCCAAGAATGTTATCTCCATATCTGCAAGATTTCTAACTAGCTTTGACTTTTCAAAGTCAAGCTTATCATCGAATCTGACATGAATTTATTCCTCCACAATTCGTTATTCTATATGTGATACGGTGGGAGAACTGACTTGGTTGTTTTGCGTTTGATCGCAAATGTTACGGTTAGCAAGAGTCGCCACCAACTTTTCTTTTATCCAAAAGGAAAGGTGAAAAAAGCACAGGAAAGACCTTTGAGATGTTTTCTTGAGTTCGGGGGGTAGATTATGAAAAGGGAAGGTATTAACACCCTTTTCATCCATGTTTTTCCATGAGCTCTTAGTTACTCGTTAGATCACTTGCTTTGGTTTGAAAATGTGCCTTGTATGGTTTTTGAAAGTATTTTGAAAATGTCTTTGTAGTGGTTCTTGTTTCTATAAGAACGCGTACAAAGTGTTGTTTGGAAAATAGTTCAAGGAAATGTTTGTGGAATGTGTTTTTTGAAAGTGATTTTGAAAAGGTGTCTTTGCAATGGTTCTCGTTTCTATAAGAATGCATACAAAGTGTTTGCCTTTTGAAAATGTTTCAAAATGAAAGTGTTAGTGTATAAAATGTTTTTGTTATGAGCAAGCGAGCAACTAGGAGCATCCTACCTACTCAAAAGGTTATTAGTGTTCTTTTCCTCAACCTTTAGATGTTGCTATCTCACCATTGATTTGGTAAGAAGCCCCATCGTTGGATGTGAAGGGACGGGCATGGGATGTTTGTATAGTCATAAAAGGCAACCTAGGGGACGTTTTAGCAATGTCGTTTTAGGGACTAGATCATTTACCGAAGGCAACATCAAGGGTCATCGAGGGACTACGATCTTTTATCGAGGGTCTTTGCTAAAACGCCCATGTTCGAGGGACATGACTATTTTCTGACAGGCAACAAAGTGGAATTACCCTAAGGGTGCAAGTGTGAATAGTATGTTTCACTTACATGCATTTAGTCTTTATTAGGGTCATCTATTTGTTGATTTTATCTCTTGCCATACACACCTAATTACTAGCAATATATGAAAGCAATAAAAATGCGGAAAAGTAAAATCCTACACTATTACAATCATTAGGGGGATGGGGCGTACAAATTTACAAATGGGGATTGCAATAAATTAAAAGTCCTAATTATCTATTACAATCATATTGAAATAATATAGAAGAAATGTAAAATGGACTTGTTTTGTTTTTGTTAATAAATAAATTGGCTTAAAAAATATATTTTTGATCTTTTTGTTCTCAGAGAAATAAAATAAAACATGTGAATATGAAATGTTTTTGGTGTTTTTGGTTATTAAAAGCTAAATTAATATAAATAAGAAAAAAGGGAGTTAGAATCAGCATGTTGCTGAAATGAGAAGGAACAGGAGTTCTAACTCTGATACGCTGCAAAAGAGAGAATGTTAGTGATAAAAGTGGAGGGTCAGAAGTTTTGGGCCTAGGTACACCAAGTTCTGAGATTGAGGGGTTCATAAGCTATAGCGTAGCTGGGAACCTAGAAATTCATATATCACTGGCAAGTCAGAAGTTCTGGTTGCTTGAGAGAGTGGGGTGATAATGTTGTTGGGTAAGGTTATCTAGAAGTTCTGATCTAGGAGTATCGTCTGACAGATAAATGGGTAAAAATGTCAATAAGTAAACCTAAAAAGATGCTTCTGAGGCTAGAACCCAGGACCCTTAGCTCTATTGTCTTATGCACGTTCTACCACTGCCATACATCCGGTATTAGAAGCAAAAGCATAAACATGTATCACAAAGTAAACTCTAATGATGAACTTCATCTCCTTCTCCATGCTAGTCAGAGCATCTGCAACTTAGTCATTTCTCAACAAAACAGAAAAATACGCACATAGCAGTTATGGCATGTTTCATCATGGTTCCAGAAACGTAAAAAATATCAGGACTGTAAATCAGAAACAAGCATGTATCTGCTAATCCTAATTTTCTTAAGAAGTTCTGAACTAATATTGTCCTTACTTAGGCAAAAAAATAAATGAAACCTCAGAATATGCACAACATCAGAATTAGGATATCTACATTGTATTTTTGAACATGCAAATCTAACAATGCCTGAGTAATATGATGAGAGTCAGCAGAAGCTTACCTTGCAGCTGGAAAATGTCCTGTGAGTTAGAGCCTAGTTCTGACAGTTTATGATGTTCTGGTCGGCTTCCTCACGTGCTCAGCAGGCTGTAACAATCTTTAATTTGGACTATGAATGGCTGGAAAATTCTGGAACAACTAAGAAGCAAAGTTCTGATTTTTTTGAGGTGGATGTTGATGGAGAGTGTGTTACAGTCTGAAAACAGAAGTTAGG
This sequence comes from Vicia faba, assembly GCA_948472305.1. Classification (NCBI taxonomy): domain Eukaryota; kingdom Viridiplantae; phylum Streptophyta; class Magnoliopsida; order Fabales; family Fabaceae; genus Vicia; species Vicia faba. Next base: position 722,740,508 of record OX451737.1, on the reverse strand, counting down.
ATGGTTTCTAAATGTATATCAAAATCTGTATGGATGACTTGGTCAAGAAACACTTGAGAAAAAATGGAGTTTGAACATAGGAATCAAAAACTGGCATGTTTTGTATTTGTGTTTGCAGTTTTGGATTCTTAGAATTTTAGCAGGATTTCAAGGCTTTTTCCTTTCAATTTTCGACCGGCCCCTTCACAGTTGCAAATGCAGTTCAATTTATAGGCAAGAACTTTATGTCTTGGAGAAGTCAAAAGTACCAACATTATGCTAGCGTGCTGGCTTGTTCTTGAAGCAAGATAAAAAAGTATGGTGGTTAGCAGCTTTTAGCCATGCCTGAGCTGGATTTATAAGCATGAATTAAGGAAAAGTACCCTCATAGGAAAAAGCAAAGCATGGGCCTAGCATAACCTTGTACAAAAGTTTGTTTTTACAAGGACAACAATGGTACTTCTATCTCACCCGTGGGGAAATCCTTTGGATAAAAACTCAAAAGTGGTTGTGAGCATTAAATGATGATGAGATTTATCAAACCAGAAATCCTACACTATGAGATTGTGCATCATAGCCTAAGTCTGGGTCAGAAGTTCAGCATCGGCGCAACTTAGAACTGATATCCAACTTCTAATCTTTTAATCTCTTTGCTCCAGCATGTTCTCAGCGAGTTCTCAGACTTTCCCAAAATCTTGTAACACGCTTTGTAAATCCTCTTTGAATTTCTCTTGCGACTTCTGACTGAACCTATGTGAAAACTGGCCCAGAAGTTCTAACCAAGTCCTATTTTAGAAAGGTCCAGAATTTGCTGGAAGTTTCAGTTTCATGGACGTGTCTTCAAGGATTTATAGCTTGAAATCCCAGCATTTCTAGGAGATGTTTTATTCTGCAATGTTTGAGATCTCATTAAGATCCACAACTCTTGTGTTAGAAGTTATTCCAGAATCAGCTTGCATCATGGTGATAATCTGATCAGAAGTTCTGAGCTTGTCATATTTCTTAAACAACTTAGAAAAATTCTAAGTATTTAGAAATTTGACTTTTCCAAAGTAATTTTGACTTTTGAATTTCTTGATGAAACAAACTTCATATTTCAACATGTCTTGATGAAATATGATCCTTGAAACTTGATTTTGATCCAAAAGTCAAAGTTTGACTTTTCAGTGTGCAAATGACCATTTTGCCCTTGTGAATGACTTTCTTGGAAAATTTGTAATTCAAGGCTTGGAATTGGATAGAAGCAAACCTGAGGGTCCAGGGTGATCCTTTGATAAATGAGAGGGCAAATTTTTAGGGTACAACAGCTACCCCTGTTCAATCTTCTTACGCTTGAAGAGTTAGATTGGCGAATCTGCCATTTGTGACTTTAAGGTGGAAGATGATTGAACACTAAAGTGCCCAGAAATTTGCACTCGATAATGTCGTGGTTGATTGGGTAGGGAGTGAGCTTAAAAGATGCCATCCAAAGGTAATTGTATATGAATTGTATTTGAGTGATAGAATGACATCTGAATCTGGATCGTATCTGGACTATATTTGAATGAGTGACAAAATGACATCTGAATCTAGATTGTATCTGGACTGTATCTGAAAGCTGAAGTTGAATGAGTATCAGGATGGCATCCGTATCTGGAACATATCTGAACTGTATTTGAAAGCTGAATCTGAATGAGTATCAGGATGGCATCCGTATCTGGAGCGTATCTGAACTGTATTAGAAAGGTGTGTTGAATGATGAAGGAATCTTGGAGGATTACTACCTCAACAGGATGATGAAGGAATATTGGATGATTACTACCTCAGCAGGATGATGAAGGAATCTTAGACGATTACTACCTCAGTAGGATGATGAAGGAATCTTGGATGATTACTACCTCAGCAGGATGATGAAGGAATTTTGGATGATTACTACCTCAGCGGGATGATGATGAAGGAATCTTGGACGATTACTACCTCAACAGGATGATGATGAAGGAATCTTGGACGATTACTACCTCAATAGGATGATGAAGGAATCTTGGATGATTACTACCTCAAAAAGATGATGACCTTTATCTGTTGATTGATCTTTCCTGAAAAGGTAAAGAGTTAGTTGTATGCAATGTCATGATGTATGCATTGTGTAATGATGAGATTTGTGTTATATGTATTTTGCATGCATATGCTATGAATGTTGTTGAGATGCAATTTTGTCTTTGGAAAATAAATCCTTGACAAGTGTTAGGGAGTTATTAAATCCTGGATTGTTGTTGAAGAGTAGGTGTGTCTTCAAACTTTGCTTAGAATGTTTCCACCGGGGATTCATGTTTTGTCGTTTGAGGAAGTGAACTACTATATGGTCGAATTCTAGGCTTCACAACACCTTATACTGTTATCTAGTCGACATCCAGGCTTCACAGTGTTTTTGAAGAAGGGAACCACTATCTGGTCGAAATCCAGGCTTTGCAGCACCTTATACTGTTATCTGGTCGAAATCTAGGCTTCACAGTGTTTTTGGAGAAGGGAACTACTATCTAGTCGAAATCCAGGCTTCGCAGCACCTTATAATATTATCTGGTCGAAATCTAGGCTTCACAGTGTTTTTGGAGAAGGGAACTACTATCTGGTTGAAATCCAGGCTTCGTAGCACCTTATACTGTTATCTAGTCGAAATCCAGGCTTCACAGTGTTTGGAGAAGGGAACTACTATCTGGTTGAAATCCAGGCTTCGCAGCACCTTATACTGTTATCTGGTCAAAATCCAGGCTTCATAGTGTTTGGAGAAGGGAACTACTATCTGGTCAAAATCCAGGCTTCACATCACCTTATACTGTTATCTGGTCGAAATCCAGGCTTCACAATGTTTGGAGAAGGGAACTACTATCTGGTCGAAATCTAGGCTTCGCAGCACCTTATAATGTTATCTGGTCGAAATCCAGGCTTCACAGTGTTTGGAGAAGGGAACTACTATCTGGTCGAAATCCAGGCTTTGCAGCACCTTATACTGCTATCTGGTCGAAATCCAGGCTTCACAGTGTTTTGAGAAGGAAACTACTATCTGGTCAAAATCCGGGCTTCACAGCACCTTATATTATTATCTGGTCGAAATCCAGGCTTCAGTGTTTGGAGAAGGGAACTACTATCTGGTCGAAATCCAGGCTTCGCAACACCTTATACTGTTATCTGGTCGAAATCCAGGCTTCACAATGTTTGGAGAAGGGAACTACTATCTGGTCGAAATCCAAGCTTCGCAGCACCTTATATTGTTATCTGGTTGAAAACCAGGCTTCACGGTGTTTTGAGAAGGGAACTACTATCTGGTCGAAATCTAGGCTTTGCAACACCTTATACTGTTATATGGTCGAAATCTAGGCTTCACAGTGTTTTTGGAGAAGGGAACTACTATCTGGTCGAAATCCAGGCTTCGCAACACCTTATACTGTTATCTGGTCGAAATCCAGGCTTCACAGTGTTTTTGGAGAAGGGAACTACTATTTGGTCAAAATCCAGGCTTCACAACACCTTATACTGTTATCTGGTCGAAATTCAGGCTTAATAGTGTTTTTGGAGAAGGGAACTACTATCTGGTCGAAATCCAGGCTTCGCAGCACCTTATACTGTTATCTGGTTGAAATCCAGGCTTCACAGTGTTTTTGGAGAAGGGAACTACTATTTGGTTGAAATCTAGGCTTCGCAGCACCTTATATTGTTATCTGGTCGAAATCCAAGCTTCATAGTGTTTTACTGGGGATTGTAGAGTATTCTATTGGGGAAGAGGAGTTGTGGTCCTCTGATTTGTAGTACTCGGAGAGGCAAACTCAAGCTGGGGAGTCCTGCAATTTGTTGGGGAAATAAACCCTGTTGCTTAGTCTGTTGGAGAGGTGGCGACTTCACTGGCAGAAATCCTCGAGGATTGTTGAAGTCGACTCAGTTGGGAAGAGGTTTTCAGAGATTGAAAATTTGGTTGGGGAATCATCTTATGAGAAGGATTTTTGGGAGATTTGTCACTGCCCCTAGTAGCGAGTGTTTGTGGCACTTCCAGGAAATGTTTGACTGTACGTAACCCTTTGTTGAGATTGGCGTTCAACGTCCCAAGTAATAGAGATGGAGACCTTCCCTTGGTTATTCTGTACTTCTTGAGAGATTTCTTGGAATCTTGACTGGACTGTCCCAGGTGTGCTTGGATAGTGACATGTCAAGCCTCCTTGATCATGAGAGGTTTGTCATTGGAAATGTCATGCCAATTGAAGTGATTTTGTTCACTGAGAGAACTTTCGTTCACTGGATATTCGTTGTGTGAATTTCTCCGCTGTCAAACAAATTGCCATATGCAAACAGTGATATTCAAGTAATGCAAAGTTTATGTTTGTCTTGAAATTTTTGAAAATGCGTTTTAGCAAGTAAAGAAATTTTGTAAGAAAAATTCAACTCAGGATTTAGAGTAAAGCCCTACAGGAGTCAGGATACCTTTTGTAACAGTATGCTTTCAAACTGACCCATGCTTCAATTAGGACTTTTTAAAGGTTGTAACGTGGCTTGGTTCATGGTTTAAGAAACAAAGGATAAAGGCTCAAAATATATTTGTACCCACCTGCTCTTCGTGACGTTCTTCAGTCCTAAACTCATTTAATTGTGCGTTTGAACTCCAATTGAGTCTGGAATGACGTTTTGGTGATGGTTCAGACAAGTTAAGTTTGTCGGAAGGCAGTCATTTTTGCAACATTTTTTTTCATGTTGTTGAGGATTTGTAGTGACCTCTTTCTTTTGATTTGTTATCCCTAATTTTTGCCTGACTGTTCTTGTTTTGAGATTAAGTCAGTGGGATGCTCTGGTTTTTCTTAAGTCTCCTTTGTAGGTTTTGACTTAATGGGCTTTTCTCTCGAGAGATTATGACTGCCTATGTGCTAGGGAACCATCATTGTCTTTTGATCCCAGAGGAATGTTTTTGATGTCATTCGTCGTATTACGAGATGAGAGTTTACGGCTAAACGCGTGTTTGAATCAACTGAGAGACTACCCTGCCCCAGGTTCTGATTAAAGGTTTCAAATTGTGCAAAAAGAAGAAAACTTCTACTTCTTTAGCTCGAAGGGGTTGACTAGGGATTATCTTCCTTATAACTCCAGTGTTTAGGATTTGAAAGAACGCCTATACATCGTCAGCAAGGTCTGTCCAAAAGCATACTGCATGAGATTAAGGCATGGTGTGATACGGTGGGAGAACTGACTATGGTTTTGCGTTTGTTTTCGCAAATGTTTCGGTTGAGCAAGAGTCGCCACTGTGATACGGTGGGAGAACTGACTATGGTTTTGCGTTTGTTTTCGCAAATGTTTCGGTCGAGCAAGAGTCGCCACCGACTTTTTATTTTATCCTAAGGAAAGGTTTAAAAAGCACAGCAAAAACCTTTGAGATTTTTCTTGGGTTCGGGGAGTAGATTATAGAAGGGGAAGGTATTAGCACCTCTTCTATCCATAGTTATCCATGGGCTCTTAGGTACTTTCTTAGATCAACTTGCCTTGGTTTTCAATTGTTTGAAATGGTGCTTTGTGTGTGGTTTTGAAAAGGTTTTGAAAAAGATGCCTTGTATAGGCTACCCTTGTAACAATTCTTTACTCGAATGTTTTACAAAAGGTGTTTGTCTTTTTGAAAAGATGTTTCAAGGTTTTTTGAAAGTTTGTTTTGAAAGTGTTTGTGAAGTGGGTTTTGAAATAAGGCAAGTGTTTTCTTGGAAAGTTGACAAGTACTTAAGAGTTCATCTACCCTAAAATTTTCTCAAAGATTTTTGTTATGTTTTAAACCTTTTGACAATTTTGTTCCACCATTGCATTTGGTGGACAATCTTGTTTTAGGAGATGAAAGGGACGGGCGCGGGTCATCGTTTAGACCATAGTTGCAATAGTGTTAAATGTCTTTGGGCAATTTTCTTTAAAAGGGACTTGATCATTCATTTAAGTAACATTTTGAGGGACTATGATCATTTGATTGTTTGTTTTACCCAAAGAAGTTCAACATGCAATATGGCCCAATTATTTGAAGGCAACAAAGTGGAATACCCTAGGGGTGCAAGTGTGAAATGTGTTGTCCATTTTTCATGCTCATTTATCTTGTATTAGGTCCAACTACTTTGTTCATTTTCATCCGCATACAAAACCCTAATTCTAGCATAGTATGTTTAGAAAGCGATAAAGTGCGAAATTTAAATTCCTACGCTATTACATCACAATAATATAGGGAGGGGGGTACAATGTTCAAATGGGGAGATATTTTGACAAGAAATTGAATCTAAGCTATTACATCATTTGCTTTGAGTATTTACAATATGAACAATTGCATAAATAAAATAAAAATAGAACAAATATGCAAGAATGCAAAAAATGGTTTTTTATATGTATAAAAAAGGACTATTTAGGTAAAATAAAAGGAAAATAAAAAGGATATTATTTTTGGAGTATTTTTGAGTTTATGGGCAAAAACCCTAATTCTATTTAAATAAAAGGTATTATGATATTTATCATTTGTACAAAAATAAAATAAGAAAAGAAATATATTTGTAAAAAATGATTTTTTAGTGTTTGACATTAATAAAATAAAATATGTATATTTTGAGTATTTTATTCTAGGTATATATATATATATATATATATATATATATATATATATATATATATATATATATATATATATATATATATATATATATATATATATATATATATATATATATATATATATATATATATATATATATATATATATATATATATATATATATATATATATATATAAAATTCTAAATATATATATTATATATAAAAAATATTAATATTTAATATAAAAATAAAAAAGGGTATTTTTTATACAAAATATTTTCAGGAAGTAAAAAAAATATATTTGTATTATCTTAATATTTTAAACAAAAAAAGTATATATATATATATATATATATATATATATATATATATATATATATATATATATATATATATATATATTTATGTATAAATGTCAACATAACCAAATAAATGCCCTAAAAAAAGAAAAATGGTGTAAAAAATTATTTTCTGATTTTTAATATCACAAGCAAAAATAAACAAGTCAAACCAAAAAAATAAAAAGTCAAAAATCAATAAAAATAACAAAATGGGCTCAGGGGGTGTGAACTTAGAAATGTGGTGTGAACAGAAAATGCACACAAGCCCAGCCCAGATCACTTCTTCTTCAACCTCTGAACAAAAAACGCGCGCCTGCAAGCTTCATTTGAAATCCTGATTCTTTGATTTTTTGAGCAAACTTCCAACACAAAAGATATTAAGCATGAAACCACGATTCTAACCATATGCATAAGTTGATCTAACTCTCTAAGATGAGGGAGAATTTCTCCTCCCCCAAATCCTAACCTAGTTTTTCTGCCATTTTCAAACTCCAAATTCTCACAACTCAAGCAAAAGAAATGAAAAGTAAAAACATGTACATGTTCAGTGGCATGAGTAGAACCTTGTTTATTCACAACCTTAAAGCTAATGATGCATAATAAGAGAGATACGAGTTCACCAAGATACCTGTTCAGCTGAAGTTCTATCTTGCAATGTAGGAACTTTTAGTGCAAGGTGATGATTGGAAAAGCTTCCTTGAGGTCCAGGGATGTTATTCCAATGTTTACTTTGTCTTGAAAGCTTCTGAATCAAACTAGAGAACTTCACCTGCAAAACAAGAAATGGAAAATGGTGGAAGTGGTTAGAGGGATTACAGGTCGTGCTTCAGGTCATGGTTAGCTTGCATAGATGCTAGGGGATGTGTAGGAACTGGTTTGGGCAAGAAAGCTTGAGAGGAATAGAAGTTGGCACTCAAACTGCAGAGGCAACTCTGTTTTTGCAGTTTGATGGTGTTTTTTGGTTTGATGATGTTTGGGAGGTAAATGGCTCGTGCAATAGCTTGGTTATGATGTGTGTAATGTGTTTGATAACTTTGTTCTTGTGTATGTAAGCTGAGATGGATGTTCTCTTTTGTTATGCAATGTTTCTTAACCTTTAAGCAACAAAATGCAAGTTGGTGTTTTAGGTCAGTAGGGGACCTCTAATCCTGCTGCAAAGCTTCTCTTGATCAGAGTAATTTGTTCATAATCTTGTGCCAAAGAGATTTGTTTTGTACTTGCTTGATTTACCAATTGGACATAAAGTGAACTTTTGCAAAAATGGATAGTTTACTTTATCTAAAAATGGATTAAACTTGTGTACAATACTTGAACTCATAGAATAACACTTTGACACAATGAGCAAGCATTAAATTATTGAGTGTAACTTGGTTTAAGGACCTGTAATCAAGGGCATGCTGGTTTTGAGAAGTTTGCATAACTTATGAACATGAAACAATGGCCAATTCAAAAGTGAGTTTTTGCTATATTGTGAAATTCGATTCTCCCTAACCATGAGGTTGTTTGAGAAGTTCTTGGACATTTTGGAAAGCTTGGAATGTGTACTACAATCCATCTTTGAAATGAAATTTGAAATTCCAAGTGGAAGTGTATGGAAAATGGCCTTGAAGTGGGGTAGAAAAACTTGTCAAAATAGGTCAAAAATTTACTAAGTTAAGAATGGTTTAGTGCCCTTATTCAAAAATTTGTAACATGAGATACAAGCTTCAAATGAGAAAACTTTGTGAATAAAAGTTGTATATTATGCAACAAGCTACAACTTTCATGTTTTGACTTTTGTTTGAATCCAAATGAATCATGGTGAAAAAGTGGGGCAAAGTTGGGAAAAAATTAGGGTTTTCCATAACTTAGAAAAATTCTAAGTTATGAAAAATTCCATTTTAAACCCTAATTTGCATTTCTTGGTTTCTTGGTGAACAAGTTTCATGATTTGGCATGTTTTGATGAAAAATGAATCTTGACTCTTGATTTTGACCAAAAAGTCAAAGTTTGACTTTTCAGTATACAGTCAAAATTGATCAATTGACTGGGAAATTCAACTGTCAATCCTGTGTACTTGGGATCTTTTGAGTTTATTGATCATGTCAAGATAATTCCATGGGGTCCTTGAGTCCATGTGTGAGCTTGGTTTGCCATTGGCTAGGTCACACAGTCAAAAATTGCCTTTGTGCAGTCAAAACCCTAAAAATGACCATTTTGCCCTTTTGGTGATCTGATCAAATTTCTTGGGGAATTGTGATCCAAACTTGATCAAATGATTCATATGAGTTCATAATGTTGATGTGGGTCAAATTTCATGAGGTTTGACTGTCAATTGGCCACAGTTGACTTCTTCCCCAATATAGTTGATTTCTAGGTCAACTGTCCAACTGACTGGGCAAAACTTGGAATCAAGACTTGAAACTTGATATGGGTAAACTTGGGAGTCCAATATGAAACATGAAAGTCATCTTGGGCATTTTAGGTCAAAGCATCTTTGTGCAAACACAAACCCTAATTTGAGTCAACAGTGCAAGGGGGGGTCTTGAGCAGATGAAACCCTAACTGGATCTTGAGCTTCAAAGGCTTTGTGGTGAGAAATCAATGAGAAATGGGAGGGCAAATTTTGGGGTACAACAGTTGCCCCTGTTCAATCTTCTTGAATCCGAAGAGTTAGATTGGCAAGTTTGCCTTTCGTGACTCGAGGGTAAAAGGAGATTGGACACTAGAGTGCCCGGAAATTTGCACTTGTCAAAGCAATGGATGTGGGAATGGGCTTAGAGATGCCATTTGGAGATGGGCTTAATGATGCCATCTGGGAGAGTGACAGAAATCTTGTCGGGGATGGGCTTAGAGATGCCATCTGGAAGGGAATATCAGGAAGGTATCCAGGCTTGGGACCATCTCTGAACGGGGGGGGTCTGAACAAGCAATAGATTGACATCCGTTGTTGGGAGGAATCTGTAAACTGTTTTCAATGGTTTGGAGAAGAAACTGAACAAGCGATAGGTTAACATCCGTTACTTGGAGAACCCGTAAACTTTCTTCAGAAGTCTTGAAGTTGAATAAGCAATAGAGCAGCATCCGTTGTTGGGAAGCGTCCGTAAACTGTTTTCAAAAGTTGCATCTGAACAAGTCGATAGATTAACATCCGTTGTTGGGAAGAATCCATAAACTGTTTTCAGAAGTCTTGCAGAAGAATCTGAACAAGTGACAGGCTAACATCCGTTTACTTGGAGAGCCCGTGAACTGTCTTCAGAAATCTTGAAGTTGAATAAGCAATAGAGCAGCATCCGTTGTTGGGAAGCGTCCGTAAACTGTTTTCAAAAGTTGTATCTGAACAAGTCGATAGATTAACATCCGTTGTTGGGAAGAATCCATAAACTGTTTTCAGAAGTCTTGAAGAAGAATCTGAACAAGCGATAGGTTAACATCCGTTTACTTGGAGAACCCGTGAACTGTTTTCAGAAATCTTGAAGTTGAATAATTTTAGTCTGTCGACTGATCTTTCCTGAAAAGGTAAAGAATTAGTTGTATGCAATGTTATGGTGCATGATGCAATATACGTGACATCAATGTTTATGACGTGAATGTGATGAATGCGCATGTAAGCTGACGAGCTATCTTGCTGAGGATAAATGAATCCGAGGTGGCCGAAGATAAAAACATCTTGACTGCTGCTGGGAAAAATAAATCCTTGGCTGCTGCTGGAAAAGAGAATCCCTGATGACCTCTACTGGGGAGTATCAATCTAGTAGACTCATGCTGGGGAGGTAAGACTGAGAATCTTCAATTTGATGGGAAGTAACTCTGGCGATCTCACTGGGGAACTCAAGATTTCTCTTTCTAAGACTCTGTGGGGAGAAGGCTCGTTAGTCTGGCTCCACTGGGGATTGACGATTTGAAATTTTAGCTCGGTTGGGGATACTGAAACTTAAATTCTGAGGGGAAATGAGTTCTGGAGGATCCTCTGGCTGGGGATAACAAGGATAAGCTCCTCTGGGGATCATATTGATGAGTTGTGTTGGGAAACTCTTGATGAACTCCGCTGGGGATAGGAAGAATTCTGGCGAGTGCGATCTTCTGTGGCTGTTAGCTGAGGATAACCCAGTTATAAGCCTTTGTGGGGAATAACTTTGAATAAAACTCGGGAGAGACGTTCGTGCGCTGCAGGGAAATACCTTCCAGAACCTTACTGGGGATAAGCCTCGAGAGTCTGCTGGAGATAAACCTCAGGGTTCACTAGGGATGTGGATTCCAAATCTCTTGGGGGGGTTTTTCCTTCGAAAGGGTGTCAAGATATCCATTTGTACCTTCATCCTATCAGTAATCCTTTTTCTTTGGTTCATTTAGGAAGTGATTATGTTTCAAATGCATATTCCTATTTAACAAAACATTGGACGTTTCTCAAAATAAAACAAATAGTGCAAGAGAAAAAGAAAAGGGAAATGACACAAATTTTGGGAAGAGTATTTGTATTGATTTTCTTTGAGTATATTTGTACAAAGGAGACAATCATCCTAGTAAGAGGACTTTGTCGTAAATATTGAAAGATTTTATACAAAATAAAGGATGGCTATGTGAAATAGTTCCATGGGACTCCGTTCTGCCATAGCTTTCACAACTCTGAATATCTGTCCATTCAATGCTTTGTTTGACGATGACTGGATTGATCAGAAGTCTGGAACTGGTTGATGAAGAGATTGTCTTTGAAGTGATCCGACGAGACATAGTCATACGCTTTAATTCCCTAATTTTTTCCTGAATCGCCCTTTCGGGTTTTCGATCCACCGGGAAACCCCTTTTTGCCCAAGCCGCCCTTTCGGGTTTTCGGCTTGCCGGGTGTACAGATTTTTTCGTTTTTATCCCTAATTTTTGCCTGAACCGCCCTTTCGGGTTTTCGGTTCACCGGGATGCCCATTTTTGCCCAAGCCGCCCTTTCGGGTTTTCGACTCGTCGGGTTATTTTATGCGTAGTATCTTTTGACTATGTCTGCGTTCGCAGGGTGCGACAAATCGTCGCCGTCCATGGTGGTCAGAATCATTGCACCACCAGAAAATATGCTTTTGATCACAAATGGTCCTTCATATGTAGGAGTCCATTTTCCCCTGGGATCACTTTGCGGCAAGATAATCCGCTTGATTACGAGATCCCCGACTCGATACACTTGACGTCTGACTTTCTTATTGAAGGCCCTGATCATCCGCTTCTGATACGTCTGACCATGGCATATAGCAGCAAGTCGCTTCTCGTCGATCAGATTGAGTTGATCAAGTCGGGTCTGCATCCAATCATCTTCATTCAAACCTGCATCCTTCATAATCCTTAGAGAAGGGATCTGGACTTCTATAGGCAAAACAACTTCCATGCCATAAACCAAAGAAAATGGGGTTGCCCCAGTTGAAGTACGTGTCGTCGTACGGTATCCATGCAGGGCAAACGGTAACATCTCATGCCAGTCTTTGTAAGTGACTGTCATTTTCTGAATGATCTTCTTAATGTTTTTGTTTGCAGCTTCAACAGCACCGTTTATCTTCGGCCGATAGGGAGATGAATTGTGATGATAAATCTTGAAATGTTCGCATAATGCAGTGATCATTGTGTTATTCAGATTTGTACCGTTGTCCATAATGATCCTGTCTGGAACACCATACCGACATATGAGATTTTGCTTGATAAAGCGGGCAACCACATTTTTGGTGACAGAGGCGAAGGAAGCTGCTTCGACCCATTTAGTGAAGTAGTCAATGGCAACCAGGATGAAGCGATGTCCATTGGAAGCCGTGGGCTTGATCTCTCCAATCATATCAATGCCCCACATTGCAAAGGGCCACGGGGCAGTCAGGACGTTAAGGGGAACCGGAGGAATGTGAACTTTGTCAGCATAGACTTGACACTTGTGGCACGTACGGGAATGTTGATGGCAGTCAGCCTCCATGGTAGACCAATAATAGCCTGCCCTTAGGATCTTCTTAGCCATTGTATGCCCGCTCAAGTGAGTGCCAAATGTGCCGCTGTGTATATCAGTCATGATCAACTCTGCTTCAGCTTTATCCACACATCGGAGTAATACACAATCATGGCTTCGTTTGTAAAGGATGTTGTTGCTCAGGAAGAACTTAGCAGCGAATTTCCTTAAGAACTTCTTGTCATTTACGGAAGCTCCTTCAGGATAATCTTTAGTCTCGAGGTACCTTTTGATTTCATGGAACCAAGGTTGTTCTACTATTTCTTCGGTATTAATCTCGTGGCAATGTGCCGGTTCATCCATTCGCTTGATGGTGATTTGGGGAGCCTCGTTATCCCAGTTGAGTTTAAACATGGAGGACATTGTGGCTAGAGCATCGGCTAACTGATTCTCTTCTCGCGGGAAATGCTCGAAGGTAATTTGCTCGAAATGCGGCAACAATGTCAGGACATGTTCTTTGTATGGGATAAGATTAGGATGCTTGGTATCCCAGTCTCCTTTGATTTGGCTAATGACCAAAGCCGAGTCCCCAAATACGACCAAAGATTTGATCCCCAAGTCTATAGCAGCCTCGAGACCAAAGATGCAAGCTTCATACTCAGCCATGTTGTTTGTGCAACTGAAACAAAGTCGGGCCGTGAAAGGAGTGTGACAACCTTCCAGAGAAATGAGTACTGCGCCAATACCGTTTCCAAGTGCATTTGAAGCACCATCAAAGTACAGGGTCCATCGGGATCCCTTTTCGGGTCCGTCATACGGTCCGTCACTTTCAACGTTGTCCAAATTCATGATGTCCTCGTCTGGGAAGTCAAATCTCATGGGTTGATAGTCTTCGATAGCCTGATGAGCCAGATGGTCAGCTAGTACACTCCCTTTTATAGCTTTTTGGGTGGTGTACTGGATGTCATACTCGGTTAAGATCATTTGCCATCTAGCTATCCTTCCAGATAAAGCGGGCTTCTCGAAGATATATTTGATAGGGTCCATTTTGGATATCAACAAAGTAGTATGAGTCAGCATATACTGTCTTAGTCGGCGAGCAGCCCATACCAAAGCGCAGCAAGTTTTCTCGAGTAGCGAGTCTCACAGTCGGTAAACTTTTTGCTAAGGTAATAAATAGCATGCTCTTTTCGACCAGACTCGTCATGCTGGCCCAAAACACACCCCATTGAGTTATCCAAGACGGTCAAATACATGATCAATGGTCTTCCTTCGACGGGTGGCATCAGAATAGGAGGTTCTAATAAATACTCCTTGATTCTATCAAAAGCAGCTTGACAATCGTCGTTCCATTCCACTACCTGATCCTTTTTCAAGAGTTTGAAAATTGGCTCACAGGTAGAAGTCAGATGTGAGATGAATCTGGCAATATAGTTTATGCGCCCCAAGAATCCTCTAACCTCCTTTTCAGTACGGGGAGCAGGCATCTCTTGTATTGCTTTTACTTTTGCCGGATCGACTTCAATGCCTTTGTTGCTTACAATGAATCCCAGGAGTTTACCAGACCTAACTCCAAAAGTGCATTTGCTTGGATTCAGCCTGAGCTTGTATTCTTTCAATCTGGCAAATAGCTTCTCCAAATGTTCAAGGTGCTCTTCCTCTGTTTGTGATCGAGCTATCATATCGTCTACGTAAACTTCAATCTCATGATGTATCATGTCATGAAATAAAGCTACCATGGCGCGTTGATAAGTTGCCCCTGCGTTCTTCAGCCCGAACGGCATCACTTTGTAACAGAAAGTGCCCCATTGTGTAACAAAAGTTGTTTTCTCCATATCCTCGGGAGCCATTTTGATTTGATTGTAGCCCGAGAAACCGTCCATGAAGGAGAACACTTTATGCTGAGCTGTATTGTCGATCAAGATGTCAATATGAGGTAGCGAGAAATCATCTTTAGGGCTGGCCCTATTCAAATCCCGGTAGTCCACACACATTCTGACTTTGCCATCTTTCTTTGGTACCGGTACAATGTTAGCAACCCATTGAGGATAGGACGTAACAGCCAGGAAGCCAGCATCGAATTGCTTCATTACTTCTGCTTTGATCTTTTCGGACATGTCAGGCCTCATTCGGCGAACTTTTTGCTTGATTGGTGGACAATCTTCTCTTGTGGGGAGACGGTGAACCACGATGTCTGTGTCTAGACCCGGCATGTCTTCATAGGACCAAGCGAAGATTTCCACATACTCATTCAGCAACTGTACCAAGCGCTCCTTGACTTTTGGTTCCAGGTTGGCGCCCACTTGCACCTCCTTTCGATCCTCCTCGGTTCCCAAGTTAACAGCTTCCAATGGCTCTTCATGCGGTAAGATGGCCCTTTCCTCTTGTTGCAGAAGTCTGGCTAGTTCCCCGGGTACTTCACAACCTTCGTCATCTTCATACTCGGCTAGATTGACCAGATCTTCAGAGTTATTGAAAGATACAGCAGAATAGTCACCCATGGAATCCGGAGTGGATGGGTACCTGCATTGGTGAGTGTGGGTGTGTGTAAGGGATAGCCATCCTTAAACAAAAAATGCAAAAGGAAAGAAAATGAACATAAGCAGTTTATCAAATGAAAAACGTCCAATGAATCATTAAACATGGCATATGAATATGAAAAATAGTCAAAACCCTTACAAGTGGACCTACATGCCCCGGGAAAGGCAGGAGGTGAAAAGATAGTGTACGGATTGTTTGAAAGTAAAATATTACAGACCAAATAAGAAATGTTTAACAGGTAAATTACTGATGAATAAAAGTGATGGGGACAAAGTCTTTAGCCTCCCAATTGCTCAATCCTCCTCCGACAGTTGGATAAATCCACTCTTCAATGTTGCTTTCCTTGTCTTCATCTTCCAGGGCGTTGATTCTGTAAGGAGAAATTTTGACTGGCGCTCTTTCAATCTTTGACTGGCGCATAGCTTTTTGGCCAGCGGCTGTGAACCCTAATCCAAACTTGTCAGTCTTATGCGGAAAGTCGGGTAACTGCCCCCATGCTGAATTCTTCCCTTCTTTGATTGCGGCTCTTGCATCCTTCAGAGATGCCATCCTAGCCATCTGCCTCGGGGTCTCGGCTGTCAACTTTGTTACTGCTAATTCAGGAAGAACTTCTTCGAAATGTTGAAACGGCGTCTCAATGAACTCTCCTTCAACCTCCACATACCGGAAAGAATTTAAGTGGCTAATCATGTACTCTTCTTCGCCGTGGACAGTGATGATCTTTCCCTTGACAGGATACTTCAGCATCTGATGCAAGGAGGAGGTGACTGCCCCAGCATGGTGTATCCAAGGTCTACCCAGCAGGCAGGAGTATGATGGACGGATGTCCATTACATAGAAAGTGGATTTAAACACCTCAGTACCTATCTTGATGGGTATTTCAACTTCTCCATGGACCATTCTCTTCGACCCATCGAAAGCTCTGACGACAATATCACTCGGCTTCAATTCCAACCCTTCGCAATCTAGCCGGTCCAAGGCCTTCTTAGGCAAAACATTCAGTGACGAACCGGTATCAACCAAAACATGTGCAAGGGTGGTTCCGCGACATTCGATTGAAATATGCAAAGCATCATTGTGGTTTCGGCCTTTAGGGGTTAGGTCGGCATCAAAAAAACCTAATCCATTGTCCGCAGTCAGGCTAGCCACACAATGTTGAAATTGATCCGCAGAGGTTTCCTGGGGCACATGAGCTGCCTTCAGAAACTTAATCAAAGCTTGAGTGTGCGCTTCTGAGCAAAGCAATAGTGCCAGCATGGAGATCTTATAGGGGGTTTGCCCCAACTGTTCCACCACATCGTAATCACTTCTCTTGATTATCCTCAAAATCTCGTCCATTTCTTTCTTGGAGGCTTCCGGGATCACCAAGGGTTGAGCCCTCGTCCTGACGGGCTCATCTTGTATTCCCTTTCCTTTATCAGCAATGGTAGGAGAGACAGCACTAGGAACAACAACTTCTTCAATCAAAGGAGTTCTAGCAGAGAGCTTTACTGGTGCAGGGATGACTTCTTTAGCTGATGAGGGTCCAAAGACTGCTCTTGGAGGGGCAATCTCTGGAGAAAATATTCTCCCGCTCCTGGTGATTTTGCTGGTGCCCGCAATGTTACTAATGCTGGCTTCTTCATCATCCGAACTTTCTTCAATTACTTCGACTTGCTTGATACCATGGTAGTAGATGTCACCACCATAGTTCCAAGGTATCGACTTCTCAGAAACATAGGGAACAGGCCCTGGCATCGTTATCTTTAAAGGAACAGATTTTGCAGCTGGTGTAATCTTAACTGGCTTTTTGACGGCCTTGGAAAGATTGGCGTGAATGGTTATGATTGAGACATTTTCAACATGAACTGGAACAGCAGAAACTCTTTCGAACAAAATTTGTCGGCTATCCATAAGGCCTTGGATGCCTTTCTTTAATAGCGGACAATCAAACGGCAGAGAGTGGCAACAGTAGCAGTCTTCTTTACATCCCGGGAAGATCCCGGCCCTTAACAAATTCAACTTAATGGTTAGCAGTGGAGTAGTCAGATCACTGACGTCAGCAACATACAAATCCTCCTCAATGGCATTGATATTTCGGCCGTGTTTCGGCATAGGTGCAGATATCACATTAGGCTTCTCTGGAGCGTCAAACTCTACCTCCTTAGCTTCTATCAGGTCTTGGATTTTATGCTTGAGTGCCCAACAATCATTGGTGTCATGTCCAACACTGTCTGAATGATAGGAGCATTTAGCATTGGCATGATAATGCGGGGAGGACGTATTTACATTCTTTGGCGCCTCCTTGATGGTGGCAAGATTCAACTTCAATAGATGGGGAAGCACTTGCGCTGGAGTCATATTAATACGGGTGAACTGCCGTTGTGGCCTTTCTACCCGTTGCTGATTTGGTCTGGACTGGTTATAGCGAGGCTGCTCACTCGGAGTGTTTTGAATCATTACGGCCCCCACAGTTGGCCGACGCTCCATCTTCCCTGCTCTTCTCTGAGAATATACCATAACTGTCTCCTTCTTAAAAGGCTTCTTCTCAACACTTGCAGCAACACCCTTCTGAATCTTTCCTGACTTGATGCCAGCTTCTATTCTTTCGTCGGTTAAGATCAAATCGGTAAACCCTGCGGAAGAGTTACCAATTAGATGATTGAAAAATGGCCCAGATAGGGTCCCAAGAAACATATCAACGAGCTCACGATCGGTTAAAGGAGGCTGCACCCTGCCAGCCAAATCCCTCCATTTTTGTGCATATTCTTTGAATCCCTCACTTGTTCCTAGTGACATACCCTGAAGTTGGGTACGAGTAGGAGCAAGATCAGAATTATACTGGTATTGTTTGTAGAAAGCGGTGGCCAAATCTTCCCAATTTCTGACACTGGTTCCTTCTAGCTGATAAAACCACTCCAACTGGGCTCCCGATAGGCTGTCTTGAAAGAAATGAATCCAAAGATTTTTATCTGCCGTATAGGGTTGAATTTTTCTCACGTAGGACCTGAGATGCATTTTGGGACAGGACAGCCCATCATACCTCACAAACACTGGCACTTTGAATTTTGGGGGAATCACAATTCCGGCGACCAAGCCCATGTCCTCAAAATCCAAACCCGGTACCCTTTGCAATTCCATGGCAGCCAATCTATCTTCTAAACCCTTGTACTTATCATCAGCTGGAGGGTATTGCTGGTCGGAATAATCTTCATCCTCTTCAACCTCTTCCTCCTCCGCATCAGACTCGGAAGGCACCGCAACTCGATCTCTTTTACTAGTCCCTTCATCAGAAGTAGGAGGAAATTCAAGCACTCTCCGAGCTTCTCTGTCAAATCTTCTCCCCAAAGTAGCCACTCTGACCCTCTTCTTCTTCTTCACTGGGTCCTTATTCTCCAGATGAGTCTTGATATCCTCTTGACTCTTAACCAGAGTCATCAAGAGTTGCTGGAACTGTGCATTCTGGGCTTGTAGGTCTTTGACTGTTTGCTCGAGATCCATCCTACTGAAATAAACAGCAGATAGATAAGGAAACCTGGAGTGAGACCTGCTTATGCACATGATGAATGGTATGCTGATGTATGCAATGCATTCAAGGATTTAGGACATTCAAAATTTTTTCAGACAAAGAAGAACGCACGTCATATTAATAAGAAGAAATTTGTTAGTACATAAATGCCCCATGGGCCAAATGTTACAAAATAAACTTCTTAAGGCAGAAAGACATTGTGCATCCTCTTCGGTGCGATGTAGGTGTTGAGGGCCTCTTGCTCGTGGAGTCGGTGGGTAAGCTCTAGAACCTTCTTTTCACTGGCATAGTAGCTAGCTTCAAAAGTGTTCCGTTCCTCCTTGAGCTGAATCCAACTTTTCTGCATTTCCTCCCATGATGTAGGCATGTCTGGATGTAGGATAGTGTAGGGAACCTCTCCTTCATTGACGGGCTCTTTAATCATAGGGAGAACATGAGGATAAGGCATCATTAGACTTTGGGCTCGGGCTCGTACCCACTTGAGATAGGGCTTAAGAGGGATGGAGTTCTTGTGTCCCAGAGTCTTGCTATCAACCTTGTTGAGTTTTCCCCAAGCTCTGATGAATCTTTGGCGAAGTCCTTGCGCATCGTTGTCGAAGTCAAAAACTAGGCTAGGAATCAACATGTCATGAGGGCCATCCCTCCGTGCATATCCAAATTGCCTCAAAGCTAGGCAAGGGTTGTAGGTGATACCTCCCCTAATTCCAAGTAAAGGAACATTAGGAAACTCTCCGCAACGATCGACGATGATGACATTTTCTCTGGACCGAGAACACCAATGCACATCAGAATGAGTAAGAGTCATCAATCGTTGGGACCACCTTGTACCTTGGTCATTCTTCAAGACAGATTGTGGAAGGTGCGAAATAAACCACCTTGCGAGGATAGGAGTACAGCACATGAGAACACCCCTCTTTCTCATTGTTCGTGTGTAAAATGAGTGAAGGATGTCCCCAAGCAATGTTGGTATTGGATTTCTGGACAAGAAGATTTTGACGGTGTTGACATCTACCAATTGGTCAGGATTTGGGAACAAGACCAACCCGTAGATAAGGAGTGCCACAATCTCTTCAAAGGCTTGTAGGTCCAATGAGTTCCAACATTCTTGTGCCTTCTCAAACAAGAATTTTGCTAAGAATCCTTTGACGCCACTTCGGGTTTCCCAATGCCCCTTGATGTCGGATGGTTGTAGATGTAATGCTCGAGCAACATCTTCTGGCTTTGGTTCCTTTTCCGTACCGTTGAAGGGTAGTTGATTAAGGATAGGGATTCTTAGGAGTTGAGAAAACTCCTCCAAAGTGGGTACCAACTGATAATCAGGGAAAGTGAAGCAGTGGTGAAGAGGGTCAAAGAACTGGAATAGCACTTTCATCATGTCTTCTTCAATGTTGGTGTTGACAAGGCTGAGCAGTCTACCATGTCTTTCACTGAAGGATGAATTTTCCGGAATTCTTGAGGTGATCTCCTTGAGTTGAGGAGAGATTCTCACAAGGTTGACTTGAATGGTATTTCTGCGAGGAATTTCCATGTCCTACAAAACAAGAACAAAGATGAAGATCCAAAACCCTTGAAATGGTTAGTGAATGCATGTGATGTTTTATGATGTTTATGATGTATGCACAAAACATATGTACAAGCAAATCACACCAAACCCTAATTTCAGGCTTGCATGGGGTTTCATAGGTAAGTACCCTCTTGAGTGTAGTTGGCTTAAAAACCTGTCCTATAAATAGCAACCGGGTTCTAAGGAGCTCAATATCACTGGATTGTTTTCAATGTTCATTGTTTTGGTTTAGCCACTTAACTAGCGACCAAAATATTCCAAGAAAATAACCCTCAATGAGTGTAGTATCGAGTATCTACCAACTTCGGACTGCACCAAAGCCGGTCATCTCACTACCCCTAATAAAAGGCCAAGATGGTCAAGTAAGGTTCTAGGTCATTAGTGCTTAGTGACATCACTCAGCGGCCCCGTACTCTCCTTGATTGAACTCAAGGGTTACCGGTACTCACGAATATGTCGCACTAATATAGCTATTGCTTAGACCGTGTCGGTATACCCCGCACAGTTTCCACAACGTATTGCTATCTATGAATGTTTCCCAAAATCCGGGTGGAGGATTGTAAACCCAAACAATAGAGCCAAAGTATAAAGCAAGCAAATCAAACAATTAGTCATGCAAAGGGGGTGATCTAAGCCCTAAGGTTACTCCACTTTAAAAATAGTCCCCAGCAGAGTCGCCAGTTCTGTGATACGGTGGGAGAACTGACTATGGTTTTGCGTTTGTTTTCGCAAATGTTTCGGTCGAGCAAGAGTCGCCACCGACTTTTTATTTTATCCTAAGGAAAGGTTTAAAAAGCACAGCAAAAACCTTTGAGATTTTTCTTGGGTTCGGGGAGTAGATTATAGAAGGGGAAGGTATTAGCACCTCTTCTATCCATGGTTATCCATGGGCTCTTAGGTACTTGCTTAGATCAACTTGCCTTGGTTTTCAATTGTTTGAAATGGTGCTTTGTGTGTGGTTTTGAAAAGGTTTTGAAAAAGATGCCTTGTATAGGCTACCCTTGTAACAATTCTTTACTCGAATGTTTTACAAAAGGTGTTTGTCTTTTTGAAAAGATGTTTCAAGGTTTTTTGAAAGTTTGTTTTGAAAGTGTTTGTGAAGTGGGTTTTGAAATAAGGCAAGTGTTTTCTTGGAAAGTTGACAAGTACTTAAGAGTTCATCTACCCTAAAATTTTCTCAAAGATTTTTGTTATGTTTTAAACCTTTTGACAATTTTGTTCCACCATTGCATTTGGTGGACAATCTTGTTTTAGGAGATGAAAGGGACGGGCGCGGGTCATCGTTTAGACCATAGTTGCAATAGTGTTAAATGTCTTTGGGCAATTTTCTTTAAAAGGGACTTGATCATTCATTTAAGTAACATTTTGAGGGACTATGATCATTTGATTATTTGTTTTACCCAAAGAAGTTCAACATGCAATATGGCCCAATTATTTGAAGGCAACAAAGTGGAATACCCTAGGGGTGCAAGTGTGAAATGTGTTGTCCATT
This sequence comes from Vicia faba, assembly GCA_948472305.1. NCBI lineage: Eukaryota > Viridiplantae > Streptophyta > Magnoliopsida > Fabales > Fabaceae > Vicia > Vicia faba. The sequence goes on along the minus strand of OX451737.1, from coordinate 722,718,626 downwards.
TTTCATGCTCATTTATCTTGTATTAGGTCCAACTACTTTGTTCATTTTCATCCGCATACAAAACCCTAATTCTAGCATAGTATGTTTAGAAAGCGATAAAGTGCGAAATTTAAATTCCTACGCTATTACATCACAATAATATAGGGAGGGGGGTACAATGTTCAAATGGGGAGATATTTTGACAAGAAATTGAATCTAAGCTATTACATCATTTGCTTTGAGTATTTACAATATGAACAATTGCATAAATAAAATAAAAATAGAACAAATATGCAAGAATGCAAAAAATGGTTTTTTATATGTATAAAAAAGGATTATTTAGGTAAAATAAAAGGAAAATAAAAAGGATATTATTTTTGGAGTAATTTTGAGTTTATGGGCAAAAACCCTAATTCTATTTAAATAAAAGGTATTATGATATTTATCATTTGTACAAAAATAAAATAAGAAAAGAAATATATTTGTAAAAAATGATTTTTTAGTGTTTGACATTAATAAAATAAAATATGTATATTTTGAGTATTTTATTCTAGGTATATTAATAAATATATATATATATATATATATATATGTATAAAATTCTAAATATATATATTATATATAAAAAATATTAATATTTAATATAAAAATAAAAAAGGGTATTTTTTATACAAAATATTTTCAGGAAGTAAAAAAAATATATTTGTATTATCTTAATATTTTAAACAAAAAAGTATATATATATATATATATATATATATATATATATATATATATATATATATATATATATATATATATATATATATATATTTATTTATTTATGTATAAATGTCAACATAACCAAATAAATGCCCTAAAAAAAAGAAAAATGGTGTAAAAAATTATTTTCTGATTTTTAATATCACAAGCAAAAATAAACAAGTCAAACCAAAAAAATAAAAAGTCAAAAATCAATAAAAATAACAAAATGGGCTCAGGGGGTGTGAACTTAGAAATGTGGTGTGAACAGAAAATGCACACAAGCCCGGCCCAGATCACTTCTTCTTCAACCTCTGAACAAAAAACGCGCGCCTGCAAGCTTCATTTGAAATCCTGATTCTTTGATTTTTTGAGCAAACTTCCAACACAAAAGATGTTAAGCATGAAACCACGATTCTAACCATATGCATAACTTGATCTAACTCTCTAAGATGAGGGAGAATTTCTCCTCCCCCAAATCCTAACCTAGTTTTTCTGCCATTTTCAAACTCCAAATTCTCACAACTCAAGCAAAAGAAATGAAAAGTAAAAACATGTACATGTTCAGTGGCATGAGTAGAACCTTGTTTATTCACAACCTTAAAGCTAATGATGCATAATAAGAGAGATACGAGTTCACCAAGATACCTGTTCAGCTGAAGTTCTATCTTGCAATGTAGGAACTTTTAGTGCAAGGTGATGATTGGAAAAGCTTCCTTGAGGTCCAGGGATGTTATTCCAATGTTTACTTTGTCTTGAGAGCTTCTGAATCAAACTAGAGAACTTCACCTGCAAAACAAGAAATGGAAAATGGTGGAAGTGGTTAGAGGGATTACAGGTCGTGCTTCAGGTCATGGTTAGCTTGCATAGATGCTAGGGGATGTGTAGGAACTGGTTTGGGCAAGAAAGCTTGAGAGGAATAGAAGTTGGCACTCAAACTGCAGAGGCAACTCTGTTTTTGCAGTTTGATGGTGTTTTTTGGTTTGATGATGTTTGAGAGGTAAATGGCTCGTGCAATAGCTTTGTTATGATGTGTGTAATGTGTTTGATAACTTTGTTCTTGTGTATGTAAGCTGAGATGGATGTTCTCTTTTGTTATGCAATGTTTCTTAACCTTTAAGCAACAAAATGCAAGTTGGTGTTTTAGGTCAGTAGGGGACCCCTAATCCTGCTGCAAAGCTTCTCTTGATCAGAGTAATTTGTTCATAATCTTGTGCTAAAGATATTTGGTTTGTACTTGCTTGATTTACCAATTGGACATAAAGTGAACTTTTGCAAAAATGGATAGTTTACTTTATCTAAAAATGGATTAAACTTGTGTACAATACTTGAACTCATAGAATAACACTTTGACACAATGAACAAGCATTAAATTATTGAGTGTAACTTGGTTTAAGGACCTGTAATCAAGGGCATGCTGGTTTTGAGAAGTTTGCATAACTTATGAACATGAAACAATGGCCAACTCAAAAGTGAGTTTTTGCTATGTTGTGAAATTCGATTCTCCCTAACCATGAGGTTGTTTGATGAGTTCTTGGAAATTTTGGAAAGCTTGGAATGTGTACTACAATCCATCTTTGAAGTGCAATTTGAAATTCCAAGTGAAAGTGTATGGAAAATGGCCTTGAAGTGGGGTAGAAAAACTTGTCAAAATAGGTCAAAAATTCACTAAGTTAAGAATGGTTTAGTGCCCTTATTCAAAAATTTGTAACTTGAGATACAAGCTTCAATATGAGAAAACTTTGTGAATAAAAGTTGTAGATTATGCAACAAGCTACAACTTTCATGTTTTGACTTTTGTTTGAATCCAAATGAATCATGGTGAAAAAATGGGGCAAAGTTGGGGAAAAAATTAGGGTTTTCCATAACTTAGAAAAATTCTAAGTTATGAAAAATTCCATTTTAAACCCTAATTTGCATTTCTTGGTTTCTTGGTGAACAAGTTTCATGATTTGGCATGTTTTGATGAAAAATGAATCTTGACTCTTGATTTTGACCAAAAAGTCAAAGTTTGACTTTTCAGTGTGTAGCGATAAAAAATGTAGCGGGGTAAATCGGAGATCGAATTATTGATTAATTCGTCTCGCAAAAGCAAGAGTCGCCACCGCGCTTTATTATTTCCAAAGGAAAAGGGAAAAGAGCGAAATAAAACCCTAAATATGCAATGTAAATAATACTTTTAAAAGTAATAAGAATACAAGGCGTTTTTGAAAAGAGATCTATGGTTCGGGGGTTGGTTATACAGTGGGAAGGTACTAGCACCCAATGCATCTATAGTACTCTATAGGAACCTTTTGAAATATCTGTTTTATTTAAAATTGATCGCTTGATTGAAAATAAATCGTTTTGGCCGAAAAAGGGATACGGACGGGTTTTTGAAGATACGACGACCTAATGTCGAAGTTTTGACTTAAAAGGTGTGAGTTTTGGAGAAATCGGATATTTGGAAAAATTATCCTAAGTTTCAATGAAATGAGGGTACTCGCTCGATCGTTTTTCGAGGACATGAAGTCAACAAAAAATTAGACTATTCCCTTTGGATTGGTGCAAACAGAATAAACAAGTACAATGAAATAATTGACAAAAAATGATACACAACAATTAAATGTGAACATGCATTTTTATATGATTTTTGTTTAATATATGAAGAGAAAAAATGTTTTAATTGGTTACGCATTTTAACATAGATAAAAAATAACGAAAATTAATAGAAATGTTTTTTAAGGTTTTTATATATTTTTATTTTTTATGTCTTTTTTAATATAAATAAAAAGTATTACTTTTAAGAATTCTTGAATAAAATTAAAACTTAATGCTATTAACCTAAGTCTAATTAAAAAATAATACTAAGATTACTAAATTAAATCCTAAGAGTTTAAATTAATAAAATTAGTCAATGATTAAAAAATGTTTTAAGTTACATCTCTTATTTTGATTTATTAAATTAAAACTTAAACTAATAAGATTTGGACAAAATATTAAAAATTATCTAATTAAAACTATATGTTGTTTCTAAGAAACTAATTAGTCTAGATTAATTAAGTTAAGAAATGAATAGAATTTTAACTAAAAAACCAAATAAGATGGGGGGTGGATTAGCAAAGAGAAAGGGCTTAAGTGTAAAAAGAAAATGGGCTTAGTTGAGGCAAATGGAGCGGTTGGGAGGACCCGGACAGAATGCTTGTGACGAAAAAAACCTAAGGAAACTGATGCCATGGCCGCCGCTGCTGGACCTCCTTTTCTTCCTTCTCGTTCTGATCTCCTCCTCCTACCTTCTTCGCGTGTCTCCAAATCTCCGCCTATTGCCAAAAATTCACTTCTCCACAACGGGGACGAGACTCTCCCGGTCAAAGCGGCGTTTGATATCGGCGATGAGATGAGTCAAGAAACCTAGAGGTAAGCCCTTTGTTTTGATTTCAGATTAATTGCACGGGTGCTATTATGCTTCTCTGTCGTATGTTCTGTGTTTGTATCGAAATTCCAATCGAGTTTCATGCCAGGTAACAAAGTGTCGGTTGGAAAATCGAAACTTTGCCATAGAATCTTTGTTGGGTCGTTTTCGTTTCGTGATTATGTTACAATCAAATTCCCAGTATCCCAAAAGCTGAAGAATTGGGTTTTTGTTGTTAAAGGTTGAATTTTTTTATTGATTTGAATACTAGCCCAGATGGTTTCATTGGATTGATCTATGATAACGAGGCTTCCTGTGGCGATTACTTGGAGAAAAGAATTGGGATTCCGAATTGGGGTCATATATACTCTATATTATTTCTCTAATGTGCAATGTATGCTTTGGCAAAAGGTTTATAGCCTACATCATGAAACTGAATATGAAATTCACATGGAAATGAACTTACTTCGTTTACATTTTTTTTACAGAATCAATATCCTATTTCTTCAGCATCTTATGTTTAGGTTAGTAGCACCTGAAAAGAAAGAGACGCGGTGTTTTAGGGAATTGGCGAGGTTGTCGGGGCGAGAAGAAGAAGCTGCATGAAGAGGGAGAGGAAAATGATGGATACTGCTAGCGCGGTTAGTTGTTATTGTTGTTTTTTTTAGTAAAAAGAAAATTTTGTCACTGATTTGCAAAAGCTAACAATACGTTCCATTTTTCAACGGTGACTTTCCATGAATATTGTTTCTCTCCTTGAGCTCTCCAAATCCAAGTAATACTAACTTTAATAAACAATGCCTAAGCAGCAAGAGAAGAATGAAGACAAAAATATGTGCCTAAAGTGTTGGAAAAGTGCTTCAAGGCTTGTCCACAGCAACTTTCTTGAGCCACAGGTGCAGTCCGAGTGGCACGGAGATGATTGAAGGTTAAAGGTACTCTGCTTCCTTTCTTTTTTTAAATTCAGATTTTTGAATGGTGTGTTTTTGTGAAATAAAGGTTTTTGTTTTTTATTTAAAACTGTAATGATGTTGAATGGCCATTTTTCATGATTTCAGAAAATTGAGAGAGGATTATTATCCAGTGAGACAAAGGCAATGCAACGGTATAAAGATTTATGCGAAAAAAACTGAAGAAACTCACATGGTCGGAGCTAGTCCGACGGTACAATTCCGGCGAAGTCAGGTAAGCTCCGAAGATCCCTCGCTCTTTGCTTTCTGCTACTAATTCTTCTCTTCTTCTTCGCCTAAAACTGGTTGGAATATGAATAATTGGTTTTTTTGGTGGTTTATTCGGTTTTGGTCAGTATGCTGGATATGCCATATGCAGTATGCAATATGCAAGTTATGTGGTTTTTTGCCTTGTGTTACGGTTTTGAATGGTTTTGATTGTAGGTTCTGTTTTGGGAATGGTTATGGTTTGCAATGGACTATATTTGCTTAGTTTTGCAGTGATATGGTGTGTAGAGATAGACAGGTTTAGGCATCAGCGGTTTTTGAACCTTTTTGCAGCATGCTGGTTGGGGTTTAACAATATGCAGGTTTTAGAATATGCAGGATGGTTTTGAATGGTTGGCTGTAGTATGCCGTTTTGCCTATGCAGAAAAATGGTTTTGAATGGTTTTATGCTATGTAAAATGATTTGGCAGTAGGTTATGTTTTGATAGCAGTATGCAGGTTTGCAAATGCTTAGAGATGGTTTGGTGTTTTGTTGTTATGGTTTTAATAGCTTTTTATGCAGTATGCAAGCAGGCTATGTATTTTAAGGTTTTTGGTGGTGGAGGCCTCCTTTTTGACAGGTTGTGGACTCTGCTTATATTTGAAGGGGTTCCCTTCTCATATAGCCGTTGCTTCCCTTTGTCATGACTCAGGTTTGAGTATTTAATTATTTTCTGATGCTGCACATATGCTGCTACAAGTGATTTTGACTTTATTCCCAATTCATGCTTAAATCAAAACCTGCAAAAACTAAACCTCTTCTTCTCTCTACCTCAAGTACATAAATGATATATATATGATATCTTGTACTGCTGTCTGAAAAAGTAATAGGCTGGAATATGATGAAAAAAGGAAATATAGGTTGCTTGCATACATAGTTTTAAGACTGCACATGTTTGAAATTGCATATTGTGGGAATTGCATTAGTCTATGTTATCTTCCATGTGGCTGCAGGTTAACGTTGGCTTGTTATGAACTTGCATATGCTGTTTCATATGTTTTATGCAGCTTTGACCAAAAAATGAGTTTATGCATATTTGAAATATGCAGTGGGTTTTTTTGATAAAAATGCAATTAATTTTGAAATGTGCTATTTTTAATTATGCATTCATTTAAAAATTCCTCTCTTTTTTGTGAACCGGGAGAAATCCCGTGATTTGCAAAAAAGAGTAACTGATTCCGGCCATTGCTTTTAATGATGAACATTGAATTTATTTTCTGCATTTTTATTATTTATTCGAATTCTAATTTCTTTCTTTTAATCGTTTTTTTTTTTTGCAGGTAAAATTTAAATGAGCAGACAAAGAGTATTGGATAGAAGATTAGAATTAGAATTTAGGAAAATAGTTTTATTTTACTTTAAGCATTTATGTAATGGTTATTATAAATACTTTGTACAATAGTATTTAAACAACAATTGTAATAAATAGAATAAAGTGAATAAAAATTCTATTATTTCCCAATTAATTCCTTTTCTTTCCAATTATTTATTTATTGTTTATAATTCCTTAAATCATATAATGATTGAAAATCAAATCCAATCATTTAAATTCAGAATGACAAACAAATAAATAAACATCATTGACTAATCAACAAATTCAACTATTTAATTCATTATTCGTAAAATTCCAAATTATAATAATTAAAAATAGAATTTTAATTATTTAATCTAAAATGATAAAGAATTAAATAATCATTGTTGACCAATTAATAAACTCATTCTCAAATGCTTATTTCATTATTCATAAGTCTTTAAATTATATAACAATTGAAAAATAGATTCCAATTATTTAAATTTAAGATAATAAATAATTAATAAACGTCATTTAAATCTTGATCAGTTAATAAATTTAGCGTTCAACAAATAAACAGCTCCCGACTCGAAAAAGTTATGAATTTTTAAACTGCTTTGAAAATTTGATAAAAATATGTCAAAACCCTTGCAATGCGAATGATGCAGATGGAAGACGGTATCTTAGGTCAAAATTTGGGGTACAACAGCTGCCCCTATTTAAGTTCCTTCTATCCGGAGATATGAAGATTAAAGTCTTCGTCTCGACGAGATTGAAGGTACTTAAATACATAATTACGCAAATTTTGTCCTAAGATGCTGTCATCATGCGGTGATATGAATGTAGTGTTGAATTCACAGAGAAAGATATTGTGTGAAACAAGATAATGTTGGGGGAACCGAACACCAACAAAACACAGAGACATGAATTATACGCTACTGGGGAAAACGAGCTACCGACTTCAAACGACAGACTCCTGACAGTGACTAAAATCGAGGGAAAACAACCTCTAACCCTAACAAAGAGAGCATCTTGCATAGGCCATAACAGGTCATTGATCCAAAACAGTGAGTTCGCAACTCAAGGCCGATGGTAGACAGAGAGTATCAAATGGCTGATAACTGATTACCGACTTGGAGGTATTGATTCGTAACAGACTTCTTTGCTAGATTTTCAGAGATATACTCATTAATGCTGAGGTAATACGAAGGTTGTTCAAATAAAGAAAATTGCCAGTCGTTGTCGTCCACAGAAAAATACCAATAACATACAAGCTGCTCAAATAAAGAAGCTGCCGCTTGCTGTCGTCCAAAGAGAATACCAATAACATACAAGCTGCCCAAATAAAGAGGCTACCACTTGCTGTCGTCCAAAGAAAATACCAATAACATACAAGCTGCTCAAATAAAGAAGCTGCCGCTTGCTATCGTCCAAAGAAAATACCAATAACATACAAGCTGCTCAAATAAAGAAGCTGCCGCTTGCTGTCGTCCAAAGAAAATACCAATAACATACAAGCTGCTCAAATAAAGAAGCTGCCGCTTGCTGTCGTCCGACGAAAATACCGATAACAAACAAGCTGCTCAAATAAAGAGGCTACCACTTGCTGTCGTCCAAAGAGAAGTAATAACGTACTGGTAACTCATGAAGAGTTTGCTGCCCGTTGCTTTCAGAAAAAATAAAAATGACGCACTAGTAGCTCATGAAGAACTGCTGCTCGGCGCTTCAGAAAATAAATAACGCACTAGTAGCTCATGAAGAACTGCTGCTCGGCGCTTCAGAAAATAAATAACGCACTAGTAGCTCATGAAGAACTGCTGCTCGGCGCTTCAGAAAATAAATAACGCACTAGTAGCTCATGAAGAACTGCTGCTCGGCGCTTCAGAAAATAAATAACGCACTAGTAGCTCATGAAGAACTGCTGCTCGGCGATTCCCAAAAAGGATAAATGGCGCACTAGTAGCTCATGAAGAACTACTGCTCGGCGTTTCCCAAAAAGGATAAATGACGCACTAGTAGCTCATGAAGAACTACTGCTCGACGTTTTCGAAAAGAATAAAAAAGACGCACTAGTAGCTCATGAAGAACTGCTGCTCGGCGCTTTCGAAAAAGTAATGTACAAGTTGCTCGTGAAGAGCTACCGCTTGTCGTCTTCCAACGGTGTCTATAACGTAAAAGTTGCTCATGTAGAGCTAACACTTGTAGTTTTCCAAAGAATAACTCAGAAAGAAATTGCAATGATATTGGCAGAGAATAAAATCTTCGTCAAAGAGAACCTTGAATCAATCCTTCCCGAGGAGATCATACTTTAACTGTGCAAAATAAATGCACCAGTCGTCTTGGTCGCAAACTCACTGAGGAAAATCAAAGAGTATAGCCTATGCAAGAGGCAGCAACTTCATCCAGGAATAACCAGAGAGAAAACAGTCAAACAAGACTCCTCCCAATGAGAAAGTAACTCGATTGGGAAATTTATCCTATCCAGAAATGGACAAGGTAAGCTAAATCAAAAATCATCCACGAGGATTAGCTCAGTTGGGGAATTAGAAAGGAGGCACATTTTATGCTTAAGTCGGCACTCTATTTGGAAAGATCAAATGTGCTATGTGAAAAGACACAACCGAGATGTACAAACTCAAAGACAACAACAAATTCAATTGTGCATGCATGATGCAAGTGTGAATGAATGGCATGTGTATGCTGACAAAAACGACAGGGGAGATGGACAGAAGATGATAAGACATCACAGTACAACTCGACACTCGGCTAATTTTCAAAAGGAGCGGAACATCACTGGAGATAGAAGATAAAAGCCATCAAAGGAGCAAAGTTATCCTACAAAGCTCAAATCTCTTGGAGAGGAAGATATTTCGAGTAGAAAACCCAAAGTCCAGTCTTCTATCGTCGACAACCCAATGAAAGGATAACAACACAAACCAAAGCCTCAGCTGGAAGGAGTCAATGCCTAGCTGGAGATACCGGGAATACCACCCTCCGATAAAGTGTGCGATACATAACACACATTCTAACAAGTCTAGATTGCCCCTGGGACCAATTGGATGCCCCAAATTACTGCTGACGAGCTGCATGATGCACGACGATTCTTGCGAATAGTTTCACTTCTAGAATGCCCCAAGCTAAAAGGTTGATGGCGAGAAAATCGTCTAACGAGGGTTTTACAAAAGACCTGGCATTCACCATGCTCTGGTGTCTTCAAACTCTTAGAGAGATTCATCGAATCTCGACGTGATTGCCCCGGATTGACTGTAGTCGGCACAACAAAGTCTTCGAATTTTTGCCCCAAACGAGCGAACAAGTTGGGAAAAGCAATAACTGGGAGAAGCAACATGTTCGTGCTTAAGGTCTTCAGCTGACATGCCCCTGGATATGATTTTTCTTGAAATGATTCTCCAATTACTCAACATAGTTTCCAGCCTTAAAAGAATAAACTCATCACTGGTGTTTATGTGAGCTTCCTTGATATCAAACAAATGTTTTGCAGTTAGAAAAAAGTTTACAATGAGAATGCAAATTCTAATGCAACAGTTATGTAAGTCTTGAAGATTTTGAAAGATATCGCACAAGTTTTGCGAGTTAGAGCATCATTTATTTTTGTGCAGGAAAAACATATGATACCAACATAACTATTTAGAACATTCATGGGAGTCAGGAACACTATCTCATTGAAGTATGCTTTCAGAATGACCTTGCTTCAATTAGGACTTTTGAAGGTCGTAATGTGGTCCGATTCATGGGTTTTTTAGAAAAAGATTTTAAGGCTCAAAATATTTGGTGCCCACCCATTCTTCATGATGTTCTCCAACTCTATGTTCGGTTAATTCAACATGAGTGTTCATCTCTCAAAGGATTTTGTGACGGTAACATCTTCCTTGCGAATTTTGAACACTCAATCAAATTAACTGAAAACTACCCTGCCCCAGGTTAAAATTCAAGGTTTTTTGTATAGAAAAGAAACTTCTGCTTCAAAGGCTCAAAAGGGGTTAGCAAGGGATTATCTTCCTTATATCTCCGGTGTTTAGGGATTTGAAACAATGCCTGTACATCATCAACAAGATTTTATTCAAAAGCATGCAACCAAAGATTTTGTGTTCTTTAGATCATCATCCCCCCTTCAATCTCTGCCTAGGCAAGAGAATGGGCCACATGTTGGTATCATAATGCAAAAGAAATTTAAAATTCGAGAGCAAATATGAGTGAAACGAATGAATTTCTTCAAGACAAACATACTCATCGTATTAAAATAACCATTTAGACGCAAACAAGTTCTTACATGCAAACAATGTTTCGATAAATAAGAAAAGCTACAAAAGCAGAAAACAAGTTAATAATCTGGGAAGGCTTTCCACTTGAACTACCGAAAACATCTTCAAAAACTCAAAGTCACCCTCAATCGTGTTTACTCTTCGGCGCCTGTTTGATTTGAACTTCAAAACCAACGTCCTTGAACGACAAGATACCACCTCTGACCAACTTCTGAACCTCAATCTTCAAAGCGAAGCAACCCTCCAAGTCATGCCCACGAGCACCTTGATGAAAAGTACAAGCCAAATCAGCTTTGTAGTTCCAATGTATCTTCTTAGGGACCTTCGGTAGAGGTCGGGTCTGAACCAAATTCCTCTGCATCAGGATAGGGAACAACTCTGTATAGGTGATTGGAATTGAATCAAACTGGGTTTTCCTCTGATTAGGAACTTGCTGATTCTGTTGGTGAACGTGATGATTCTGATGATGATTATCTCTTCCTCTGGTTCTCTTCTTGGAAAAGTCATTATCAAACTTCTTCACACCATTAGCTGCGCTACCGTCTTCATATGAACATCCTTTTCCGACATCTTCTTCTAGACGCACTCCCACATTCACCTTGTCAGGAAAGTCGTCAGGTGCATTAACCGTCACCTTTTCATGAGAAAAAGATTTTAGAGTCTCCGTGAAGACTTTTATCCTTGCTTCCTCCCTCCTAGAAGGATTGACTTGGGCGGAGATCAGAATTTCAACCAAACCAGTTAAGTGATCCAAACCAGCTTTCAAAACAGTCACCTCTCTGCGGAGTTCAGAAACCTCTTGCTTGATATTCTCCATTGTCCTCTTAGCGCGAGTGTTGTACTAATGAGACCAAGGGAAAAAAATAAGACTCGGAAAAAAGACCTTTGAAGGTGAGACAAAGAAAATGTAGAATGATGTATGATATGCAAAAGAGAGTTTTATTTGACTTTCAAGGAACTCAAGATATCAAGTTATAAACATCCAAGTATGAAGATAACAGATGAATTTTAAATTGGCTCCAAACATTGATCAAGTTATCGTCAAGATCAATCATCCATTTTGGTGGATTAGGGTTTTCGCCCTATCGACACCCAAGATCCATTGAGTTTGACGAAACTCGTGATGTTTACAAAGAAAGACCTCCAAACTCCTTCAAAGTCAAGTGAAAAGAGTTTTATGGATGCATGAATGCATGGCGATGCAACAACCACAAGCAAGGTCACAAACATGGGGGTTTAAAGGTTCAACGTTCCGCATGGAGTCGAGGGTAAAGCCCACCCAAAGGTATGTACTAACGGTTCAAACGCACCTGTAAGACAAGGTTCTAAGAGTTCCCAGAGTCTACATTCCTCCTTTGGATATTGCCAACGTCTTGATTACTCGATAATTAGCAATATTCTCAAGAGAAACTCGTCCGAGCGTAGCATCGCGTGACAACTACTTCCGAATTACTCCGTTATAGTCTTCGCGCTACACCTAAAAAGGCCAAGATGGGTTAGGGTTCTACGGTCCTCAACTTCTCGGGCTCCTAGGTCGAAAATAATAATGTCTTCCCGATTACTCGGTAAACAGATATTAAGTTCAAGAGGGCCTTCCATTGAGTGGGGGATCTCATGCCTCCTTCTTCGGGATTACTCCCTCAAAGTTAACATGACTATACCGCCCATCATATTCCTTACGTGTTACTTAATCCGGGTATAGGATTCGTCCTTCAAAAAACCCAAACACCCCAATTTAAACATATAATCAAGCAAATCAAATAACAATAAAACAGATAAAACAAATTAGGCTTAACCCACTTAGGGATGGACCAGCAAGAGGTCAATCTTTCCCCAGCAGAGTCGCCAATTCTGTAGCGATAAAAAATGTAGCGGGGTAAATCGAAGATCGAATTATTGATTAATTCGTCTCGCAAAAGCAAGAGTCGCCACCGCGCTTTATTATTTCCAAAGGAAAAGGGAAAAGAGCGAAATAAAACCCTAAATATGCAATGTAAATAATACTTTTAAAAGTAATAAGAATACAAGGCGTTTTTGAAAAGAGATCTATGGTTCGGGGGTTGGTTATACAGTGGGAAGGTACTAGCACCCAATGCATCTATAGTACTCTATAGGAACCTTTTGAAATATCTGTTTTATTTAAAATTGATCGCTTGATTGAAAATAAATCGTTTTGGCCGAAAAAGGGATACGGACGGGTTTTTGAAGATACGACGACCTAATGTCGAAGTTTTGACTTAAAAGGTGTGAGTTTTGGAGAAATCGGATATTTGGAAAAATTATCCTAAGTTTCAATGAAATGAGGGTAGTCGCTCGATCGTTTTTCGAGGACATGAAGTCAACAAAAAATTAGACTATTCCCTTTGGATTGGTGCAAACAGAATAAACAAGTACAATGAAATAATTGACAAAAAATGATACACAACAATTAAATGTGAACATGCATTTTTATATGATTTTTGTTTAATATATGAAGAGAAAAAATGTTTTAATTGGTTACGCATTTTAACATAGATAAAAAATAACGAAAATTAATAGAAATGTTTTTTAAGGTTTTTATATATTTTTATTTTTTATGTCTTTTTTAATATAAATAAAAAGTATTACTTTTAAGAATTCTTGAATAAAATTAAAACTTAATGCTATTAACCTAAGTCTAATTAAAAAATAATACTAAGATTACTAAATTAAATCCTAAGAGTTTAAATTAATAAAATTAGTCAATGATTAAAAAATGTTTTAAGTTACATCTCTTATTTTGATTTATTAAATTAAAACTTAAACTAATAAGATTTGGACAAAATATTAAAAATTATCTAATTAAAACTATATGTTGTTTCTAAGAAACTAATTAGTCTAGATTAATTAAGTTAAGAAATGAATAGAATTTTAACTAAAAAACCAAATAAGATGGGGGGTGGATTAGCAAAGAGAAAGGGCTTAAGTGTAAAAAGAAAATGGGCTTAGTTGAGGCAAATGGAGCGGTTGGGAGGACCCGGACAGAATGCTTGTGACGAAAAAAACCTAAGGAAACTGATGCCATGGCCGCCGCTGCTGGACCTCCTTTTCTTCCTTCTCGTTCCGATCTCCTCCTCCTACCTTCTTCGCGTGTCTCCAAATCTCCGCCTATTGCCAAAAATTCACTTCTCCACAACGGGGACGAGACTCTCCCGGTCAAAGCGGCGTTTGATATCGGCGATGAGATGAGTCAAGAAACCTAGAGGTAAGCCCTTTGTTTTGATTTCAGATTAATTGCACGGGTGCTATTATGCTTCTCTGTCGTATGTTCTGTGTTTGTATCGAAATTCTAATCGAGTTTCATGCCAGGTAACAAAGTGTCGGTTGGAAAATCGAAACTTTGCCATAGAATCTTTGTTGGGTCGTTTTCGTTTCGTGATTATGTTACAATCAAATTCCCAGTATCCCAAAAGCTGAAGAATTGGGTTTTTGTTGTTAAAGGTTGAATTTTTTTATTGATTTGAATACTAGCCCAGATGGTTTCATTGGATTGATCTATGATAACGAGGCTTCCTGTGGCGATTACTTGGAGAAAAGAATTGGGATTCCGAATTGGGGTCATATATACTCTATATTATTTCTCTAATGTGCAATGTATGCTTTGGCAAAAGGTTTATAGCCTACATCATGAAACTGAATATGAAATTCACATGGAAATGAACTTACTCCGTTTACATTTTTTTTACAGAATCAATATCCTATTTCTTCAGCATCTTATGTTTAGGTTAGTAGCACCTGAAAAGAAAGAGACGCGGTGTTTTAGGGAATTGGCGAGGTTGTCGGGGCGAGAAGAAGAAGCTGCATGAAGAGGGAGAGGAAAATGATGGATACTGCTAGCGCGGTTAGTTGTTATTGTTGTTTTTTTTAGTAAAAAGAAAATTTTGTCACTGATTTGCAAAAGCTAACAATACGTTCCATTTTTCAACGGTGACTTTCCATGAATATTGTTTCTCTCCTTGAGCTCTCCAAATCCAAGTAATACTAACTTTAATAAACAATGCCTAAGCAGCAAGAGAAGAATGAAGACAAAAATATGTGCCTAAAGTGTTGGAAAAGTGTTTCAAGGCTTGTCCACAGCAACTTTCTTGAGCCACAGGTGCAGTCCGAGTGGCACGGAGATGATTGAAGGTTAAAGGTACTCTGCTTCCTTTCTTTTTTTAAATTCAGATTTTTGAATGGTGTGTTTTTGTGAAATAAAGGTTTTTGTTTTTTATTTAAAACTGTAATGATGTTGAATGGCCATTTTTCATGATTTCAGAAAATTGAGAGAGGATTATTATCCAGTGAGACAAAGGCAATGCAACGGTATAAAGATTTATGCGAAAAAAACTGAAGAAACTCACATGGTCGGAGCTAGTCCGACGGTACAATTCCGGCGAAGTCAGGTAAGCTCCGAAGATCCCTCGCTCTTTGCTTTCTGCTACTAATTCTTCTCTTCTTCTTCGCCTAAAACTGGTTGGAATATGAATAATTGGTTTTTTTGGTGGTTTATTCGGTTTTGGTCAGTATGCTGGATATGCCATATGCAGTATGCAATATGCAAGTTATGTGGTTTTTTGCCTTGTGTTACGGTTTTGAATGGTTTTGATTGTAGGTTCTGTTTTGGGAATGGTTATGGTTTGCAATGGACTATATTTGCTTAGTTTTGCAGTGATATGGTGTGTAGAGATAGACAGGTTTAGGCATCAGCGGTTTTTGAACCTTTTTGCAGCATGCTGGTTGGGGTTTAACAATATGCAGGTTTTAGAATATGCAGGATGGTTTTGAATGGTTGGCTGTAGTATGCCGTTTTGCCTATGCAGAAAAATGGTTTTGAATGGTTTTATGCTATGTAAAATGATTTGGCAGTAGGTTATGTTTTGATAGCAGTATGCAGGTTTGCAAATGCTTAGAGATGGTTTGGTGTTTTGTTGTTATGGTTTTAATAGCTTTTTATGCAGTATGCAAGCAGGCTATGTATTTTAAGGTTTTTGGTGGTGGAGGCCTCCTTTTTGACAGGTTGTGGACTCTGCTTATATTTGAAGGGGTTCCCTTCTCATATAGCCGTTGCTTCCCTTTGTCATGACTCAGGTTTGAGTATTTAATTATTTTCTGATGCTGCACATATGCTGCTACAAGTGATTTTGACTTTATTCCCAATTCATGCTTAAATCAAAACCTGCAAAAACTAAACCTCTTCTTCTCTCTACCTCAAGTACATAAATGATATATATATATGATATCTTGTACTGCTGTCTGAAAAAGTAATAGGCTGGAATATGATGAAAAAAGGAAATATAGGTTGCTTGCATACATAGTTTTAAGACTGCACATGTTTGAAATTGCATATTGTGGGAATTGCATTAGTCTATGTTATCTTCCATGTGGCTGCAGGTTAACGTTGGCTTGTTATGAACTTGCATATGCTGTTTCATATGTTTTATGCAGCTTTGACCAAAAAATGAGTTTATGCATATTTGAAATATGCAGTGGGTTTTTTTGATAAAAATGCAATTAATTTTGAAATGTGCTATTTTTAATTATGCATTCATTTAAAAATTCCTCTCTTTTTTGTGAACCGGGAGAAATCCCGTGATTTGCAAAAAAGAGTAACTGATTCCGGCCATTGCTTTTAATGATGAACATTGAATTTATTTTCTGCATTTTTATTATTTATTCGAATTCTAATTTCTTTCTTTTAATCGTTTTTTTTTTTTTGCAGGTAAAATTTAAATGAGCAGACAAAGAGTATTGGATAGAAGATTAGAATTAGAATTTAGGAAAATAGTTTTATTTTACTTTAAGCATTTATGTAATGGTTATTATAAATACTTTGTACAATAGTATTTAAACAACAATTGTAATAAATAGAATAAAGTGAATAAAAATTCTATTATTTCCCAATTAATTCCTTTTCTTTCCAATTATTTATTTATTGTTTATAATTCCTTAAATCATATAATGATTGAAAATCAAATCCAATCATTTAAATTCAGAATGACAAACAAATAAATAAACATCATTGACTAATCAACAAATTCAACTATTTAATTCATTATTCGTAAAATTCCAAATTATAATAATTAAAAATAGAATTTTAATTATTTAATCTAAAATGATAAAGAATTAAATAATCATTGTTGACCAATTAATAAACTCATTCTCAAATGCTTATTTCATTATTCATAAGTCTTTAAATTATATAACAATTGAAAAATAGATTCCAATTATTTAAATTTAAGATAATAAATAATTAATAAACGTCATTTAAATCTTGATCAGTTAATAAATTTAGCGTTCAACAAATAAACAGCTCCCGACTCGAAAAAGTTATGAATTTTTAAACTGCTTTGAAAATTTGATAAAAATATGTCAAAACCCTTGCAATGCGAATGATGCAGATGGGAGACGGTATCTTAGGTCAAAATTTGGGGTACAACACAGTGTACAGTCAAAATTGATCAATTGACTGGGAAATTCAACTGTCAATCTTGTGTACTTGGGATCTTTTGAGTTTGTTGAGCATGTCAAGACAATTCCATGGGGTCCTTGAGTCCATGTGTGAGCTTGGTTTGCCATTGGCTAGGTCAAACAGTCAAAAATTGCCTTTGTGCAGTCAAAACCCTAAAAATGACCATTTTGCCCTTTTGGTGATCTGATCAAATTTCTTGTGGAATTGTGATCCAAACTTGATCAAATGGTCCATATGAGTTCATAATGTTGATGTGGGTCAATTTTCATGAGATTTGACTGTCAATTGGCCACAGTTGACTTTTTCCCCAATACAGCTGATTTCTAAGTCATCTGTCCAATTGACTGGGCAAAACTTGGAATCAAGACTTGAAACTTGGTATGGATAAACTTGGGAGTCCAATATGAAGCATGAAAGTCATATTGGGCATTTTAGGTCAAAACATCTTTGTGCAAACACAAACCCTAATTTGGGTCAACAGTGCAAGGGGGGATCTTGAGCAGATGAAACCCTAACTGGATCTTGAGCTTCAAAGGCTTTGTGGTGAGAAATCAATGAGAAATGGGAGGGAAAATTTTGGGGTACAACAGTTGCCCCTGTTCAATCTTCTTGAACCTGAAGATTTAGATTGGCAAGTTTGCCTTTCGTGGCTCGAGGGTAAAAGGAGATTGGACACTAGAGTGCCCGGAAATTTGCACTCTCATGTTGGAGTCTCAACAATGTGATGTCGGGAATGGGCTTACAGATGCCATTTAGAGAGATGGTGGATATGGAGATGGGCTTATAGATGCCATCTGGAGATGTGACAGAAACTTGTCGGGAATGGGCTTATAGGTGCCATTTGGAAGTGTTGATCGCATAAGAGATTCCTTAGCGAGAACTTGTGTATTTGAGAAAGACAGATGTTTTCCTGGCTTGTTACAGGTGTTTGATCTTCAATCTCTTTATGCAGATATGCCCTGGCTAGATACAGGTGTCGAGCCTACAAATGGTTGCTCACAGATGTGCCCTGGCTGGATACAGGAATCGAATCCGGAAATAGTTGTCAACAGATATGCCCTGGCTGGATACAGGAATCGAATCTGGAAATAGTTGTCAATAGATATGCCCTGGCTGGATACAGGAATCGAATCTTCGAACTCTTCAGACGTGCCCTGGCTAGATACAGGAGTCGAGTCTGGAAATGTGGTTAACAGATATGCCCTGGCTGGATACAGGAGTCGAATCTTCAAACTCTTCAGACGTGCCCTGGCTAGATACAGGAGTCGATTCTGGAAATGTGATCACTCTCAGATGTGCCCTGGCTAGATACCGAGATCGAATCTGGAATTTTTGATAGTTGAAGATAGTTGTCTTTAGGGTTGTCTTTTTCCCTGAAAAGGCAAAAACGTAAGTTGTATGTAATGTCATGATGTATGATATGCATGATGTCATGCTGTTCACATGAGATAGTGTTGTATGCACTTTATCATGTATGTAAGCAAGATGTATGAAATGTGAAATGTTTATGAACGTATTTTCGTCGTAGGAAAATAGATCCTTGACGATCGACCGGAGAATTGCTCTGTGGAAGAGATACTTTGCTGAAGTTTTGACAAGAGACCTGCTGAGGGCTTCAATGATGGATCCCGCTGGGGATAATGATGATAAACTCTGCTTGGGGAATACCAAAGACAAACTCCTGCCGGGGACTGAAAGAACCTTGCCGAGGGCGATCTTTCATGGCAATTAGCTGAGGATAACCCAGTTATAAGCCCTTGTGAGGAATAACTCTGAATAAAGCTTGGGAGAGACGTCCGTATTCCGTAGGGAACAAGCTTCCAGAATCTACTGGGGATAGCCTTTAGACCGGCCGGGGAAAGTTGGTGACTTCACTGGGGAAAGTATTGCTGAATCTCGCCTTACTCTGCGGGGAGCTGGGATCGTTTGGTCACATTCTTCAGTCGAATCCACCTTGGTACCTTGGCGGACAAAGCAACTAGACTGCATCAGACAATTTCACATTGCCCCTGTTTCTGATGTCTCCTGTAATTAATCTTTCGTTTCATGTGCAATTATTTATGAATCAGCAATTTAATGTCAAATGCATATATCAAAAATGAACATTGGACGTTCGTCGCAAGACAAAACAGAAAAAGGAAAAACAACGGCAATTTGTATGGACAAGTGAATTCGCTTTGATTTGAATTTTGCCTGTGAATAGGCGTTTTTTGTACAAGAGGCTGACATCCTAGTAAGAGAATGCCGCCAATTAACATAGAATTTACAAATTTTGAAAAGAAAACAAAACAGCTATGTGAACAATCCTACTGGGTTCCAACTCTGCTATCGCATTTATGTCTCCAAGCGTCTCATCGCTTTGCTTCCTAGTTAAAGGTGAAGCTGATTGGTCGATGCCGAAGTCTGAGCCAGGTAGTTGATGCCGAATTCCGGATGCGAAGTTATCCAATGAGACATAGTATTACGCTTTATCCCTAATTTTTGCCTGGACCGCCCTTTCGGGTTTTCAGTCCAACGGGATACCCATTTTTGCCCAAGCCGCCTTTTCAGGTTTTCGACTTGCCGGGTGTACAGATTTTTTTCATTTCATCCCTTATTTTTGCCCGAACCCTTTTGGTTCGCCGGGAAGCCCTAATTTTTGCCTAGGTATGTCAACCTAGCGGGTCTTTTATTTATGCGTAGTATTTTTTCACTATGTCTGCATTGGCGGAGTGAGGAAGATCGTCACCGTCCATGGTGGTTAGGATCATGGCTCCTCCTGAGAACACATGCTTAACCACAAATGGCCCTTCGTAAGTGGGGGTCCATTTGCCCCGGGGATCACTTTGAGGAAGGATGATGCGTTTGATTACCAGGTCCCCAACTTGATACTCTTGCGGTCTGACTTTCTTGTTAAATGCCCTGATCATTCGTTTTTGATACGTTTGACCATGACAGATAGCGGTGAGTCTCTTTTCGTCAATCAGATTTAATTGATCAAGTCGAGTCTGGATCCAGTCATCTTCACTCAGATCTGCATCTTTCATTATTCGGAGAGAGGGTATCTGGACTTCAATTGGCAAGACTGCCTCCATGCCATAGACCAAAGAGAAGGGAGTTGCCCCGGTTGACGTCCTTGCTGAGGTACGGTACCCATGAAGAGCGAACGGTAACATCTCGTGCCAATCCTTATAAGTCACTGTCATCTTCTGCACAATTTTCTTGATATTTTTGTTAGCTGCTTCTACAGCCCCATTCATCTTCGGCCGGTAGGGAGAAGAGTTGTGGTGCTGTATCTTGAATTGTTCGCAGAGCTCAGTGATCATCTTGTTGTTGAGATTGGTACCATTGTCCGTAATGATTCTTTTCGGGACGCCGTACCGACATATCAGATTATGCCGGATGAAACGTGCCACGACGCTCTTGGTTACTGTGGCGTAGGAAGCTGCCTCAACCCACTTCGTGAAATAATCGATCGCCACCAAGATGAAGCGATGCCCATTGGATGCCGTCGGTCAGATCTCGCCGATCATATCAATCCCCCACATTGCAAAAGGCCAAGGTGCCGTCAGGACGTTTAGAGGAACTGGAGGAATATGTACCTTGTCAGCATAGATTTGGCATTTATGACAAGTTCGAGAGTGTTGGTAACAATCAGCTTCCATTGTGGACCAGAAATATCCTGCCCGAAGGATTTTCTTAGCCATGGTGTGTCCACTGGAATGCATTCCAAATGTACCTTCATGCAGTTCTTCCATGATCCTTTCTGCTTCAGTCTTATCCACACAACGCAGTAAGGTTGAATCATGGTTTCGCTTATACAGGATGCCGTTGCTAAGGAAGAACTTTGCTGCAAACCTTCTTAGAAACTTCTTGTCGTTGACAGATGCACCTTCAGGGTACTCCTGAGCTTCCAAATATCTTTTCACCTCATGGTACCAAGGTTTCTCAGTCACCAACTCAGTCTCAAGATCACAACAGTATGCCGGTTCGTCCAGTTTCCAGATGATGATCCGGGGAGCCTCATTGTCCCATTTGACTTTGAACATGGAAGACATCGTAGCTAACGCGTCCGCTAACTGATTCTCCTCTCTTGGGAAATGTTCAAAGGTTATCTCTTCAAAGTGGGGAAGCAAGGTTGACACATACTCCTTGTAAGGAATAAGATTTGGGTGTTTCGTATCCCAATCGCCCTTGATCTGATTGATCACGAGAGCGGAATCTCCGAAGACACTCAGAAACTTGATCCTTAAGTCGATTGTAGCTTGCAGACCCATGATACATGCTTCATATTCTGCCATGTTGTTGGTGCAGTTGAAGCATAATCGGGCGGTGAGTGGAGTATGAGTTCCTTTGGGAGATATGATTACAGCGCCGACGCCGTTACCCAAAGCATTGGAGGCTCCATCAAAATGCATAGACCATCGGGATCCTTCCTCAGGTCCTTCATCCGGTCCAGGTACTTCGCAGTCAGTTACCACCATGATATCTTCGTCCGGAAAATCAAAATTCAATGATTGGTAATCGTCCACAGGTTGGTGTGCCAAATGATCTGCCAGTACACTTCCCTTAATAGCTTTCTAAGTTGTATACTGGATATCATATTCTATCAAGATCATTTGCCATCTCGCTATTCTCCCAGACAGAGCAGGCTTTTCAAATATGTACTTGATGGGATCCATTTTTGAAATCAACAAGGTAGTGTGAGTCAGCATATATTGTCTCAGCCGGCGAGCAGCCCATACAAGAGCGCAGCAAGTTTTCTCAAGCAGTGAGTAACGAGACTCACAGTCGGTAAACTTTTTGCTCAAGTAATAAATAGCGTGCTCTTTTCGGCCAGACTCGTCATGCTGCCCCAGCACACACCCCATTGAGTTATCAAGTACTGTCAAGTATAATATTAGAGGTCTTCCTTCCACTGGTGGCATAAGAATGGGTGGCTCTTGGAGATATTCTTTTATCCTTTCAAAGGCAGCCTGACAGTCATCGTTCCAGCGTACTACTTGATCTTTCTTCAGTAATTTGAAGATTGGCTCACAAGTAGCAGTCAGATGTGAGATGAATCGGGCAATGTAATTCAGTCGTCCCAGGAAGCCTCTGACTTCTTTCTCTGTCTTAGGGACTGGCATCTCTTGAATGGCTTTAACCTTGGCAGGGTCCACTTGAATACCCTTATCACTTACAATGAAACCTAACAATTTTCCGGATCTTACCCCAAAGGTGCATTTGTTGGGGTTCAACCTCAGCTTGTATAACTTGAGTCGGTCGAACAGCTTCCGCAGATGATCAAGGTGTTCTTCCTCAGTTTGGGACCTTGCAATCATGTCATCAACATATACCTCAATCTCATGATGGATCATATCATGAAATAAAGCAACCATGGCACGTTGATAGGTTGCCCCAGCATTTTTCAAACCGAATGGCATGACCTTATAGCAGAAGGTGCCCCACTGAGTCACAAAGGTAGTCTTTTCCATATCCTCCGGGGCCATCTTGATCTGATTATACCCTGAAAAACCATCCATGAAGGAGAACACCTTGTGTTGTGCAGTATTGTCAACAAGAACATCGATGTGAGGTAAGGGGAAGTCATCCTTGGGACTTGCCCTGTTCAAGTCCCTATAGTCGACACACATTCTTACTTTACCGTCCTTCTTCGGTACTGGCACTACATTAGCAACCCATTAAGGGTAGGAAGTTACTGCAAGAAACCCGGCATCGAATTGCTTCATAACCTCAGCCTTGATCTTTTCGGACATCTCTGGGCGCATGCGGCGAACCTTTTGCTTTACCGGAGGGCAGTCTTCTTTGGTCGGTAGGTGATGAACTACAATGTCGGCATCCAAACCAGGCATATCTTCATAGGACCAAGCAAATATCTCCATGTAATCCTGTAGCATCTGGATCAATCGTTGCTTCACGCTGAGCTCTAGATTGGCACCAATCTTGACCTCTTTCCTATCTGTTTCAGTACCCAGGTTAATTGTTTCCACCGGCTCTTCATGTGGTTGAATAGCCCTCTCTTCCTGGAGTAGCAGTCTTGCGAGTTCACCAGGCACTTCGCAATCATCTTCACCTTCGTCCTCGGCCAAGTTGATCGGATTCTCGAAGTCATAACTGGCGGTAGCAGAGCTGTTGCCAGTGAGATCCAGAGTGGATTGAAACCTGTATAAGTGAGTGTGTGTAAATATAGCTGTTTTGCAATATATATAACACAGAAAGAAAAAAAGAGCATAAGATTTGAAATGCAACAAACGTCCAATGTTTTGATTGATGATATATGGAAATGTCATACAAGAAGCCCTCACAAATGGAGCTACGATGCCCCGGGTAGGACACCGAGCCAATAAAAGTTTTAACACATTGTTTGTTACAAATTGGAAATCAAAAGAAATTAATTACTGCGTGACAAATGTGATAGGTGTAAAATCCTTTGCCGTCCAGTTGCTTGGTCCGTTGCTGGTAGTCGGGTAGATCCAACTGTCAAACTCTGCTTCCTCCACATCCTCCTCAACAGCATTCACCCTTGGGTTGGAGATAAACACCGGAGCCTTTCTGATCTTTTCCTTGCGCACAGCCCTCTGAGCCTCTGCGGTAAAGCCCAGCCCAAACTTGTCATTCTTTTGAGTGAAGTCAGGAAGCTGACCCCAGTTTGCACAATTGCCTTTCTCGATTACAGCTCGGGCATCCTTCAAGGATGCCATCTTCAACGGAAAGTCTTCTTCAACTACTGCTTCAGCTGATGCCAAAATTGGAGGTACCTCCTCAAAATGCTGAAAGGGGGTTTCAATAAACTCCCCGTCCATCTCGATATACCGGAACGAATTCAAGTGACTCACCATGTATTCCTCCTCACCCTGCATAGTAACAATCTTCCCTTTGACAGGGTATTTGAGCTTTTGGTGTAAAGTGGAAGTTACTGCCCCAGCTTTGTGAATCCAGGGTCGACCCAACAAGCAGGAGTAAGATGGACGAATATCCATTACATAGAACGTTGAGCCGAAAACTTGGGAACCCACACGAATAGGGATGTCTACTTCACCGTGCACCATCCTCTTAGAACCGTCGAAGGCTCTAACAATGATGTTACTAGGTTTCAACTCCAAACCCTCACAATCCAAGCGATCTAATGCCTTCTTGGGTAAAACATTCAGGGAAGAACCGGTATCCACCAACACGTGTGCGAGAGTAGTGCCCCTGCACTCTATAGAGACGTGCAGGGCATCATTGTGATTTTTCCCTTTGGCGGTAAGGTCAGCATCTGAGAACCCCAAGCCATTGTCAGCCGTCAAATTAGCCACACAGTCGGTGAATTGATCCGCGGAAGTCTCTTGCGGCACATGGGCCGTTTTCAGAAATGAAATCAGGGCTTTTGCATGGGCCTCTGAGCATAGCAGTAGTGATAGCATAGAGATTTTGGAGGGAGTATGCCCCAACTGTTCAACAACATTAAAGTCACTCTTTTTGATAATTTTAAGAATTTCCTCCATTTCTTGCTGGGAGGCTTCCACAGCAGTCTTCTTTGGTGCCTCCGTCCTGGCAGGCAAATCGGTAGCAACTTCTTTGCCCCGAGTATCAGAAGACTCGGCGGCAGTAGTAGACACAAGAACTTGAACTGGAACAAGCACACTTGTGGGTGTGATGGTGAGAGGTTTTCGGATAACCGGCGGTGCAATGTCAGGCGAGAAGAGCCTGCCACTGCGGGTAATCTTGGCGGGACCAGTGATGTTACTGATACTGGTATTGGTGTTGAACTCCTGCTTCACCCCGAGCACATACACATCGGCTCCATAATGCCATGGGACCGCTTTATCAGACTCATACGGGAGAGGCCCCGGGACAGTAATAGTGATGGGTGCAACAGACATAATTTGGATTGGTTTCTTTACGGGAGCTTTGGCAGGATTGTAGATTGTGACAACAGATATTTCTTCAACGGAAACAGACGGAACAGCAGTTTTCTTGAATAGAATTTCCTTGCTATCCATCAGGCTTTGGATGCCTGATTTCAACAGTGGACAACCGGTAGGGATAAGAGCACACAGGAGGCAACCCTTACTACAACCTGGAAATAAACCGGCTAGTAGTAAGTTCCTCTTAACAGTCAAAAGCGGGGTAACAACTTCATTCACCGAAACAGCATACAATTCTTCCTCAATGGCATTTACCCTATGCTGGGGCATAGGGGCAGTTACAACATTCGGCCTCTCAGGCGCTTCAAACTGAATTTCCTTCGCGTCGATAAGATCTTGCACTTTGTTTCTCAAGGCCCAGCAATCATCAGTAGTGTGCCCGGGACTATCAGAATGATAAGCACACCGGGCATTTGGGTTATACTTAGGAGACGCAATGTTGACGACCTTAGGAGCTTCTTTGGTGGTCACCAAATTGGTGGATAGCAGTTGAGGTAAAATTTGAGATAAGGTCATACTCAGCCGAGTATACTGCCTCTTGGGCCTTTCGCCTCTTTGTTGATTGTACTGCTGAGGAGCAGCAACAGGTTTTGAAATGACCAGAGCATTGACGGCTTGGCGACTTTCTGGCTTGACTTGTCTTCTAGGACCATAGACGGCACTTGCTTCTTTCTTAAAAGGCCTCTTCTCAGCACTTGCAGCAACACCCTTCTGAATCTTTCCAGACTTGATGCCAGCTTCTATTCTCTCGCCTGTTAAGATCAGATCGGTGAACCCCGCGGAAGAGTTACCAATTAGATGATTGAAAAATGGCCCAGATAGGGTCCCTAGAAACATATCAACCAGCTCACGATCGGTTAAAGGAGGTTGCACCCTGCCAGCCAAATCCCTCCATTTTTGTGCGTACTCTTTGAATCCTTCGCTTGTTCCTAACGACATACCCTGAAGTTGGGTACGAGTAGGGGCAAGGTCAGAATTGTATTGGTATTGTTTGTAGAAAGCGGTGGCCAAATCTTCCCAATTCCGGACACTGGTTCCTTCTAGCTGATAAAACCACTCCAACTGAGCTCTAGAAAGGCTGTCTTGAAAGAAATGAATCCAGAGGTTTTTATCTGCCGTATAGGGTTGGATCTTTCTCACGTAGGACCTGAGATGCATTTTGGGGCAGGACAGCCCATCATACCTTACAAACACTGGCACCTTGAATTTTGGGGGAATCACAATCCCGGAAACCAAACCCAAGTCTTCAAAATCCAAACCCGGAACTCTCTGTAGCTCCATGGCGGCTAATCTGTCTTCTAAACCCTTGTATTTATCATCAGCTGGAGCGTATTGCTGGTCAGAATAATCTTCATCCTCTTCAACCTCTTCTTCTTCCGCATCAGACTCGAAAGGCACCGCAACTCCATCTCTTTTACTGGTCCCTTCATCAGAAGTAGGAGGAAATTCGAGCACTCTTCGAGCTTCTCCGTCAAATCTTCTCCCCAAAGTAGCCACCCCGAGTCTCTTTTTCTTCTTCTTCACTGGGTCTTTGTTCCCCAATTGAGTCTTGATATCCTCTTGACCCTTAGCCAAGGTCATCAGGAGTTGCTGGAACTGTGCATTCTGAGCCTGTAGGTCTTTGATTGTTTGCTCGAGATCCATCCTACTGTAATAAACAGCAGACAGATAAGGAAACCTGGAATGAGACCTGCTTATGCACATGATGAATGGTATGCTTATGTATGCAATGCATTCAAGGATTTAGGACATTCAAAATTGTTTTAGACAAAGAAGAACGCACGTCATATTATAAGAAGAAATTTGTCAGTACATAAATGCCCCATGGGCCAAATATTACAAAATAAACTTCTTAAGGCAAAAAGACAT
The DNA here is from genome assembly GCA_948472305.1 of Vicia faba. Lineage (NCBI taxonomy): Eukaryota > Viridiplantae > Streptophyta > Magnoliopsida > Fabales > Fabaceae > Vicia > Vicia faba. The sequence continues at coordinate 722,691,493 of OX451737.1, read as the reverse complement.
TGCGCATCCTCTTTGGTGCGATGTAGGTATTGAGGGCCTCTTGCTCGTGGAGTCGACGGGTAAGCTCTAGAACCTTCTTTTCACTGGCGTAGTAGCTAGCTTCAAAAGTATTCCGTTCCTCCTTGAGCTGAATCCAACTTTTCTGCATTTCCTCCCACGATGTAGGCATGTCTGGATGTAGGATGGTGTAGGGAACCTCTCCTTCATTGACGGGCTCTTTAATCACTGGGAGTATATGGGGATAAGGCATCATCAGACTTTGGGCTCGGGCTCGTACTCACTTGAGATAGGGCTCAAGAGGGATAGAGTTCTTGTGTCCCAGAGTCTTGCTATCAACCTTGTTGAGTTTTCCCCAAGCTCTGATGAATCTTTGGCGAAGTCCTTGCGCATCGTTGTCGAAGTCAAAAACTAGGTCAGGAATCAACATATCATGAGGGCCATCCCTCCGTGCATATCCAAATTGCCTCAAAGCTAGGCAAGGGTTGTAGGTAATACCCCCTCTAATTCCCAGTAAAGGAACATTAGGAAATTCTCCGCAACGATCGACAATGATGACATTTTCTCTGGACCGAGAACACCAATGCACATCAGAATGAGTAAGAGTCATCAATCATTGGGACCACCTTGTACCTTGGTCATTCTTCAAGACAGACTGTGGAGGGTGCGAAATAAACCCCTTGCAAGGATAGGAGTACAGCACATGAGAACACCCCTCTTTCTCATTGTTCGTGTGTAAAATGAGTGAAGAATGTCCCCAAGCAATGTCGGTATTGGATTTCTGGACAAGAAAATTTTGACAGCGTTGACATCTACCAATTGGTCAGGATTTGGGAACAAGACCAACCCATAGACAAGGAGTGCCACAATCTCTTCAAAGGCTTGTAGGTCCAATGAGTTCCAACATTCCTGTGCCTTCTCAAACAAGAATTTTGCTAAGAATCCCTTGACGCCGCTTCTGGTTTCCCAATGACCCTTGATGTCGGATGGTTGTAGATGTAATGCTCGAGCAACATCTTCTGGCTTTGGTTCCTTTTTCGTACCGTTGAAGGGTAGTTGATTAAGGATAGGAATTCTCAGGAGTTGAGAAAACTCCTCCAAAGTGGGTACCAATTGATAATCAGGGAAAGTGAAGCAGTGGTGAAGAGGGTCAAATAACTGGAATAGCACTTTCATCATGTCTTCTTCAATGTTGGTGTTGACCAGGCTGAGCAGTCTACCATGTCTTTCACTGAAGGATGAATTTTCCGGAATTCTTGAAGTGATCTCCTTGAGTTGGGGAGAGATTCTCACAAGGTTGACTTGAATGGTATTTCTGCGAGGAATTTCCATGTCCTACAAAACAAGAACAAAGATGAAGATCCAAAACCCTTGAAATGGTTAGAGAATGCATATGATGCTTCATGATGTTTATGATGTATGCACAAAACATATGTACAAGCAAATCACACCAAACCCTAGTTTCAGGCTTGCATGGGGTTTCATAGGTAAGTACCCTCTTGAGTGTAGTTGGCTTAAAAACCTGTCCTATAAATAGTAATCGGGTTCTAAGGAGCTCAATATCACTGGATTGTTTTCATTGTTCATTGTTTTGGTTTAGCCACTTAGCTAGCGACCAAAATATTCCAAGAAGACAACCCTCAATGAGTGTAGTATCGAGTATCTACCAACTTCGGACTGCACCAAAGCCGGTCATCTCACTACCCCTAATAAAAGGCCAAGATGGTCAAGTAAGGTTCTAGGTCATTAGTGCTTAGTGACATCACTCAGCGGCCCCGTACTCTCCTTGATTGAACTCAAGGGTTACCGGTACTCACAAATATGTCGCACTAATATAGCTATTGCTTCGACAGTGTCGGTATACCCCGCACAGTTTCCACAACGTATTGCTATCTATGAATGTTTCCCAAAATCCGGGTGTAGGATTTGCAAACCCAAACAATAGAGCCAAAGTATAAAGCAAACAATTCAAACAATTTAGTCATGCAAGAGGGTGATCTAAGCCCTAAGGTTACTCCACTTTTAAAATTCTCCCCAGCAGAGTCGCCAGTTCTGTGATACGGTGGGAGAACTGACTATGGTTTTGCGTTTGTTTTCGCAAATGTTTCGGTTGAGCAAGAGTCGCCACCGACTTTTTATTTTATCCTAAGGAAAGGTTAAAAAGCACAGCAAAAACCTTTTGAGATGTTTTCTTGGGTTCGGGGAGTAGATTATAGAAAGGGAAGGTATTAGCACCCTTTCTATTCATGGTTATCCATGGGCTCTTAGTTACTTGCTTAGATCACTTGCCTTTTGTTTTCAATTGTTTTAAATGGTGCTTGTGTGTGTGGGTTTGAAAATGTTTTGAAAAGAAGCCAATGTGGTGGCAACCTTTGTAATGATCCATGTGGGGATGTATACAAAGATGTATGTCTTTTGAAAAGGTTTTCATTTGTTTTTGAAAGTTGTTTTGAAAGTGTGGTGATGTGTGGTTTAGAAAATAGGCAAGTGTTTTGTTTTTGCGAGTTTGATTCAAGTAACTAAGAGGTTTATCTACTCCTAAATTTCTCAAGGTTTATTGCTATGTTTTAACCCTTTTAATAAGTTTGTTCCACCATTGTATTTGGTGGACAATCTCATGTTAGGATGTGAAAGGGACGGGCGCGGGTCATCGTTTAGACCATAATTGCAACGGTGTTAAGTATCTTTGGGCATTTTCTTTAAGGGACTTGATCATTTGTTTTTGTTTGTTTTGAAAAGTGTTATCGAGGGACTATGATCATTCAATTTGTTTGTTTTGCCCAAAGAGACCTAACATGCAATATGGCCCATTTTTGAAAGGCAACAAGTGGAATACCCTAGGGGGTGCAAGTGTGATTTGTGTGTTCATTTTCATGCTTGTTTGTCTTATATTAGGTCCAACTATTTTGTTCATTTTTTATTCGCATATAAACCCTAATTCTAGCATTGTATTTTAGAAGGCGATAAAGTGCGAAATTTAAATTCCTACGCTATTACAACACAATAATATAGGGAGGGGGTACAATGTTTCAAATGGGGAGGTATTTAGACAGGAAATTGAATCTAAGCTATTACATCAATATTGGATATTTGTAAGGTAATTTAATTGCATAAATAAAATAAAAATAGAACAAATATGCAAGAATGCAAAAAATGGTTTTTTATATGTATATAAAAAAAAAGGATTATTGATGTAAAATAAAAAAAAATATTATTTTTGGAGTATTTTTTGAATTTAGGGCAAAAACCCTAATTCAAAGGTATTATTTATTAATATATGCAATATTTATTATTTATACAAAAATAAAATAGGAAAAGAGATATATTTGTAAAAATGATTTTTTTTTAGTGTTTAATATTAATAAAATATGATATGTATATTTTTAGTATTTTATTCTAAGTATATTAATAAATATATATATTTATGTATTAAGTTCTAAATATGTATCATATATAAAAAATAATAATATTTAATATAAAAATAAAAAGGGTATTTTTTATACAAAATATTTTCAGGAAGTAAAAACAAAATAAAAGTGTATAAGAAAATATATTTGTATTATCTTAATATTTTAAACAAAAAGTATATATGTATATTTACTTATTTATGTATAAAACAATCAAATAAATACTTAATAAATTCAAAAAATGATGGGAAAAATATTTTTATATTTTTAATATGCTGAGAAAAAATAAATGAATCAGTTAAAAAAAGAAAAAGTCAAAAATATTAAAAAATGAAGCAAATGGGCTCAGGGGGTGCAAAAGTAAATGTATGGTGCAAAAAGGAATAACAAAACAGGCCCAGCCCAGAAGATGGTTGTCTTCAACCTTCAGACCAAACAATTCAAAAATGCGCGCCTTCCTTCATCAATCCTTAACTCCTGATTCCTGGCTTTTTAACAAAAACTCATAACATAAAAAATGTTCAGCATGAAGAGACGATTCTAACCATATGCATAACTTGATCTAACTCTCTAAGATGAGGGAGAATTTCTCCTCCCCCAAATCCTAACCTAGTTTTTCTGCCATTTTCAAACTCCAAATTCTCACAACTCAAGCAAAAGAAATGAAAAGTAAAAACATGTACATGTTCAGTGGCATGAGTAGAACCTTGTTTATTCACAAACTTAAAGCTAATGATGCATAATAAGAGAGATACGAGTTCACCAAGATACCTGTTCAGCTGAAGTTCTATCTTGCAATATAGGAACTTTCAGTGCAAGGTGATGATTGGAAAAGCTTACTTGAGGTCCAGGGATGCTATTCCAATGTTTACTTTGTCTTGAAAGCTTCTGAATCGAGCTAGAGAACTTCACCTGCAAATCAGAAATGTGAAAATGGTGGAAGTGGTTAGAGTGATTACAGGTCGTGCCTTTGCTTTTGGTTAGCTTGCATAGATGGTATGGAAGGTATGTGAACTGATTTGGGCAAGAGAGCTCAAGAGAAATGAGAGATAGCACTCAAACTACAGGGCCTGCCCTGTTTTTGCAGTTTGAGAGTGATTCTGAGATGGAGAGTGTTTTGAAGGCTAAGGGCTCGTGTATTATCTTGGTTGTGTTGTGTGAAATGTGTTTGATAACTTTGTTCTTGTGTTCTTTTGCTGATATGGAAGTTGGTATCAGTTATGCAATGTTTCTTCTAACTTAAGCAAGAAATGGCAAGTTGTGTTTCTAGGTCAGTAGAGGACCCCTAATCCTGCTGCAAAGCTTCTCTTGATCAGAGTGATTTGTTCATAATCTTGTGCTAAAGAGATTTGGTTTGTACTTGCTTGATTTACCAATTGACATAAAGCATGACTTTTCAAAAATGGCTATTTTGCTTTATCTAAAAATGGATTAAACTTGTATATAATACTTGAACTCATAGAATAACACTTTGACACAATGAACAAGCATTAAATTATTGAGTGTAACTTGGTTTAAGGACCTGTAATCAAGGGCATGCTGGTTTTGAGAAGTTTGCATAACTTATGAACATGAAAAATGGCCAACTCAAAAGTGAGTTTTTGCTATGTTGTGAAATTCGATTCTCCCTAACCATGAGGTTGTATGATGAGTTCTTGGACATTTTGGAAAGCTTGGAATGTGTACTACAATCCATCTTTGAAGTGAAATTTGAAATTCCAAGTGGAAGTGTATGGAAAATGGCCTTGAAGTGGGGTAGAAAAACTTGTCAAAATAGGTCAAAAATTCACTAAGTTAAGAATGGTTTAGTGCCCTTATTCAAAAATTTGTAACTTGAGATACAAGCTTCAATATGAGAAAACTTTGTGAATCAAAGTTGTAGATTATGCAACAAGCTACAACTTTCATGTTTTGACTTTTGTTTGAATCCAAATGAATCATGGTGAAAAAATGGGGCAAAGTTGGGGAAAAAATTAGGGTTTTCCATAACTTAGAAATTCTAAGTTATGAAAAATTCCATTTTAAACCCTAATTTACATTTCTTGGTTTCTTGGTGAACAAGTTTCATGATTTGGCATGTTTTGATGAAAAATGAATCTTGACTCTTGATTTTGACCAAAAAGTCAAAGTTTGACTTTTCAATGTACAGTCAAAATTGATCAATTGACTGGGAAATTCAACTGTCAATCTTGTGTACTTGGGATCTTTTGAGTTTGTTGAGCATGTCAAGACAATTCCATGGGGTCCTTGAGTCCATATGTGAGCTTGGTTTGCCATTGGCTAGGTCAAACAGTCAAAAATTGCCTTTGTGCAGTCAAAACCCTAAAAATGACCATTTTGCCCTTTTGATGATCTGATCAAATTTCTTGTGGAATTGTGATCCAAACTTGATCAAATGGTCCATATGAGTTCATAATTTTGATGTGGGTCAATTTTCATGAGATTTGACTGTCAATTGGCCACAGTTGACTTTTTCCCCAATACAGCTGATTTCTAAGTCATCTGTCCAATTGACTGGGCAAAACATGGAATCAAGACTTGAAACTTGGTATGGATAAACTTGGGAGTCCTATATGAAGTATGAAAGTCATCTTAGGCATTTCAGGTCAAAACATTTTTGTGCAAACACAAACCCTAATTTGGGTCCACCAGTGCAAGGAGAAATCTTGAGCAGAGGAAACCCTAATTGGATCTTGATCTTCAAAGGTCTGGTGATGAGAAAATGTTGAGGAAATGGGAGGGCAAATTTTGGGGTACAACACATGGTTTTCGTCATCCTCCCTCTAAAGGCTTGTAACTTTTAGCAAGAGTTGAGGGTAAAAAGCATAGTTTAAATATAGAGAAAACGAATGGATGAATTCAAGACAAACATATGTAATGCATTAATGAAACAAAGTTTGACATTAATAGATAATTGTTTGAATAACAAAAGAAATTACAATTGAAAATTCAAATGAACAGAAGCCTCTTTGTCTGAACTTGTCACTTTAGGTGGTGAGCCATTGAGGGACGACAGAAGAATTCAGTCTGGCCATCTTGTGTGAACTCCAGCATTCCTTCGTCGATCAGGTTTTGAATCTTGTATTTCAGCGCCCAATAATCGTTTGTATCATGCCCAGGACTATCGGAATGATAGGCACACCTGGCATCGAGATTGTAGCTGGGAGAAAAAGTTTTGGGACTTAGATGAGGTCTTATTGGTGTAATCAGATTCATCCTCAGCATGTGTTGCAAAGCTTGAGACAGTGGTATGTTGATGTTGGTAAACTGTCTTTTGGGCTCGCTTTGCCTTTTCTAATTTTCTGGTTGATGTTGACGAAGTCGTTGTTGGGCTCGTGACGTGGAAGCAAATTGGAAAGGTCTTCTCTCCCTTAAACCGGCTTCTTATCTCATGGGAGGTTGAATGATGACTTGATCCCCAATTCTAGATGTTTTCCCCATTTGGTTACATCCGTCTCGACGAAGCTTGTTGATGAGGACTCTCAGCTCTTCTTGTCCTTGGGCCAGATTTTGGATAAGAGCCATCTGGCCCACCAGTTGTCCCATCATCTGGACTTTCATTACGACTATCTCAGTTTGTAGCCGCTCCAATTGGTCATCTCTGTCGTCCCCAGGATTTCCCACGATCATGCCCCCGGTGAGAAGTGCCTTGACCTCTTCTTGTCCCTTAGATAGGTTCAAGAACATCTCTTGAAGTTGAGCATTTTGAGCCTGGATGCCCTTCACCGTTTGTTCCATATCCATCTTACTGAAATAAACCATAGGAAGATAAGGAGACCTGTATGGGAGAAACCTGTCATGATATGATGCATGATATGTGGATGCATGTTTTCAAGGATCTCGCGGGGTTAGTAGTCACTTACAGTTTTAATGGGAGAACTTTGTGTCGGTGGATGTCCTTCCACGAGAATTAAGCTCACCGTGCCAAGTGGGTTGTAGCCCTTGACTCAAATTGTTGTACTTGATCTTTGATGGTGTTTGTTTAGAGGAAAATAAATCCTCTTGTCCCTTGATAAACGTCTGGTTCAACGTGACCCTGCATCATAGGCCCTTGAGATCCTTGAAACGGTTATTGAAAATGCTATGGTATGATGTTATGTACAAGTATGCAAAGTAAGCAAGTTTACATACAAATAATCATATACACACAAAGCAGACAAGTCTTTAGGTTTAGGCTTGCATGGGGTTTGTAGGTAAGTACCTCTTGAAGTTTAGTTGGCTCAACCTGTCTTTGTTAATAACCGGGTTCTAAGGGACCTCAAAATCACTGACCCTTCCCACAAGCTTCGTTTGATTGGCGATTGACTCGCAACCAAATAAAACTCAAGAGTCAAATCTCAATGAGTGTAGCATCGTGTATCAACCGACTTTGGGTTTACACCAAAGACGGCTATCTCACTACATCCTAAAAGCCAAGTTGGTCAATTAAGGTGCTAAGGTCAGTTGATGCTTTATGATACCACACAGCGGCCCCGTATTCTCCTTGACTACTCAAGGGCTACCGGTACATATCAAAGTATCGCATCAACATAGCTATTGTTTCAACTGTGTCGGTATACCCCGCACAGTTCCCTCACAGTTTATTTCTACTTACCTAAAAGGTGTCCTAAATCCGGGTGTAGGATTTTTAACAGTAAACCAAAAAAGGATCCAAAATATAAAGCATACAAGTCAAACAATGAAATCAAGTAGGTGTGATCTAGCCCTAAGGTAACCCAACTTTTAAGTACTTCCCCAGTAGAGTCGCCAGTTCTGTGATACGGTGGAAGAATTGACTTGCTTGTTTTGCGTTTGATCATAAATGTTGCGGTTAGCAAGAGTCGCCACCGACTTTTTTTTTATCCAAAAGGAAAGGTGAAAAAAACACAGGAAAGACCTTTGAGATGTTTTCTTGAGTTCGGGGCGTAGATTATGAAAAGGGAAGGTATTAGAACCCTTTTCATCCATGGTTTTCCATGGGCTCTTAGTTACTTGCTAGATCACTTGCTTTTGTTTGAAAATGTACCTTGTGTGGTTTTTGAAAGTATTTTGAAAATGTCTTTGTAGTGGTTCTTGTTTCTATAAGAACGCGTACAAAGTGTTGTTTGGAAAATAGTTCAAAATAATGTTTGTGGAATGTGTTTTTTGAAAGTGATTTTGAAAAGGTGTCTTTGCAATGGTTCTCGTTTCTATAAGAATGCATACAAAGTGTTTGTCTTTTGAAAATGTTTCAAAATGAAAGTGTTGGTGTATAAAATGTTTTTGTTGTAAGCAAGCGAGCAACTAGGAGCATCCTACCTACTCAAAAGGTTATTAGTGTTCTTTTCCTCCTCCTTTAGATGTTGCTATCTCACCATTGATTTGGTAAGAAGCCCCATCGTTGGATGTGAAAGGACGGGTGTGGGACGTTTGTATAGTCATAGAAGGCAACCTAGGGGACATTTTAGCAATGTCGCTTTAGGGACTAGATCGTTTACCGAAGGCAACATCGAGGGTCATCGAGGGACTACGATCTTTTATCGAGGGTCTTTACTAAAACGCCCATGTTCGAGGGACATAACTATTTTCCGAAAGGCAACAAAGTGGAATTACCCTAAGGGTCCAAGTGTGAATGGTGTGTTTGATTTACATGCATTTAGTCTTGATTAGGGTCATCTATTTGTTGATTATATCTCTTGCCATACATACCTAATTACTAGCAATATATGAAAGCAATAAAAATGCGGAAAAGTAAAGTCCTACAGTATTACAATCATTAGGGGGATGGGGTGTACAAATTTACAAATGGAGATTGCAAGAAATTAAAAGTCCTAATTATCTATTACAACCATATTGAAATAATATACAAGAAATGTGAAATGGACTTGTTTTGTTTTTGTTAATAAATAAATTGGCTTAAAAAATATTTTTGATCTTTTTGTTCTCAGAGAAATAAAATAAAACATGTGAATATGAAATATTTTTGGTGTTTTTGGTTATTAAAAGCTAAAATAAGATAAATAAGAAAAAAAGGGATTCAGAATCAACACGTTGCTGAAACGAGAAGGAACAAAAGTTCTGACTCTGATACGCTGCAAAAGAGAGAATGTTAGTGAGAAAAGTGGAGGGTCAAAAGTTCTGGGCCTGGGTACACCAAGTTCTGAGATTGAGGGGTTCAGAAGCTATAGCGTAGCTGGGAACCTAGAAGTTCATATATCACTGGCAAGTCAGAAGTTATGGTTGCTTGAGAGAGTGGGGTGATAATGTTGTTGGGTAAGGTTATCTAGAAGTTCGGATCTAGGAGTATCGTCTGACAGATAAATGTGTAAAAATGTCAATAAATAAACCTAAAAAGATGCTTCTGAGGCTAGAACCCAGGACCCTTAGCTCTATTGTTTTATGCGCGTTCTACCACTGGGGTGGCCATACATCTGGTATTAGAAGCAAAAGCATAAACATGTATCACAAAGTAAACTCTAATGATGAACTTCGTCTCCTTCTCCATGCTAGTCAGAGCATCTGCAACTTACTCATTTCTCAACAAAACAGAAAAATACGCACATAACAATTATGGCAGGTTTCATCATGGTTCTAGAAACGTAAGAAATATCAGGACTGTAAATCAGAAACAAGCATGTATCTGCTAATCCTAATTTTCTTAAGAAGTTCTGAACTGATATTCTCCCTACTTAGGCAAAAAAATACATGAAACCTCATAATATACACAGCATCAGAATCAGGATATCTACATTGTATTTTTGAACATGAAAATCTAACAATGCTTGAGTAATATGATGAGAGTCAGCAGAAGCTTACCTTGCAGCTGGAAAATGTCCTGTGAGCTGGAGCCTAGTTTTGACAGTTTGTGATGTTCTGATCGGCTTCCTCACATGCTCAGCAGGCTGTAACAATGTTTAATTTGGACTATGAATGGCTGGAAAATTCTGGAACAACTAAGAAGCAAAGTTCTGATTTTTTTGAGGTGGAGGTTGATGGAGAGTGTGTTACAGTCTGAAAACAGAAGTTAGGATGGTTTCTAAATGTATATCAGAAGTTGTATGGATGACTTGGTCAAGAAACACTTGAGAAAAAATGGAGTTTGAACGTAGGAATCAAAAACTCGCAGGTTTTGTATTTGTGTTTGCAGTTTTGGATTCTTAGAATTTTAGCAGGGTTTCAAGGATTTTTCCTTTCAATTTTCGACCGGCCTCTTCACAGTTGCAAATACAGTCCAATTTATAGGTAAGAACTTTGTAGCTTGAAGAAGTCAAAAGTACCAACATTATGCTAGCGTGCTGGCTTGTTCTTGAAGCAAGATAAAAAGTATGGTGGTTAGCAGCTTTTAGCCGTGCCTGAGCTGGATTTTTAAGCATGAATTAAGGAAAAGTACCCTCAGAGACAAAAGCAAAGCATGGGCCTAGCATAACCTTGTACAAATTTTTTTTTCAAGGACAGCAATGGTACTTCTATCTCACACGTGGGGAAATCCTTTGGATAAAAACTCAAAAGTGATTGTGAGCATTAAATGATGATGAGATTTATCAAATCAGAAATCCTACGCTATGATATTGTGCATCATAGCCTAAGTCTGGGTCAGAAGTTCAGCATCAGCGCAACTTAGAACCAATATCCAACTTCTGATCTTTTAATCTCTTTGCTCCAGCATGTTCTGAGCGAGTTCTCAGACTTTCTCAAAAGCTTGTAACACGCTTTATAAATCCTCTTTGAATTGCTCTTACAACTTCTGACTGAACCTATGTGAAAACTGGCCCAGAAGTTCTAACCAAGTCATGTTTTGGAAAGGTCCAGAATTTGCTGGAAGTTTCAGTTTCATGGACGTGTCTTCAAGGATTTATAGCTTGAAATCCCAGCATTTCTAGGAGAAGTTTTGTTCTGCAATGTTTGAGATCTCAATGAGATCCACAACTCTTGTGTTAGAAGTTATTCCAGAATCAGCTTGCATCATGGTGATAATCTGATCAGAAGTTCTGAGCTTGTCATATTTCTTAAACAACTTAGAAAAATTCTAAGTATTTAGAAATTTGACTTTTCCAAAGTAATTTTGACTTTTGAATTTCTTGATGAAACAAACTTCATATTTCAACATGTCTTGATGAAATATGATCCTTGAAACTTGATTTTGATCCAAAAGTCAAAGTTTGACTTTTCAGTGTGCAAATGACCATTTTGCCCTTGTGAATGACTTTCTTGCAAAATTTGTAATTCAAGGCTTAGAATTGGAGGGAAGCAAACCTGGTCTAGGGTGATTCTTTGAGAAATGAGAGGGAAAATTTTTGGGGTACAACACTATGTTATAGACTATGTAGCCTTTTGAGCATTCAGAATATCCTAACAACAAACACTTATATGCTTTAGAATCAAACTTTCCCAGATTCTCTTTAGTGTTCAACATAAAACATACACATCTGAAAGGATGGAAATAGGAAATGTTGGGCTTTCTATTCTTCCATAATTCATAAAGAGTCTTACTCAAAATAGGTCTTATAGAGATTTTATTTTGAATGTAACAGGTTGTATTTACTGCTTCTGCCCATAAGTGCTTAGCCATTTCAGTCTCTTGGATCATGGTGCGAGCCATTTCTTACAATATCCTATTCTTCCTCTATCCAACCTTATTTTGTTTCGGATTTCTAGGGCAGGAGAAATCATGGGATATGCCATTAGAATAAAAAAATTCAAAATCTTTGTTTTCAAATACTCCACGATGATCACTTCTGACTCTGAATATCTTGCTACTCTTTTCATTTTTCACTTAAGAGTAGAAAGAAGCAAGAATGTGACGCATCCTTGTGTCTTAAGAATTTTACCCATGTCCATCTGTTGTAATCATCAATGATGACTAGTCCATATTTCTTTCCATTGACAGAAGCAGTTTTCATTGGTCTAAATAAATCAATGTGAAGAAGTTCTAATGGCCTAGAGGTAGAAACAACCTTTTTAGCTTTAAAATAAGCTTTTGAAAACTTGCCTTTATGACATGCTTCACAAAGAGCATCTAAAGAATACTTCAGATTGGGCAAGCCTCTGACTAATCCAAGTGTGTTTAGTTGGGATATCTTTCTTAAGCTAACATGGCCTAAACGTTTGTGCCAGACCCACTCCTCTTCTTGAACAGTCATAAGACATTTTACATTTTGGTTTTTCAAATATGATAACTTGGTTTTGTAAATGTTGTTCTTTCTCTTACCATTAAACTTAACTGAGCCATCCTTCTGTCTTACAACTTTACAAATGTTTGATTAAAGATGACGTCATAACCATTGTCATTAAGTTGGCTAATTGACAATAAGTTACGCATCAGACCCTCGACTAAAAGAACATTGTTAATAGAAGGAAGTTTACCATTACCAATAGTTCTAGAGCCAATGATCTTTCCCTTCTGATTTCCCATGAAAACAACAATGCCTCCAGAATTAAGTTCCAAATCTTGGAACATATGATTTTCGCCTGTCATGTGTCACAAGCATCCACTGTCCAGATATCGTGACTGGTGTCTCAATGGCGCTATCAAGGATATCTGCAACATAGATTATCTCATCCTTAGGTACCCATTTTCTGGGTCCTTTCTTGTTAGAAGTTTCAAAGGTTCTGACACCTTTGGAATCTTGTGCAACAGGATAATCAAGTGGAATTTGTGCATGATATTTAGGCTTAGAAGTTTCCTTCTGTGTATGTGGTTGTGTTTTAGTAGAATCATAACCTTCTTGTTCTAGACATATCAATTCAGTGCCAGTAAGCACGAAATGTTCAGAAAGAGGTTTTGGTTTGACACTCAGAGTCTCGTCAATTATTTTTGATGGTCCTGAATATCCCAAGCCTTTACTTCTATTTTTGAAGCCATCTTGCTTCTATCTATGCCTTTATCTAATAAATGTTGAAAATCTCTATCATATCTAATTACTTCATCAGTAATAGATGTGCTAGAAATAATCTCTTCTTCCAACCTTAACACTTTACTTTTAAGATCAATATTTGATTTTTCTAAAACAAATTTTTTTTCATTTAAATCAGAAAAGTTTTCTCATTCTTAGTAGAGTTCTCAGAAGTAACTACAAAAGTATTTTTCAGAGCTTTGTGTTTACTTAGAAGAAGTTGATATTTTCTCATCATTTCATATAAACAAGATTCAAGTTCAAAACGAGAAAGAGAAAGAGAGAGAGAGAGAGAGAGAGAGAGAGAGAGGCAATTACCTCTGCTTCATCGTCAGAGTATCACTTATCATCAGTTGTCAGCTTACACTCTGAGATAACTTCATTGGTGCTTGTATTGGCCATGAGTGCCACGTTAGCATGTTCTTCATTAGAATCTCCCTCTTATGATTCTGAATCATCCCATGTTGCCATGAGAACCTCCTTTGCTCTAAAGACCTTCTTGGGCTTCTTGTCTTTTCTGAGCTTTGGGTATTCATTCTTGTAATGTTCAGGCTCTTTGCACTCATAACATGTAATTTCTTTTCCATAAGCTTTGTTCTGACCATATGTAGATTCAAATCTACCATTTGTTTTTCTTGATCCTCTAAACTTGCTCTGTCTATGTTTCCATATCTGGCTTATCATTCTGAATATTAGAGAGAGTTCATCTTCATCTGAATCCCCTTCATATCCTTTTGATTCTTCTTCAGCTTGAAAAGCCTTTGTCTTTCCATACTTAGAATTCAGAGCCACGTATTTAACTCTTTTTTGAGGTTCATCTTCTTCAAGTTTGATCTCATGACTTCTTAAAGAACTAATTAGATCCTCAAGACTAGTATTGTTCAGATCCTTGGACAGCTTCAAGGCAGTTACCATTGGTCTCCATTTCTTAGGTAGACTTCTAATAACTTTCTTGACATGATCTATAGTAGAAAATCCTTTGTTCAAAACCTTGAGTCCTGCAACAAGTGTCTGGAATCTTGAAAACATAGTTTCCACAGATCCATCATCTTCCATTTTGAAGGCTTCATATTTCTGGATTAGGGCCAGAGCCTTTGTCTCCTTAACTTGAGTGTTACCTTCATGAGTCATCTGAAGAGAATAAAAAATAGACTTTGCAGTCTCTCTGTCTGTGATCTTCTCCTACTCATTGTAAGAAATAACACTCAGCAAAATTGTTCTCGCTTTGTAGTGGTTTTTTTTAATCTTTTTCTGAGCATCTGTCATTGCATTTCTTGCAATCGTTAGACCTTTATCATCTACTGGGTGAATGTAGCCATCAACTACAAAATCCCATAGATCCAAGTCATATCCCAGAAAGTAACTTTCAATTTTGTCCTTCCAATAGTCAAACTTTTCTCCATCAAACATAGGAGGTTTAGAACTATAATGGTCTTTATCATTGTTCTTATTATCAACAGTGACAACGTTGTTGTTAGCCATTATTTTTCACAGTCTGGATCGGTACTAAACATTGTTAAGTGTTGATAAAAATTCAAACTTTTTATCACTCAGAATTGAAGCTCTAATGCCAACCGAAGGTGTGAAAAACATAAGAAAGAGAGGGTTTGAATTGGGTTTTTAAATCAAAAACTTTTCTTTAAAAATCCCCTTTAACTGAAAAAATATTTTCTTAAATATAATATGCAAGAAGGAAAGAACAAGTTATGTTTATACTAGTTCACTTGAAAACTATCAAGCTAGTCTTGTCCACCCGCCAAGGTGATTTCGCCTTTCTCAACAAGGTCTTAATCTAATAACCACACAGATTATTACAATGCACAAGCTAACTGCAAGTGACTCACATTACAACCTCTAAGACACACTAATCTTATACTTCTCAAGGATTCTGACAACTGGTCCCTTAAGGCACAATCAAACAACAGTTGAAATTTTTTTGTTTATAATAGATTTGCTTCTACACAAGCTGATAAGTAAACGATATTTCAAGAACAAATAAACTTAAGAAAATAGGAAGCTTATGAACAGTCTTAAGAGAATGTGAATTAGCATCCTTTCCTCTTAGTCTTTAAGCATATTTATAGCAAATAAAATAATATATCCGTTGGAGGGTATTTCTTAAATTTCCATAAAGCTGACAGCTTGATTCACGTGGGGGACAAGATCGTATAATGCGTTTGTTCTTCATGGTAGTGGAATGAAATGTTTGTTTATACCATGTATTGTTGTACCACGTAATCATTATCTTCTTTTCTTCTTGATGTTAGAGGCTTCAGATTATGCATGCATTAGAAGAAAGAAAATAACTCTTGGGTCATCAGAACTTCAAGTCTTCAGAGTCTTCAGAACTTCGTCTTCGAAATCTTTAGCATTTGGTCATCATAACCCTTTGTCGAACCTTGAGTCGTCAGAACTTCAAGTCTTCATATTCTTCAAAACTTCGTCTTTAGAATCTTCAGCACTTGGTCTTGAGAACCCTTTATCTTCAGAAACATAAGTCTTCAGCATCTGGACTTCAATCATCACTTGTGTCTTCAGATCTTTAGAACTTGGTTTCTTTGACTGCATATCAGAGCCTACACTTCAGATCCTTCTGGAGTGGTTTTCTACCGTCTATTAGAACTTGTGTAGCGCATAAGAGAAACTTGATCTCTTCTGATGTCTTGGCAACACTGTTCATCAGAAACATAACATGTTTGTTAGATACTCAAAACAACAAACATTAGAGTACCAAAATTATTCACACAAACATACTCTTTGTTATCATTAAAACTCAGAGATAAAGTTGCATAACCAAATCTTGTTCTAACAATTCATTCCTTAACTTTGAAAATCCACTTAAAGTTGACTAACCTAGCTCTAGCAGGCTTCTTAATCAATTCTCAAGTGTGATTATCATGAAGATATTTCATATCATCATCCATGGCCTTCTGCCATTTAATCTTATTTTGACTCCTCATAACTTCCTTAGAGTCTCTAGGTTCTTCATATAGAACCACACTTTCTTAGATTAAGGCATTAGCTATGAAATATGCATACCCAAGTCTCTAAGGTTGATTAATGACTCTTCTCAGCCTATCTCTTGCCAATAGGTAGTCATCTACATTTTCCTCAACTTCCTCAATATCTTTACCATCTTGTGCTTCTTCCTGACTTGATCTGGGATACGCAATTCAGCATCAACATGCTCCACCTCAACAGGAATCTTTTCCTGTTCCAGCTCTTCTTCAGATATCTCTGCACTTTGACCAACGTCATCAGTTTTCTTGAAATTCATCTCAACTTCATTGAAAACTACATATCGACTGGTGATACACCTCATGTGACTGATTTTAGGCACCATAGCCTATAAGGTTTGACTCTTTTAGGTATCCTATAAACATGCATCTCAGAGCTCTAGGTTCGACCTTGTATTGCTTGATGTGAGCATAGGCTACGCAACCAAATAATCCTAATTTTGTTGAGATATGGTGGATGTCTTAACCAAACTTCTCCAGGTGTCTTAATATCTAACACAGTCGAAAGACATCTGTTTATCATATATGTTGTTGTCGAAACATCCTCTTCCCAAAACACCTTCTTTAATCCAACACTAGTCAACATACGTCTAACTCTTTCTAAAATGGTTCAATTAAAACTTTTAGCCAAACAACTTTATTGGGGAGTACATGCACTGGTTATGTGCTTGCAATACCTAAGGCTACATAAAAGCTGTTGAACACCTCGTTGTAAACTTTAAGGCCCTTATGGGTTTTCAACCTCTTGACCTTTCCGCCAGTCTGATTTTCGACCAGAGTCTTCCAACTTTTGAAATTCTCAAAAGTTTCATCCTTAGTCTTCTGAATGAACACCCACAAATTTCTAGAATAATCATTAACTATGGATAGAAAATACCTTGCTCTTGAAAGTGATGGACACCTTGCAAGCCTCTAAAGATCAGAATGAATGTAATCAAGGGATCCATGTGTTCTTTTTTTCCTTTATTTAACTCCACTCTGCAAGATTTTCCAAGTACACATGGTTCACAAAACTTCAACTTTTCGACTTTGTCTCCACCAAGCAGATTTTGTTTCCCCAATTCGACCAGACCCCTTTCACTGACATGGCTCAATCTCATGTGCCAAATCTTTGTCTTCGACAAAGGTTTCATGGATGCAACATCTGGAGAACCACTTATAACTTCAGCCTCAAGGATATACAAGCCTTGTTTCTTAGCGCCTCTGAAGACTTCCTTTGACCCCTTTATGACTCCTAGGATACTTTTCTCTCCTTGGAAAACATATCCTTTCTTGTCGAATTCACTATGAGAAATCAAATTTCTCTTTAAATCGGGTACATACCTGACTTCCGTTAACAACCTTATTGACTCATCATGGAGCTTGAATCTCACATATCTAACACTTGCAATCTTGCAATCTTTGTTGTTTCCTATCAATACATATCCACCATCTTGATCACATAGTTCCTCAAACAAGTCTTTGTTTGGAGTCATGTGCCAAGTGCAACCTTGTTAATTATCTTTTTAGGATTGGCAGTAATTTTAGTAAAACAAATTAGGCAGCAACATGTTAAGTATGATGTTCTAACTTGCAGAGAAAACATGTTAAATAAGATTTCATATGTAGAATCATTCGACATCATGTCTATTACAACATAATTTTAAATTTTGATGTTTATAACAAGTGTTGAATATTATGGGAATATTCAAGAATCAAATGTGGCGTCCAAGTGTGATTAATCAGGGATATATATTGGTTTTCAAGTTATCTAAGTTTTCTAAATGTTGATACATTTTAGGAAAGTTATGATTGAAGACCTATTATCAAGGAGAAGACTTTGCAGACTTTGTGCAGTCTCCTTGCTACATTTTGAAGCCCAATCTAGTCCAGAAAAAGGGTTATAAAAATAAGTCTCTATACCTAAATTTGTTACGAGCCAAAGTTGTAAGAGTATCTATTATAAGGGCTTCTTTTGTTTGTTGTTTGTGAGTCATTCTTGTACCGTTTGTTACTTGAGTTGGACTGATAGTTTAGTTGTAATTATGAATTAATCATAAGTTGTTAAGCAAGGGTGAATTATGTTTGTTGAAGGATGTCTCCTTCTTTATTTTCAATCACTCTTAAGCTTCTAAGTATAAAGTGATTATGTGTTTGTGAAATGTGTCTTCTAATTTGTGTGAATTGTGTTCTTATCACTGTTTGTGACTGTTAGGGAAGTGGGAGGGTCTCATACCTAGGAGAGTCTTAGGTAGAAATATAACACAGGTAGTGATTAAGTGAGAACTTTTAAATGGGGGAGTTTAGCTTCAAACTGATACTATTTAGTGGATTTTCTTTCCTGGCTTGGTATCCCCCAGAGTAGGTGTTATTGTACACCGAATTGGGCTAGCAATTTTGTGTGTTAGTTACTTACTGCATTGTTAATGGTATTATATTTATTCATTATGTTGAAGTCAGATTACAGTGTCTCGACATCTCTTAGGACATATGTGATCTGTATACCAAAACATCAATTGGTATCAGAGCACGCATCTTATTCTATTCTAGGTGAGATCTAGGGAAGATACTTTCTAGTTCAATGGACAAGGAAGGAGAACTGGTGAACAAAAGATCTTTACAAAGGGCTGATTTGAAGAAGACTTATTCAGAGGTAATAACAAGGGAGTTCAAGGGTAACACTCCTAGAACATGTGATAGATTCAAGGAGTGCAGAAAGCTATTTAATAGAGGCAAGACATAAATGATCATCTGAAGATGATCAAGTTTGTCTTGCTTCCAAGGCTACAGTATGTCCTTGATGCTACTTCTGACGGTGGTGTGTGTGTGTGTATGTGTGTGCATGAGGTCTTACCAAATGTTGTGACACCTTGCATGATGAGTGAACTTGGACAATTTGTATTCTTGGTTGGATGGTCACTTGAGTGAGAGTCTTGATTACTTATACAAGAGCTATTAATTTGTGCCTAAAGGATGTTGAGGAGTTGTTGAGTTATGTTTTGTTGCATGTGTATATGATGTAAAACCTCTAATAGTTACTTGTGTCTCTGGTGTTGAGGTGAAAGGAGTGTTCTTGAGGGAAAAGCATTGTGATATGGTCTCCTCTGAAGGTTTACCCTTTGATGTTGTGACACTTGGAAGATAACTTCAACCAGCTTTTTAAAGTTGCCAAAGTTACTTGAAGTTACTTTCAAGTCCATTCATAAAGGCACGCCCAAAGGTGATTGATAATAAGCGTTCTGATCAAGGGATGTTCTGATTGTCTAGAAGCAGTAACGGCTTCAGAACCAAGCTCAATAGTATGTTTATTAGAAAGGAGTCGGTGCTCTATTAGATGTTAGATCTCCATATCAACAAAGTATGCAGAACCCTGTTGGTCAAAAGTGTGGCATACATATGTGTATTGATCACATATGGTTAGAACCAACCTTAATTTTGAAGAGACATTTGGGTTGTATGTCTAAGTAATTTATCAAAGAAACGCATCTTAGATAAGTGGGTTGGTCAAGAGATGATCAACCTATTGATTACTTATTAGGTCAGTTTATTTCTGATCCAAAGAGTGCAGAGACTGAGCTTCAACCTCTAGTGAAGGCTTGTTATCCCAACCTGGTTCTCTCTAAATGGAGGACAAGTTCAAATGTCAAGGACATTCTCTCTGACATCTGGAGGATTCTTCTGTTTAAAGAATCCATAATTGTGAGTTATTGCTCTAATGGAACAAGTTCTTATTGAGTTAAAAAAAGGAGTAATGAGTGTGTGAACTTACCACTAACCACAAGTTGTGCTTCTATTGAGGGGGAGTCCCTAATCTAGAGTTAGAGGGTGTTGTACCCCAAAATTTTCCCTCTCATATTTCCCAAGACATTGTAAAAATAATCTCCAAGTGGCTCAAGTTTGCTCAAGAGTTGAACAGTCAAGTCATCTCTTAAGGCAGTCAATCTCAAAATTAGGGTTTTGTGTTGCATCAAGGTACTTACATCCAAATGACCTCAAGTTCTACTCAATGTCCTAATATGTTATCAAGTTCATCCATGTCAAATTTCAAGCCTTGCAGAGGAAGTTTGGTCAGTCAATTGCCCAAGAGGTCCAAAAATCGACTATGTTAGGGCAAAAGTCAACTGTGACCCAAATACAGTCAAACGTCAAGATTTTTTGTCAACATTCTCATTTTGAAGTATAGTTCATCATTTGATCAAGGGCTTATCATGATTCATCAAGGATTGCTCAAAATTCATCAAGACTCAAAAGTTGCTAAATTAGGGTTTTGTAGGAAAAGTCAACTCCACTTTGACCAAGCATAACTTTCTCATACTTTATGATAAATGACCCATCCAAATCTCATTTTGAAGAGGTTGCAATTTCCTACAATCCATATTCACACCCAATATCAAGAAATGCACTCACAAAAAGTTACAAATTTGGACATTATAGGTCATTTTTGAAAGTCAACAAAAACACCTTTTTTTTCAAAGCTTATAACTTGAGCATGGAATATAAAAATGAGATGATACCAAACGGGTTGGTTAGAGGACATCTCAAGGTTTATAAAAAGTCCAAGAACACCTCCAAACGTTCAAAATTGAAGAAGTTATACATTGTTGAAGTTGGGCATTTTTCCAAAATTGCCAAAAGTCAACTATCTCCAAAACTTCAAATTTTGTCAAAAGGCCCCACTTTTTTCCACTTGATTTGATCTTTTCACACTACACACGTGTCCTATCTTCAGCCTCATGTCCATTTATTAATTTTTCTATTTTATTTAATTTTTATTGAATTAATTCATTTTAAATCAATTTAAATCCAAATAAAATCCAAATCTTAATCAATTGGTATCTTTTTGATTGATACAGGTATTAAATATCATCATGTACATAATCAAACTCGTATCAAGCCATATCATGCACAAAATATTGGATTTGGAATGAAATTGGAAGCTTTTTAATGGAGGATCATATCATATCTTCAAGCATTGATTGGCAAGGATTCAAAGCCCAAAACCTGACCTAATTCACTCCATTATACTTATACAACACAAAGGCACGAAAATCAGAAGAAAGAGGCTGCAAAATCACAAAAGCAAAAACTTGAAAAAAGCTTGAAAAAGCTTGAAACTGAAATCACCCCTAGAGTCGAATTCAAGGCCAAAACTCAATGTGGTTCTCTTGCTAGACATCCACTGAATCTATTGGAATCAAAAGCAAGCTCTCTCCCTCCCTGAATCGCGTTGTAAGTCCTTCGAAACATACCCCTGTACACGAAATCATATTCTCTTATTCTGGCATTTTCTTGATAAAACATTGACATATTCATGATTCTTGAATGATTTCGAAACTTTCTGCAATATTTGATTTTGTTTTCATAGCCTATAACCCCCTAGCCAATTCTAGGGTTCTTGGTTCTTGTTTTTGGGGATTTCAATTGCAGGCAAAATTGATGCAAACAATGGCCATGAGTGTGTTCAGGAAGGAGAGACGAACATGATGATGGTCTCGGAATTCGTTTCCATAGCCTAGAGAAGATTTTAGGATCGACCTAGGGAGTTAGTTGCGGATTCAAATCCGCAGGAAAAAGAACCAGGGTTCAGTGGAGAAGACGAAGATGTGTCCTCTTCCAACTGGCCCATTCAAATATTTCGCGCTTATTTTTTTTATTTCAGGCATAATAGTTGTTTTCACATATTATATTCTTTTCTTATCATATTAACAATTAAGTGCAGTGGTTGAGTTGGTCAGCGCGTTTGTACAAAATCCAATTGGACCTGGGTTCGAATCCCAGGTCCCCCAAATGCATTTGTTTCATTTTTCAGCAGGTGATTCCATGCAGCATCAAAGGCGTAGCCTATCATGTGCCCTCATCCAGATGGTTGTCAGATGGCCCCAGGCCAGATCTGGTGGCCAAGATTGAAAGACCACCGTGTGATCTAGTCAACAGGCGCACGTGAGATCATGGAAAGTCAATCAGGCTTGCAGCAAATGGGCCTCAAAATGCTGATCACACCTCTAATCTGGGCCCAAACCCCCCTTTTGGTTATTTCTATTTCTTTATTTATTTTATTTATTTATTTGTTTGGTTTATTTATTTTATTTTCTAACTAACCAATTAACTTATTTTCCTCATAAAATAAAATAAAAACAAAAAAATATATTTTATTTATTAAAATTAAATTCATGACTTTATTTTTGTAAATAAATTAATTTAATTAATTTAGTGTTAATTAGGTTTAACTTTTAATATTTTTTGCAATATTTAAAATTAATGTAGAATATTAGGTTTTACTAACTTTAAATCAATTTATTTTATTTCTTTAAATATCCAAAAATCCAAAAAAAAATCTTTTTTAATTAATTAATTAATTTATTCAATTAACTAAATTTAATTTCTTTTAATTCAAAAATAAACCAAAAAAGTGCTTTCTTTCAAAAAAGGGTCAAAACCCTAAAAAGTGCGCCCGATTTAATTTTCTCGCACGCGGTCCATATTTTCATATTATTGTACTTGCTTCCGGAATGTAATAGCTTTAAATAGGACCTTTAATTATTTTATCGCTTTCTTTTATTTTCCGCAATTTAATTTCAAGGGTTGTTTTTAGCGATGTAAATACCCGACGCCTTGTAATAGTTAAGGTTTAAATTCCGCAAATTATTAACTGTTAGATGTTTGATAATAGGGAATGCATGACAAGATCAAATGTATGAACTTAAAATAAACATAGATAACCATTGACATGTACAAAGATAAATTTAACCGAAATAACACACTCGCACATGCACACTCTTAGGGTACACCTCGCTTGGTTGCCTTCGAACGTGGTCATTGAGTATAGGAAGTTTTAGAGGTCGTCCTCTTATCCAAAGATCATAGTTGCCTCGAAACACTTGCCTCAGAAAAATGATATAAGACATTAGGGTTACCGCTAAGGCGTCCTAACATTGCTTTAGTGACCACACGTCCCTTAATCGAATTGACCCTTAAACTCCAACGACGGTGCTACCTACTCCTCAATAGTGGGATAGCATTGTCTAAAGGACATTTGTACAGATTAATTCTTTTTTCGAGTAGGTAGATGGTTCTTAAGTACTTGCTCTCTCAAAACAAAATAAAACTTTTCGCACTTACACCTTTCAAACAAAAAACTCCTTTCAAACCCACAAATACAAAGAAAAGCAAAATTTGAAAACACTTTGAGCAAGTATCTAAGAGCCCGTGGATAACCACGGATAGAAAGGGTGCTAACACCTTCCCTTTCTATAATTTACCCCCCGGACCCGAGAAACATCTCGAAAAAGGAATTTTTCTGTGCTTTTTCCCTTTCCTTGTTGGATAAAATAAAAGTCGGTGGCGACTCTTGCTTACCGCGACATTTTGCGAAAACAAACGCAAAACGCGAACCAGCATTCCAAAAACGGCCAATTCTCTTCCCACCGTATCACAGAGGGCCTTGAATAAATTTCATATATAATGTCTTAAAATCATTGTGTTGAGAATTTATTTTTTTCAATATGTTTGGTTGTGTTGAGTAGACTAACTACTAACTGGTCCTCTTAAACAGGATGGAGGTTGTTTACTCAAACTTGTTTTTATCAAGTCTATGAGAACATGGAACTCCTGTTCCGTTGGAAAAGACATCCAAGGTAGGATGATTCTTGAAATTCTAAGGGATAGATCTCCAAGACTGTATCAGGCAGTGAGTTATGGAGTGAATATCACTCATTACTGTTTGAATCCATATGTGCTAGTGTGTAGAAGAAGGATGTCAGACCAAATGCTCTACTATTTATGAGGAGGTAGTCTTATCAGCTGATTGTATCTCTAAGAGAAACTGTGAATGGAGGAACGTGAGGAAAGGTTCCTCTGAGGAAGGTGTGCATATGACTGATGGCAAATACTTTGACGGGAGCGGTGCAATTCCATGGTGTTTTGATGTAAGTATGCATTTTGAACACTATGTTTCAGAAAATGTATTTGAGTTTATTTCTCTTCATGGTACTCTGGTGTGTGTTAGTTGGTGAAGTTATGTGTTGTTGAGATCTTCTTGTGTGAAAGGACTTCTAAACTTAATAAGTCCTTTAGTTGGTGTCTGAAACAAGAAATTGATGTCCCAACTGATGTTGTAACATCATGCTTGTTGATATTATATTTGGAATATGCTTGGGCTTATGGATATGGAGGTTGATGCACAACACTATTGTCAGAAGAGGCGGTTCTAACCATGTGAATTAAAATATGGAGATTCTGATATTGTCTATAGTAGTATGTTTGGTATATGCATGACTAATATTCAGCAATTTCTACTAAGGGCATATAAATGGTGTTAGATAGTGTGATCAATGTTTTTGAGGAGGTGGATTCTTCTGCTACAAGTAACTCTAGAAGAGATTGTGTCAGACTAGGTCTTGTGAAGCAAGCAAACTGATAATTTTTCGTGTATGTGAGTAAGGTCAAACCAAGTGTGCATGACATCTTGTCTAAACAAATGGTCATGATACCTTGTGTGGGTGTTTAAGGACGCTTATCAGATGTCTCCTTGTTGAGTGAACAAGTCAGGGTGTTTGGATGTGCTCACAATGAGCTAGAGTATTTGGATCAGAATTAATTTTCCAGCGTGTAAAGGTTTTCAGCTAGCGTGAGAAGTTGTAGTCCTCCACTATGAGAATGTAAAGCACCTCTTATGATTTCATCTTGTTTTCAAGTGTGTATTTTCAACAGAAGCACTATTTATCCGAGAAAGGAAGCTTAATGCTTGTCTATGGGTGGTAGCTGCAATGGTGCAGACATTATGAAGCTTGTGTGTTGTTCAAGCTTGTGGAGATTGTATATCTCATATGAGATTATGATGTCAGACAAAATTTCGTGACATAGGGCTACTAGATGTAGTTCCTTGTGCTCTTGACAGGGTGGCTCTAGCCGTGTGAAGTTGTTCGACTGAGGCATGTGTACACATGCTTCTTAGAGATATTGTGTTTTTGAATGGGAGAATTTATTTTTGGACTCAATGGATGTCTTGGTTGATGAATGGAAGATGTCACATAAGATGTCCTGATATCTTGGTTTGTTTCAAAGGAGTTTACTTAGAGTCTAAATCATTGTGATCATGCTTCAGATCATGTGTAAAATATCTTTTGCTAAAGGCTGAAGAAGTGTTAATCTAGTTTAAGAAGACAAGGGAATAAATACAATGTCTGACTAGAATGTAAAGACATTATTCAAGACATGTTCTTGTGTCACTAATAATGGATATTTTTTGGACAATGTAATCAAGCACATGTCAGGAGGAGTATGAAACGTGTGACTATGCTTTTATTGGTACTATCAATTCCAGGAGAACCAGTCCGGAGTCAATAAAGGCATTCAAAACTGATTTGGACGGTGCACATTTATTTTCGGTGCAGTTTGCTTCCTCAAATGAGGTTTCCTTTTACCAAGACCATTTTTAAAGTCGAGCATCCTTAACTCCTAAGTCTTTGTTCAGTTATTTAAAGAGGTCATTCTTTCCTTATATCATATTATTTTTGGTTGTCTTCAAAATAAGTCCTTATGGATTTTATCCGGGTTTGGGTGAGTAAGGTTTGGGTTGGTTTTGTGGTGGTTATGTTTGTCAATCTTTGGATAAAAGTGGGAGAAAGAGTTTGTTTCTGTTGTTTATGTTCTTCCTCTTTTAGGTATGATGTTTTGAAATTGGGTTGGTTTTGGTTGGGCAAGACACTCGTGTTTGAGTTTTTTTTTTTTTGTGTCTTGTGATCTGAGTTATGAATACAGTTGTGTATTGTGTTCTGAGTTACCCATAATCGCAGGTTGCACCCCAGAGTCATCATATGAATTATTCAGGTGGGTGTTTGGGTGCTTCTTAAGTTTCCTCTTATGCTTCATAAGGGGAGTGTTCCTGGGTTGAGGGGGAGTATTTTTGTTGTTCTTGAAGATGTAGGTTGTCCTATTCCTCATGTACACCAAACGACTTTAGTACTTTATACTCCTTTTCTTCCTGAGTTTGTTGAACTATGGCGATAAGTCAGATGTGTGGTTGTGGAGCTACTTGCTCTGCTTTGAAGAGATGTCGAAGATGAATTATTCTCTATATTGTTGAAGCTTCTGAAGAATTACTCTCTACTAATGTCCCTAGTTGAGAGAAATGATCACTAATGGAGCTTTGTCTTGTGTATTTAATTTTGTAATTAAAATCTGAACTGTATTATGATAATTTGTTTTAGCCAAAATTTGCCAAAGGGGGGAGATTATTAATTCTCTTTTTTGGATTGGCAGAAATTTTAGTAAAACAAATTAGGCAGCAACATGTTAAGTATGATGTTCTAACTTGCAGAGAAAACATGTTGAATAAGATGTCAAATGCAGAATCATTCGACATTGTGTCTATTACAGTTGGACTTTAGATTTTGATGTTTATAACAAGTGTTGAATATTCTGGGAATATTCAGGAATCACACATGGCGTCCAAGTGTGATTAATCAGCGATATATGTTAGTTTTCAAGTTATCCAAGTTTTCTAAATGTTGAGACATTTTAGGAAAGTTATGATTGAAGACCTATTTTCAAGGAGAAGATTTTACAGACTTTGTGCAGTCTCTTTACTGTGTTTTGAAGCCCAATCCAGTCCAGAAAAAGGGTTATAAAAACAAGTCTCTATAACTAAAGATGTTACGAGCCAGAGTTGTAAAAGTATCTATTATTAGGGCTTCGTTTGTTTGTTGTTTGTGAGCCACTCTTGTATCATTTGTTACTTGAGTTGGACTGATAGTTGAGTTGTAATTATGAATTACTCATAATTTGTTAAGCAAGAGTGAGTTATGTTTGTTGAAGGATGTCTCCTTCTTGATTGTCAATCCCTCTTAAGCTTCTAAGTATAGAGTGACTGTGTGTTTGTGAAGTGTGTCTTCTAATTTGTTTGAATTGTGTTCTTGTCACTGTTTGTGACTATTAAGAAAGTGAGAGGGGTCTCATACCTAGGTGAGTCTTTCGTAGAAGTATAGCACGAGTACTGATTAAGTGAGAATTTGTTAACGGGTGAATTTAGCTTCGAATTGATACTATTTAGTGGATTTCCTTTCCTGACTTAGTATCCCCCAGAGTAGGTGTTGTTGTACACCGAACTGGGTTAACAATTATGCATGTTAGTTACTTACTGCATTGTTAATTGTATTATATATGTTCATTGCATTGAAGCCATATTAGTGTCTCGACATCTATTAGGACATATGTGATTTGTATACCAAAATTTCAAATCTGAATCCATAATCCACTCTTTACTTGAGTCACCACTTGAAACTACAAGAACATCAGATAAGTCGAAATCATCTTGAATAACGTTTATGTTTCCATTACCCTTACCTCCATGATCTTTCAGGCATTCAGGGCACACTTTTCTTGTATGACCCTCCTTCTTATAGTGATAACATTGAATGCCAGATGCATCACCACTATTATACTTCTTCTGACTTTTACCCTTTTTCTTGTCGAACTTGCCATTACTCTTAGCAATTTCACCTTCACCGACAGACCTTCACCAGTCGAAGATGGCTTGTGCTCATTTCGTTCGTTCAAATTCTTAAATTACAAGGCTGATTAAACTTCTTCAAAGATCAGTGACTCTTTTCCATACAAGAGAGTTTCTTTGAAGTGAGCATGTGTTCTGGGCAAAGCACACAACAGTAACAACGCTTGATTTTCATCCTCAATTTTGACATCGATATTTTCAAGATCAACTTTAGCTTGTTGAACATTTCCAACTATTCATAAATGACTTTGTGTGATACGGTGGGAAGAGAACTAACTGTTTTTGGAATGCTGGTTCGCGTTTTGCGTTTGTTTTCGTAAAATGTCGCGGTAAGCAAGAGTCGCCACCATCTTTTATTTTATCCAACAAGGAAAGGAAAAAAGCACAGAAAAATTCCTTTTTTGAGATGTTTCTCGGGTCTGGGAGGTAGATTATAGAAAGGGAAGGTGTTAGCACCCTTTCTATCTGTGGTTATCCACGGGCTCTTAGGTACTTGCTCAAAGTGTTTTCAAAATTTGCTTTTCTTTGTGTTTGTGGGTTTGAAAAGGAGTTTTTGTTTGAAAAGTGTAAGTGCGAAAAGTTTTATTTTGTTTTGAAAGGAGCAAGTACTTAAGAACCATCTACCTACTCAAAAAAAGGAATTAATCTGTACAAATGTCCTTTAGACAATGATATCCCACTATTGAGGAGTAGGTAGCACTATCGTTGGAGTTTTAAGGGTCAATTCGATTAAGGGACGTGTGGTCACTAAAGCAACGTTAGGACGCCTTAGCGGTAACCCTAATGTCTTAGATCATTTTTCCGAGGCAACCGTTTCGAGGCAACTATGATCTTTGAACAAGAGGGCGACCTCTAAAACTTCCTATACTCAATGACCACGTTCGAAGGCAACCAAGTAAGGTGTACGCTAAGAGTGCGCATGTGCGAGTGTGTTATTTCGGTTAATTTTATCTTTGTACATGTCATGGGTGAGCTACGTTGATTTTAAGTTCATACATTTGATCTTGTCATGCATTCCCTATTATCAAACATCTAACAGTGTATAGTTGCGGAATTTATATTGCGGAAATTAAATCTAAACTATTACAAGGCGTCAGGTATTTACATCGCCAAAAACAACCCTTTAATTTAAATTGCGGAAAATAAAAGAAAGCGATAAAATAAAGTCCTAATATTAAAAGCTATTACATTCCGGAAGCAATTACAATATTGGAATAAATATGGATCGCGTGCGAGAAAATTAAAACGGCGCATTTTTTAGGGTTTTGACCCTTTTTTGAAAGAAGGTGTTTTTTTGTTATTTTTTGGATTAAAGGAAATTAAATTAAAATTAACAATTAAATTAATTAATTAATGAAAATGTTTTTGGATTTTTGAGTATTTAAAGAAATAAAATAAATTGATTAAAAGTTAGTAAAAACCTAATTCTACATTAATTTTAATTATTTTGCAAAAGATATTAAAAGTTAAATCTAATTATCCCTAAATTAATTAAATTAATTTATTTACAAAAATAAAGTATGGATTTAATTTTAATAAATAAAACATATTTTTGTGTTTTTGATTTTATGAGGAAAAATTATTAATTGGTTAGTGGGAATAAAAATAATTAATAAAACAAATAATTAAATAAAAGAAAAGAAAGAAATAAGAAATAACCAAGGGGGGTGTTGGGCTTGATTTGAGGTGAGATTAGCATTTTCCAAGCCCAACAGACGCTGGCCTGGGCTGACTTTTTGAATTCCCTGTATGCATGTTGACTAGGCCTTATGATAGTCACCACCTTTAAGCCATTGGATTTGGCCTGGAGGCCATCTGGCGCCTGATTGGATGATGGTATATGGTAGATCTTACGCCTTGGCATGTACTGGAACGTCTATAGAAAAATAATACAAAGCAAATTGGTGGACCTGGGATTCGAACCCAGGTCCTGTTAGCCAATGAATACACGCCCTTATCACTACACCAATGCCTTTCAATTGTTAGTGGATTAGGTATCAAATATTATATGGAAAAAACAAATAAATGCCAGAAAACAAAAAAATAAGGCGCGAGATTTGAATCAGCCAATAGGAAGAGGACGCATCATCGTCTTCTTCGTTGAAAAGCCTGGATATTTACCTGCGGATTTTATCCGCATCTAAATCCATGGCTCGCTCCTAAAATCTTCTCTAGGCTGTAAAAATGCAATCCAAGACCATGGTTCGCTTCGTCTGGGTCTCGTGAACACATCTATGTCCATCAATTGGCTTGATTTCACCTGTAGAAAAAATACCCAAAAAACAACCTTCCAAACCCTAGGTTCGGTTACAGGGTTACAAACTACCAAAACAAAATCAAATAATGCAGAAATGTTCTAAATGGAACGACAAACACAAATATGCAAAGATTTTGGCAAAAGAATGCAAGAATCAGAGGATGCGATTTCGTGTACAGTGCGACTTTCCAGAAGACTTACAGTGCGATTCAAGAGGTGATTGGCTTGGCTTTTGATTGCAAAAGCTTCAGTGGATGTCAGGCAAGAATTCTACGTTGAGATTTTGTCTTGAATTTGCCTCTAACCAAGATTTCGATTCCACACTTTTCAAGCTTTTTTCAAGTTTTGGTTTCTCTTATTATGTAGCCTTCTGGTCATGTTCTTCGTACCTTTGCCTTGTGTGAGTATAATAGAGTGAATTAGGTTTAGTTTTGGGCTTTGAATCCATGAGCATTGATGATTTTGGATTTGATATGATCTTCCATTACAAAGCTTCCAAAAATGTCCCAAATCCAATATTTTGTGCATGATATGGCTGGGCACGAGTTTGATCTTGTCCATGATGATAATTGAAAGTAGTTTCAATCAAAAAGATCTTATTTCATCAATATTTGGATTTTATTTGGATTTAAATTGATTTAAAATGAATTAATTCAATAAAAATCAAATAAAATAGAAAAGTTAATGAATGGACATAAAACTGAAGATAGGACACGTGTGTGGTGTGACAAGATCAAATCAAGTGGAAAAAAGTGGGGCCTTTTGACAAAATTTGAAGTTTTGGGGATAGTTGACTTTTGGTAATTTTGGAAAAATGCCCAAATTCAACAATGCATAACTTCCTCAATTTTGAACTTTTGGAGGTAGTCTTAGACTTTTTAGAAACCTTGATATGTCCTCTAACCAAAACTTTTTGTCTCATCTCATTATGATATTCCATTCTCAAGTTATAAGCTTTGGCAAAAAAGGTGTTTTTGTTGACTTTCAAAAATGACCTATAATGTCCAAATTTGTAACTTTTTGTGAGTGCATTTCTTGATCTTGGGGTGTGAATATGGATTTTAGGAAATTTCATCCTCTTCAAAATGAGCTTTGGATGGGTCATTTCTCATAAAGTATTAGAAAGTTATGCTTGGTCAAAGTTGAGTTGACTTTTCCTACAAAACCCTAATTTAGCAACTTTTGAATCTTGATGAATCTTGAGCAATCCTTGATGAATCATGATCAACCCTTGATCAAATGATGAATTATCCTTCAAAATGAGAATGTTGACAAAAAATCTTGAGGTTTGACTATTTGTAGGTCACAGTTGACTTTTGCCCTAGCAAAGTCGATTTTTGGACCTCTTGAGCAATTGACTGACCAAACTTCCTCTGCAAGGCTTGAAATTTGACATGCATGAACTTGAGAACATATTAGGACATTGGGGATAACTTGATGCCATTTGGATGTAAGAACCTTGATGCAACACAAAACCCTAATTTGAGATTGACTGCCTTAGGAGATGGTTTGACTGTCCAATTCATCAGCAATCATGAGCCACTTGGAGATTATTCTTGCAATGTGTTGAGAAATATGGGAGGGAAATTTTGGGGTACAACAGTTGCCCCTGTTCAATCTTCTTAAATCTGAGGATATAGATTGGCTTTCGGGCCTTTCGTGATCCGAAGGTGGAAGATGATTGAACACTAGAGTGCCCATAAATTTGCACTCGCATGAACTGGTATCAACATTGTGATGTCGGGAATGGGCTTACAGATGCCATTTGGAGATTGTTGGTAGGTGGTTTTGTCTTCTTTGACTGGATCGGCGTCAGAAAAATCTTTAGGAATCGATTTAACTGGTTTTGTCTCTTTTGACTGGATTGCCATCAGAAAAATCTTTAGGAATCGATTTAACTGGTTTTGTCTCCATTGACGGGATTGGCCTCAGAAAAATCTTTAGGAATCGATTTAACTGGTTTTGTCTCCATTGACGGGGTTGGCCTCAGAAAAATCTTTAGGAATCGATTTAACTGGTCTTGTCTCCATTGACGGGATTGGCCTCAGAAAAATCTTTAGGAATCGATTTAACTGGTTTTGTCTCCATTGACGGGTCGGCCTCAGAAAAATATTTAGGAATTGATTTAACTTGTTTTGTCTCCATTGACAGGTCAACCTCAGAAAAATCTTTAGGAATCGATTTAACTGGTTTTGTCTCCATTGACGGGTCGGTCGCAGAAAAATCTTTAAGAATCGATTTAACTGGTTTTGTCTCCATTTACGGGTCGGTCTCAGAAAAATCTTTAGGAATCGATTTAACTAGTTTTGTCTCCTTTGACTGGCTTGGCCTCAGAAAAATCTTTAGGAATCGATTTAACTGATTTTGTCTCCTTTGACTGGCTTTGTCTCCTTTGACTGGATTTGTCTCCTTTGACTGGATTTGTCTCCTTTGAATGGATTTGTCTCCTTTGACTGAATTTGTCTCTTTTGACTGAATTTGTCTCTTTTGACTGAATTTGTCTCCTTTGACTGGTGAGAACTTTAACTGTATCTTTCCTGAAAGGCAAAGGTCAGTCATATGCAATGCATGATATGGATCAAGCAATGATGTTCTCAATATAAATGAGATTGTGTGATATGATGCGTATATGCATGTATCATGATGTATGAAAATGTGATGTTTTAGCTGGGGAAAATAAATCCCGGAGCTGCTGGAGAATAGAGTTGGATTCTTCGTTTCCGCTGGGGATGATGAACGAAGATGATAAACTTGCAGGAGAGGATAACTTCATTGGGGAATAAACTAACAAGGAGATTACTTCGAGGGGAATTACTCCACAAGGAAGAGATGCTCTGCTGAGGATTTTAACGATAAACTCCGTTGGGGACTCCGCTGATAAGCTCCGCTGGGGATGGATTACCGTTGCTGGTGATATTGAATCTGTTGAGGATTGAACTCCTGCTTGGGGAAAGGAAAGAACTTCGCTGGGGGTGATCTTTCAGTTGCAACTTGCTGGGGATAATCTTGTTAGACTCCTGTGGGGATAAATCTCTGAGTTCTGCTAGGAATGATCCTTTGAACTTGGTTGGGGAGATTTATTTTAGTACTCTGCTGGTGGATAAACTTCCAGAGTCTACTGGGGATGATGATTCAACTCCGTTGGGGAAGCTTTTTTCAGACCGTGCTGGGGAATATGGACTCCATTGGGGTATCTTGTATTCCATCGGGGAACATTCTTATACTCCGTTGAGGAATATTAAGACTGTCGGGGATGCTCTTATACTTACTGGGGAATATTTCTATACTCCGCTGGAGAATATTACGACCTTCTGGGGATACCAAGCCTTTTTAGGGATGATGGTAGATAAACTCTGCTTGGGGAGAGTATTGCTGATTTGTTCATAGTTGCAAGTCTCAGCTGGGAGAGCTACCATTACTATCTTACTCTGCGGGGAGTGAAGGTATCTTAGCCATATTCTTCAGTTGAATCTACCTTTGTACCTGGTGAACAGAGCAACCATACAGCTCAGACAATTCTTATTGCCCCTGTTTCTGATGTTACCCGTAATTCGTCTGTTGTTTCGCATGTAAATATTTATGATCAGCAATTAATGTCAAATGCATATATCAAAAATGAACATTGGACGTTCTTTGCAAAACAAAATAAATAAAGGAAAAACAGTTTGAAATTTCTTTGAAAATGAACTTGTATTGATTTGAAGTTTGGCCTGTAAATAGGCGTTTTTGTACAAGAGGCTGACGTCCTAGTAAGAGAACGCCGCCGAACAAACGAAATTTATACAATGTGTGAAAAGAAAACAAAACAGCTATGTGAATAATCCCACTGGGTTCCAACTCTGCTATTGTCTTTATGTCCTCGAGCATCTCATCACTTTGCTACTGGTTGAAGATGAATTTGATTGATCAGTGTCGTCCGAGCTTAATAGTCGATACCGAAGTCTGGATGCAAGGTGATCCAATGGGACATAGTGTTATGCTTTGATCCCTAACTTTTGCCTGGACCGCCCTTTCAGGTTTTCAGTCCACCGGGATACCCTTTTTTGCCCAAGCTGCCTTTTCAGGTTTTTGACTTGCCGGGTTTTCAGGTTACGCCTTTTCAATATTTTTGGTCAACATCAAGATTTTGAAGTTACATTCATCATTTTATCAAGGGTTGATCATGGTTCATCAAGAAAACTCAAGATTCATCAAAAGTCAAAAGTTATCAAATTAGGGTTTTCTTAAGGAGAAGTCAACTTTGACCAAGCATAACTTTCACATGCTTCATCATGTTTTTTAAACCAAAGCTCATCTTTAAGGAAATTAAATTCTCTACAACTTTGTATAAGCTCAAGTCCAAAAATGCTTCATTTGAGAGATATGGACCAAAACATTACAGGTAATTTTAAAAGTTAACATAAAGACACGTTTTGTCAAGGCAACTTACTTCGATATAAATTATCAAATGAAAAACTGATCATTGTAGAATTATAGAGGACATCTTGAGCTTTCCAAAAAGTCCAAGATCACCTTCATATAATAAAAATTGAGAGAGTTATGATTTGTGCAAGTTGGGAAATTTTGAGAAAATGCATAAAACACAAATTGATCAAACTTGAATTTTTGGGCTTGTGGGCTTACGTTTCAAGGCCCAAACGTGTATTGGAACTCATAGTGAACCTCTAAACCTATTCATACACCCCTTTGATTTTTATTCCATTTATTTTTTTTATTTTTTATTTAAATTCAAAATTAAATTAAATTAAATTAAATCAAGGCTTTCATACAAAGGTCCAAGCCCACTCTTTCTTGGCCTAATTTTCCTCTATATTCTCATTATTCAGACAAGACAAGAGGACATGAAAACCTTGCACAAGATCACCTTTCCAAAAAATTAAAATTTTCTCAAAACTAGGGAAAATTACAAACCCTATTTTCAACCTCTCTCAAAGTGAGCCAATCATCCAAATCAATTCCAGGAGCATTATAGGGTAAGAATAGATCGATTGTGATGATCCAAGAGGCATGAAAATCGCATACATGCCTCATTGGTTTCTTTATCTGCATGAAATTCATACTTTTATTTTCATTATGTTTTGATTCATACTAACATCACTAATGTTCTTCTGCGGTATAACTATGCAGGATAGACCCATCGCATGGCCCCCATAACGACTGAATCATGAGCGGACATGTTTGAACCGTTTCATACTATTTGATTTGTATCTCTTTGTACAGAGAGAATCAGCCAAAACCAAGGGCACTATTGAATTTGCAAGGCCCAAATTAGGGGGGTAGAGTACCATTGAACCACTGACAATTGTTATTTTGCAGGAATAAAAAACGAGCTTGCCAGAGAAGACGACTGGAGCTAGGGCTTCGGAGCTTCTCCAACCCAGTAACTAAGTTTATTACATATCTAATTGTTTCCGTTGAATGACCGGATGAAACAGCCACCCCAGTGGCAAGCGCGCGCATGATAAGGCATTAGACTACCAGGGTGTGGGTTCATCCCTGCCTTTTGACATTTGTTTCATATTTTCTCAATTTTTGCAGGTTCACTATATTTTGCGTTATAACCATCCTACTAAAATCAACCAACGCTTGGCCTAGTGGCAAGCCATGTTATTGTAAAGTCAAAGGGCGTGGGTTCAACACCCACCCCTGGCATTTTTCATATTTTCCTATATTTCTAACCTTGATTATCATTTCTTCCCTAATCCTATTTTTAACCCTAATTCCTTCTTAACCTTAATTATTTTTAATTAACCATCAAATAAATAAACCTTTTTTTAAAACCCTAATTAATTGTGTTTTAGATTTTTCAATTAGCTTTTTTCAAAATTAACCTTTTTTTAATTAAAATTAATTAGATTTTTAGGTTTATTTAATTAATTATCATAAATTATTTTTTTCATAAAAAATCACCAAAAAGCTTTTCTTTTTTTATTTTCATCTTATTTTTATTTTCCTAGGTAAAGTGTATAGGGCGCGCGTTCAACTATAATAGTGTAGCACTATTTTTTTCCGCATTTTTCTATTACGTAATTGCTTTCGGGATGTAATGGTTTAGAATTTTATTTCTCGCACCTCTATTATGTAACTGCCCCAAAGCTCTGTAATAGTCCAGGTTTACATTTACGCCTTTATCTCCTCCTACTATATTTGTTATGCAATTGTTGTAACTATGTCTTGTATGGCAAGATAAAATCAAACCTAGAAAACCTAATTTCCAAGATAAATAACTGAATTGAACATACTCGCACACTTGCACCTCTAAGGTAGCCTCTCTTTGTTTCCTTCAGAATAAACGGTCATGTCCCTCAAAAGTGGGGATGCTTTAGCAAAGACCCTCAAATAAAAGATCATAGTCCCTCGATGAACCTTCGATGTTGCCTTTCGAAAAATGATCTGGTCCCTTACGAAATTGCTAAAGCATCCTTACAAGTTTCCTTCAATGACCGTATGATGACCCTTCGCATGTCCTTTCACATCCAACAGATAGGGCTTCCTACTAACTAATGGTACGTATAACACTATCTAAAGAAGAAGGAAAATTACAATAACGACCTTGAGTGGGTAAATACTTTTAATCGATTGCTCATAAATTTTACAAACAAAACATTTCTCACATCACACTTTACAAAACAAAATATTTTTAAAACACTTTGTATACATTCTCGAGGACCCATACGAGAGTTATTACAAAGTCAGCCTTACATTGGCAAATTTCAAAATATTTTCAAAACACACACACAAAGCAAATTTTCAAAAGTGAGCTAAGCGATTAAGAGCCCGTAGATAACTACGGATGGAAAGGGTGCTAACACCTTCCCTTTTCATAACTTACCCCCCGAACACAAAATCTATCAAGGTTTTTCCTGTTCTTTTCACCCTTTCCTAAGTATTGGATAAAATAAAAGTCAGTGGTAACTCTTGCTATCCGCAACATCTACGATAAAACACAAAACAAGTCAGTCCTCCCACCATATTACATATACCATATTTCCCAGATCAGTCATCTCAAATCATTCATCAGCGCCTTCTTGAACTTGACTATCTCATCTAAAAATCTTCCTATTAGCAACATGTCATCAACATAGAGACACATTAGAATCATATTGCTTCCAAAAGTATATTAAACATAAACGCCATACTCCAACTCACACTTTCTGAACCATTGCAGCTTGAAAAATGAATCAATCTTCATATTTCAAGGTATGTGAGCTTGTTATAGTCCATACAATGCTTTATGTAACTTATACACCATCCCTTCCCGATTATTTTTCACAACTCCAGGAGGCTATGACACATATACCTCTTCTTGTAGTGGACCGTTTAGAAATGCAGATTTCATATCCATATGCATCAAAGGCCAATTTTTATTAGCATTTATAGAAATCACCAATCTAATTGTTGCATGCCTAGCTACAGAAGCAAACACCTCAAAGTAATCTAGTCCATATTTTTGTAAAATCCCTCTAGCTACTAACCTTGCTTTGTGTTTAACAATTGATCCATCTAGATTTAGTTTCACCTTGAAACCCCATCTAACATGGATGGATTTCTTCTCTTTTGGAAGCTCAGTCAACTCCCATATCTCGTTTCTATCTATAGCTTCAAGTTCTTCTTTCATGCCCTTCAACCACAATTTCTTCTTGAGTGCTTATTCAATACTCATTGGTTCAGAGTCTGCTAACATGGCACACTAAATGACTTCGCCTTCAGAGTCTACTTCAGTATATTACAAAATGTCAAACTCCGCAAATATCCTTGGTATTTGTCTGATTCTCTGTGGCCTCTGAACTTGTTCAGAATCTCCTTCTGATTATGGAATAGTATCAGATGTTGAAACATCTTCAGAAGTTGGACCGCCTCCAAAAGTTCCACCTTCAGAAACTTGACCTTCCTAAGAGGATTGACCACCAGAATCTAGATCATCATCAGAATCTGGATCAAAATCAGATTCACCTTAAACTTCAGAGTCGTGTTCTGACTTTGAATCATCTTCAGAGTCTCCTTCAACTTCATTGTGACCTTCTGACTCTGACTCGTCTTCATAGGTAGAATCCTCTTCAGATTCAGAAGTGTCTTTAGAAGTTATCTCATGTGTTAACATTGCACCAGAGTTGGTTTGAGACTTGCTCCAATCTCACACTTTTGACTCTTTCACAATGACGTCTCTGTTGACTTCAACCTTATTAGTGACGGGACAATAAAGCTTATACGCACTTATATTGTGGTACCCAATCACCAACGTTACTTTTCTTCTATCATCCAGCTTCTTTCTAGTAGCACATGGAACATGTCTGTGACAAATTGAACCAAACACCCTAAATGACTTACACTTTACTTATCTACGGTCCACTTCTCAAAATGAATAGTTTCATTTAGCTTCTTCGTTGGACACCTTATGAGCACATATGCTGAAGTGGCAACAGCTTCTCTCCACAAGGTGTGAGGTGGATTATTCTCTTTCAGCATGCTCCTTATCATATCAAGGAAAATTTTATTTCTTATTTAAGAAAGATAAATATGCTAAGGAGTGTATAGAGCAGTAACCTCGTGCTCAATTCCATTCTCCTCATAGAATTTCTTGAACTCTGTAGAATTGTACTCACCTCCACCGTCAGTTCTGATAACTTTCAACTTATGACCACTCTGTTTCTCAGCCTTCACCTTGAACTTTTGGAACTCAGTAAGCACCTCATGCTTAAACTTGATGAGTGCTACCCATGTCATTCTTGTGAACTCGTCCACAAAAGACAAAAAGTACTTGTTTCCTCCAAGTGAATGTACTTCAAATGGTCTACATACATCATAATGCACTACTCCCAAAGCATGTTTTTCTCTTAGGGCTACTTCTGACGCAAATGGAAATCTGGGCTGCTCTCCTTCCATGCATATCTCACATGACTTCTCATTCTTCACAATGTTAAGAATGACATATACCAACCTCTTCGAACTCAGATGCCCTAAGCTTCTGAAGTTAATATGCCTCAATCTCTTGTGCCACAACTCATTATCACCTCCAACGCCTTTTGCACTAAGGCATTTAGTTTCATCTATCTCCACATTCACCTTGAACATTTTGTTACTTCTCTGCTCATATTGCATAATCAACTTCTGATCAGAATCATACAACTTCAAGAGATTGTTCTTCATAGTAACTAAGAAACCTTTCTCAATGAGCTGACCTACACTAATCATATTGCTCTTCATACCAGAAACATACCAAACATCCTTGATCAAAACAGTTTTACCATTCTTCACTTTGACTTTGACATTTTTCATACCTACAACATTAAGATATTTATCATCAGCACATCTGATCTTTGTCCTCTATCTGGAGTCAAAATAAATCAGCCAGTGTCTATATACCACCAGTCTATAAAATATCTACGATCACAATCAGAAGCCATCAATATCTCAGGTTCATCATTAGAATCTCTTATGGCTATGTTTTCTTCTTTTGATTTCCTTTTGTTGTTTTACCAACAGTCCTTAGAAAAGTGACCAAACCTATTACAACAGTAACATTGAACTTTCTCTTATTAGGCTTCTCATTTCCCTTCTGATGTTTTTCTTTTCAGAGTTGGAAGCTTCTAACTTATGAGAACCATCGTGCCTTTTCTTGGACTCTGACCAAGACTGCTTCTGGTCCTTCTTGACAAAAGAAGCTTATAGAGCCTGCCCTGACTATCTCTCATTGTTTATCTCATTCAGACGTAACTCTTGTGTATATAAACTACTTTGCAGCTCTCCAATTCTCATGATGCTCAGATTCTTAGAATGTTCAATTTCTATAATAATGTAATAAAATTGAGAAGTAAGAGATCTCAATACCTTCTCAGTGATTACTTGTTAATAAAAAGTTTCTCCATAAGATTTCATCTCATTTATGATCAAAATCACTCTAGAGATGCAATCAGGTACCTTCTCATTACTCTTCATGTTAAGATACTCATATTGCTTACATAGAGATTGAAGCTTCACCTTCTTCATTGATGCATCGTCGTTGTAGCACCGTGTCATTATATTCCACACAGCCTTCTCCGTCGTTGAATCAGCGATTTTCTCAAACACATTCACACACTGATGGATGTAGAATAACGTTTTTTTATCTTTTTTCTCTATCTCTTTGCGCATTTTTTTATTCTTCTGTCGCATCCGCTGCAACCGAAACATAACATCTGGTGACGAGATCAAGAACGTCTTGAGCAACGAACAACACACACATCTGAATTATCCATTGATTCTGATTATTTCCATCAAACATATGAAGCTTTGTATTCAACCTATTTATGTCGTTCATATTTTTTCTTATGCACTGGAACTCAAACAGATCTCGAATTTTACCAAACACTCATGTTTCTCGATCCCGTAAAATCAAGAAATGCAATTATGTTACGATTTCGATTGGGGATTCAACGCGAATTCAAGAAACAAAATCAATCACACACGTCTTACAAACACTCATGTTTCCCTGTGAATCGAATTGGAGCTCTATATACCAAATGTTGGAGCTTAAGGTTGAATATTAAGATGAAGATGGAAGAAGAGAGAGAAAGATAGGGGGAGATAAAATGGTTGTAACAAACTATTTTAAAGAGTAACACTTTTGTGAATAAACTCTTCTAAATTCACGTTATGAAAAACTAGTTACAAACTTATTTAAATACACACACTAAATTGTCATGTAAGCACAACTAACAAAGCTAAAATAAAACAGACCCCAGAAGCAAAGTACAGCTTTTGGAACAATAGCCTCAGAAGCTTCTTCTTCTGAGTCAGAACACGTCTTCTGAGTTAAAACACTGCTTCTGAATATTCAACTTCTGAACATAAATTACTTCTAACAATATAAACATATTGCATTAATTCAAACAAGTTTATGGTATGAAAGCAGAAATATAAATTTCATCAACTGATTAATAAACATTCAAATTGAGTAATATTTTTATTTCTATTACATAAAGGAAGTATACATGGACGATGTGATTGTGAAGTAAGGATACAGATCATACAACCCCTTTGGAGGCCGCCTTCAAGGAAGTCGGGAAGCAAAACAAGTGCATATTTGACGTAAATACCAAGAAATTATTGGAATATTACCTCACAGAAAGGGGAATATAAGTCAATCTGGATAAATGTCAGGTCGTGAACGACATGGAGGCCCTAAAGACTGGGAGAGGAATTTCATGGCTAAACTAGATATGCTCATCACGGCATGTTGTTCTAAGAAATGCTAAGAAAGGATACACCCTTTGAGTTGACTTCCAAATAAGTTATCACATTCTCTAAACTCAAAAAAGTGTTTTCTCAACCTCTGATGCTTATACGACCCAGGAAGGGCGAACCCATTTTTGTTTATTTATTTGTTTCGACGAAGGTTTTCTGGGATATCATGGTGCAAGAAGATGAGTATCCCAGAAAATTGGTATATTTTATTGGTAAAGTATTATAATGATCAAAGGTACGATATCATAAGATACACAAGATTGATTTTCATGTCGTGATGGCAATCTAAAACTTGGGACATTATGTCATGGTGCATCACATTATAGTAAGGACGGCCACCCAGTAAGGAAAATTCTTTTCAAACCAGATCTAGCACGAAGAATCGTAGTTGCCGTTTTCTGTGTTCTGGTTTAGAAATTAATTTCTCTAATGACATAAATCGTAGATGTCGTTTGGTGTGTTCTGGTTCAGAAATTCTTCGACTAAGACTACATGTTATTTCTCTATCTTTGTACTCTCACTTGCACAAGGAGAAGATTTATCTCTGTTAATTTTTTAAGAAATCACATTAATTAATGTATTCATTAAGCAAATAATTATTATAAAAAAAGTGACTAAGAATTATGTGATGTAGTGTAAGAAACATACATATACACGTTTGAACTCGCAGTTCAAACCTTGTAGATGCTCACCATCATGACTATCAATATTGACGTCTTTGAAATACAATTTAGAATAACCTATTTGAAGATTGAAATTGGGTTTTCTATACATTACTTTTTTTGGCCAATCTTCAAGGGTTTTGTGAAACTTTTGCTCGCTCAAGTTGTCAAAAGGAACACTATAAATAGGTAACTATTTCCTTCTTTGGAATCTCATTCTTTTGTCTTCTCTTTATTCTTTTTCTCTCTGTGTGGGTGTATGTGTGTATGTGTTAAGACTACTTTACTATTCCATCAACATTATCAAGGCACCTTGGAGGTTAATATTTGTCTCTCCTGCTCCTCTCACCGATGATTTCACATCTCAAGAACAAGAAGGGAGATTCTTTTAAGACTTCACAACTAGAATTGTCTTGGGAATTCATACTTTGGATGCTAGAATCTTTAAAGAATGTTCAAGATTTTTGATTATTTGAATTTAACGACTCATAGGGAATTACAATCCTGGTGGAGACTCCAAACCAGCTTACCCAACATAGAAGTATTAGCTTCTTTTGCTTTTTGTATCCTAAGACCACCCATTTTTTGGGTTTAGTGATTTTATTTCAGCCGACAAGATGCACACCTGAGTTAGAATTACCTTTCCATAAAAAATTCCTACTCATTCTATCAATAAACTCACACGTTGACTAAGGTAGCCAAGCCACTTGCATATGATAATTTGGGATGGAGTTCAGGATAGTCCTTATCATAGTCAAACGACCAACCTTGTTTAATAATTTATGTTGCCAAGATGCTAACCTCTGGCTTATTTTATCCTCTATGAACTCAAAGTCCTTATGCTGAAGACGACCATGCAACATAGGGGGAAACCTAAGTACTTCTCTATAGTAAGATTTCTCTTGATACTTGTATTGGAGATAATTAAATCCTTTTTACTCCTCTTAGTGGTAGCAGAGAAGAGCACCTTTGATTTAGCAATATTCACTTTAAAGCTAGAAAACATGGCAAAACAATTCAAGATATCAGAAATGATCCATGTCTGGGAGTTAGAAACCTTTGTAAAAAGAAGAAAATCATCAACAAAAAAATAAATTCAATAGAGGGGATCCATTATGAGATAACCTGACAGGTTTCCAATGGCCTTCATCGATTGCTCTGATGATTTTTTACGGCAAGAATTCCATGCAGATAACGAAGAAATAGGGTGAAAAGGGATCACCTTAACATAAACCTTCAGTTGGAACAAATTTTGGTAGTCATCTCCTATTCTAAAGAATAGACATAGAGGAGCTAGTTACAATGTGCATGATCAACTTTATAATAATGGGAGGAGACATGTGTCGCTTTAAACTAAATTCCAAGAAATTCCAACTAAGATGATCATAGGCCTTTGCAAGCTCTATCTTGAACACCATGTCACCTTTTTTTATTTTTAGATTTACGCATAGAATGAATTGCTTCTTGGATGATAATGACATTATCAATTGTCACTTTATCCGGCAAAAAACTACTTCAGAAGGATCCAACTATCTGATTTAGATAAAGACGTAATATATTAACCATAATCTTCATAATAAGCTTGTAATAGTATTGCATAAGCTAATAGACCTGAATTCTTTTAAATTGTAGGGGAATTTCATCTTAGAAATTAATGCGATAAGAGTCTCAAAAAGAGATGAGTAAAAACTACCTATCACAAAAGCATATGATATAAGTTGGACAACGTCATCTCCAACTATAAGCCAAAATTGTATAAAGAAAATACCTTGGAATCCATCAGGGGCAAGCACCTTGAACGGCT
The DNA here is from genome assembly GCA_948472305.1 of Vicia faba. Classification (NCBI taxonomy): domain Eukaryota; kingdom Viridiplantae; phylum Streptophyta; class Magnoliopsida; order Fabales; family Fabaceae; genus Vicia; species Vicia faba. Next base: position 722,647,787 of record OX451737.1, on the reverse strand, counting down.
GCATTTGATTTAACACATAAGCAACTTCCTCCTTCGTCACATGTTGAGTCAAAGAGTGTTGGGCTTCTTCAGTAAGGATTGAGACCATAGTTGAGTCACTCATACTAGTGGAGACTGTAGGAAATATAGTGCATAAAAGACCTTTATAAAAGGGAATTCTTCGCCCACCCTATGAGGTAGTAAAAGAATCCTATGGAATACCCCTCAATTTCTAAAAATGCATCTCCAGACGCACCTTATACACATATAATTCATTCATTTTTGAACACCCTAATTTTACAATTAAATTTAGTACAAAAATGCCTTATTGAAATGCCTACGGAAATATATTTCCTGAACCTACTGAATAGTTGTTTTCAAGCACCACTCTCCATATACATCTGGCAATAATTATCTTAATTTTTTTGCATCCTATGTATACATGACCAAGTAGCACATTCTACATCAACTTATATTATTATTCTTTTTTACAATTTCTGGACTTTATCTGAATTTTTTATTAGTCAAATACTATCACTATATATCTAATTTTCTTTAAATGAAGAATTGATAGTTATTTTGTCCTCTATCATATAGGTGGATTTTGAAAAATCTCCTTGTAAAAAATAAGTTTTAAAAATTCTCTTATCATATAAAGATTCCTCCGTTTTGTCCTCTCAAGAAGTTTACTCATCAATAATCTATTAAATTTCATATAATTTGCTCCCTATTTTTAAGAATTTATACATGTTTTATTCTTGCCAAATTGGTGATTTTTTGAAAAACCTCTTGTTAAATTGGTGATTTTTGAAAAATCCCCTTGTCATGTTATTGTTTTTTATGCTTAAATTTTTTGAAGAAACAAACTAGAGGAATCTTCCTATGGCATGGAGATTTTTGAAATTTTTTTTACAAAAGATTTTTCAAATCTCACATATATGACAAGAGGCAAAATAACTATTAAGTTTTAAATGAATTATAAATAAAACATGTTAATCTCACATATACGACAAGAGTCAAAATAACTATTAAATCTTAAATGAATTATAAATAAAACATGTTCTAGCATGAGACATGCTGATACATCAATAAGATAACACAGTAAATAGCAGTAAGTTAGGTATCATCCTCACCAACAAAACAAACCAACCAGGGTGGAGTGCAATAATACATATTTGTTATTGTATTTTAGTAGGGTCTAGAAATGTATTTTTAGAGATATTTTAAAAATACATTTGTGAAATAAATTTGGTCAAAATATTAAATCGTATCTCAAAAACACATGAATTGTGTGTTTGAAATGCATACGGAAATGCATTTTAAGAAATTCTCTTACAAAAAAACCCGTGCTTCTTTTATGAGAATAGTATTATTATTGTATCAAACACCATTGAAAAGATGAATGTCTATTAATTAATAAATAATATTTTTTAATATATTATAGTTAATAAGGAATATTTTTAATAATTAAAATTAAGATATTTAAAAATAAAAAAGAAAATGAGTTATTTAAATAAAAATTTAAGAAATTTTGTTGTGATAAAACTATTTGTGCAACTCAGTGATATAAAACTATTCGATAAGTGTCGATGATATAGAATATTGAAGGTGAATCTTAGACTCTTGTTCATTTTCATGAAATTATTATAGCACATGTGAACTGGAAAACTTTATGAATGTTGTTCTGTACATAAAAGAAAAACAACAATTAACTTAAATAAAACCAAGATAGTTTTAGAGAACTGAGAAAATTGTAAGTAAAATAGTAAAACATTCAAAAATGAAAATGTCACAGAATTTTCATATCCCCTGTAAGAGTGAAAGAGAATTTTCATATACATGCCAAAGAGAATCTTATTTCATATTCCATACTGTTAGAAGCCACTCATATTTATTTGGCGTGTTTATTATAACAAACTGAGACACATGATAAACAACCTGTAACTACCACAGTTAAGCTTATTACAAGAGATGAATCATAGTTAACAATAATTTCCTCTATCACAACGAGATCTCAAAATCGTACCATGCTTATTGCTCATGTCCAATTATTAGGGAAAATATGTATACATTAATAGAAGAAAATCAAACAAAAAACCGGAAAAGGTAAAGATTACCGACGACAGAAAAGAGGAGAGAGGAGGGGTGATGTGCAGATTTAAAAACAAGGATTCACCCATCTCTCATGCTTCCTAATCTCAATCATGTAGTATAACTATGTGAGTGAGAAACTTGCAAGTTTGCTCCTAACATCAGTGGGAGTTTTTTGAGCATAGTGTGGAAGAACCAGAGAAATTGAATGGAAGGATTTCAGCAATACGTGACATATAGGATAGCAAATCATAATTGGGAAGATTTTATGATGCAAATAGAGACAGTAGCAATGCAGAACAATCTTTATACGGAAATGGTTATGTAATGTTAATATTAAACTCCTCAATCTTCTGATTTTCAACGTAGCTGAAGTTAATTGTACAAATTTAGAGAAATGTGGGCCTATACATCCCAATCCAAAATACTACACATTGCATGACACAAGCAAAGCAACAAATTAACCACCTTATACTACAGTATCTGACCTGCTTGCTCTTGCAGATAGATTTACAACAATTTCTGATTATGCCCTTGGCGTTTTACCCTCTATAGTCGTGTCTTTCTGTGTCGTGTATCCAAAAGTCAGGAAATCTACCAATGTTATACAACCTAACAAAATATCAGTCATCCAAGAAATGCACAAAATGTGAAATAGTTGCGTATTAACAGTTCACGAAGCTAAAACGATAACCCGGAGGCTCACAAACCCTTCAAAAAACGCCATGCCATCTGCTACTCAAACTGGTTTTCGGTCAAATTATCTTCGAAATTCAGAGAATTGGCAGCAGTTAAAAGCATGTCCATTCCTCCAACACTTTCCAATTCTTCTACACATTTATTGTTGCAACTGTTTTCATTATTAGCTTTTGGCTTTGAAACACTGTCATCGGTTCTCAGCTTGCTATTCTCATACGCCTTTTTTGCCTGGGATATTGCCTTGATTCCAGCATCACATTTTTTGCAAAACCATTTCCCTTTAGGAATAGAAGCTAGAGGAGGTTTTATGCAATAGATGTGATACGCGTGATCACAGCCATCACAGAGGACAATTTGATTGTCGTTTATATTGATGAGGCAAACTTGGCATAAACAAGAAGGGCAGTACCACCAACGACCATATGAATTTAATTGCTTGCTTGTCAAACACCTTACATGGTAGTATTTACTTGGGCAAAAAGAGTGACGACATATTCTAAAATCTTCACCATCAACTAGGACTTCATTTCCACACACTTTGCAATCCAGTGTTTTTTCCTCATCTTTAGATACTTGAACCCTATAGGTGCAATTTGAATTCTCTTGAAATTCATTAAGTGTTTCCTCATTTGTAGTGAGGCTTTCATCACCAATTATTTTCTTTGGAGTTATTACATCATTCAATCTCGTACATACTACACAATTCTGATGCGGAGATCCAAAGCCACTAGTGGTGCAATTAGCACAATACCAGCTTTTGTGAGGTATTTCTTTCACTGCGGGCTCAATACAGGACAAATGGTAAACCTGCTCACATGAATCACACACCAAACAGTCTGTACCATCTGCCCTTTCTCCACAACGACTGCAACGGCAAATTTTATAGGTAGTGCATTCTTCTGTCTGCTCCGGGTTCATGTATGAGTCCGATTCCTGGCAAAAAAGTGCTGATTAGAAAAACAAAACCAAAACAATTTTCATTACCATTATAAGTAAATATCTCAAGCAAAGCCTTAATCATATCAAATGAAGAGCATTTGGTACTCATAAATGGACAGGCATTTCCCAGTGCAACAGATTATTTGTATCCTGAACACAAGACTGTCATACACATCTAATTAATTAAACTTGTTATTAAACTCGGCTGTCCAGGCCATTATCTCGGCACGGAACAGCAAAACCAAGAAAACTGCGTCAGACCGTGCCGTTCTATCATGGATGGGTGACTTGGCCGGTACAACCACAATAATAGGATTAGATTCGAAAAAACGCCACTTTGACACTCTGACACAGCCGCATGTGATGTTACCCTTAAATTTTTAAGGATAGAAAGATTATTTCACTTTTATTTCTAAATATGAATACTTCATAAATTTTGATAAATTTATTTGTTTTTAAAAATTATGTTTTCATTAGTATTAACTGTATTAGTGTCTGCGCCACTAAAATATCAGTCATTCCACTCCCCGCTCCCGTACCATTCCATTTTATGAGATGGCTGTACCGCGTTGCTATCCGAGATTGATAACATAGAATTAAACAAGTCCACATCCTGTTTTATTCAAGCAAATCCTTTAGGCTTGGGAACTGGTAACCTAAATCTTCAAGTCATTTTATGTCGACTAAAGAAAAGGATGAGATAAAAAAAATTATTAAAAAAAAGATACTTCCCATTTTATTCAAGCAAGTCCTTTAGGCTTGGGAATTGGTCTCAAATGTTGTGTTTTTGGTAATAACTGACTAATAATAATTAGTCTCTGTCTCTGCCATAATTAATGGCATGTCACAGCTTTCATTGTTTTTTCTTCATAATTCTTTCCTAAATTGATTATAGATAGCTATCTCTATTTAATTAGCAGCCATGAAAATGAAATCATTTTTACAGTGTTATTTCATATTTTCTCAATATATCGTAGGACACAGATGTATCTCAAGTACATACAGCTACACAACCTGTATCTCACAATAAATGAACCAAAACAACAGTGTCTAACAGCAATCTAAGAAAAAATAGCTAAATTTTAAACATATCTTTTAGCATACATTTATTAGCAAATTTGACTTTTTTGGTACATTTGACAATTATCGTATCTAGTCCACATATGGACTAGATACATTAATTCTCAAATGTAAAAAAAAAAGTCAAATTTGCTTATAATAGTGACCAGAGGATGTATCTAATATCTGGTAGGAACAGCTCGTGAAGTATCAAAAACGTAATTTTAAAACACTTACCACTTGTTTTTCATCTTTAAATGTGCTCTGCGCTGAAACTCCAACCTGTAGATATGGGAAATTGTTGTTTACACAAGGAAAACAAATAGGAGCAGAGAACAACCTGTGAAACTTATGTGATTTGACAGAATTTGATTACCAGCTGAGAGTAGGAAGTTGTTGACATGATGGAGAGGCTTTTAGAAAGAGCAGAGATCTCATTACAAACATCTTGAAGCTTTCTCCAGACCTAGATTACAAATCAGGAATAGCCGCACAAATAAGAACCAGCAACTAACATGGAACATGCTATGAAGTACCCTCAAACAAACTAAAATAACCTAGTGGATCATATTATGATTTCTCCTAGCAGTAATACACGATAAATCTACCACTTCAAATCAACATTTTTGTATAAATAAAATTAAACATTAAGAGATAGTCAAAAGAAACAAATATGTTATACCCATATATACTTAGAGTCTTATTCATGATACTAACTCAGCTTTTCCAGCAAGTTAACAACTGACAGTAACTAACTTCTGACAGTTATCAACAGTTACGCAAGAGTAACTAACAGAATATATATATATATATATATATATATATATATATATATATATATATATATATATATATATATATATATATATATATATATATTCTCTAACATCTGACAGATGCAACTACTAGAAGTCTAAGACTATTCTAGGATAGTTGCAATTTGCAAGTATATACTAAATAGAACATAAATAGAATAGAACACAAATGTAATCAACAAAACACAACATTATGAGGCGCATACCAAAGTTTTCTCTTCTCAAGTGAAGAGAAAGTCTGAATTCAAATGAGGTGATGCGATTTAATTCTTCACAACTTCACCCATTTATTTTATCAAGGGACAAGTGTGGAGAAAATATCATGTTGACTATTCATTTTCTTAACTCTTAATTTTTTGTTCAACCAAACTAAGGGAATAAACATTTTACTTTTCTTTACCTACACTTTCTCTCCATCCAAGCAATATAGAAATTCACTAGTTTCATTCTCCTCTTTTCTTCATTTTCTTTCTATCTTGTTTCTATCCTAATTTTTCTACACAGTCAAACAGAGTGTAACTATTATTAGAAAAGGAAAACGGGAAAGCGAGGATTTGCTACATGAATGTGCGAATTTTAGAAGAGGCACACACAGTAGTGAGTGTTAGGCAGTGAAGTGCCAACAATAGCCATAAAATAAGTGTGATGGAGAAAAATGTCAGGGAGGATGTGCAGATATACAAGAAAATATAACATCAAGAGTGAATGTTTTTGGCAGAAAGTCGTCGCCTATCAATAAAGTGAAGGGAACTAACCTAAGGTAAAAGATCAATAAAAATTCTAGCAAGAAAAATGAAACAGATTGTCAAGATCAAGAGAGTAAGTGTACACAGTCTACACAGATACTGCTATGAAATCACTCTGAAACAACCCCATGCAGTTCGTGAGGCATGTTTCTCTCTCACCATTACCCTTATTCGCTTCTTTCCTTCATCTATCTGACCTCTATTCCCGCTTATATTCATTCCCCTTAGGCCTAAATTCCTAGCAGACCCCTGTTTATTTCAAGTTTAATCATAATTCATTTGCAACACGTGCAGGTGGTTATCCCCTGTCAATTCCTCTTGCTGGTCATGTGAGGTTTGATCCCCTACTTACACTTCAGGATGTCACCAACTATCACAAAACTGAATTATCAATACTACTTATCACACAGAAAACAGTTGACACAATTAATCTGAGAATCTAGATTTGTACATGCTTCATATTTTTACAAGAACAGGACAGATAAAATTTAAAAATATCAACTTCAAATAGCATAAACAGAGGAGACGAAGCATATTGTTCATGAAAAGCCAGCAGAGTGCAAAGTGCAAAATGCAAACTATAAAACAGGATAAGATGGCACTTTTACTATCAAACTCCTACAAACACACACCACGGTGAATTCAAATCTCTCAATAAACGGTTTAAATTCAAATCTATCAGTAATTTGGACAACAACACCAAAACAAAGCCAGATAAAACAAGGTAATCAAGACAGCACAAGAAAGTTACAAGAAAGGGCTATAAAGTGCAACTGCAGACCATCAAACACATTGATACAATTCAACTCATTCTTCCAATTATGCACATGTATTGTATCTGCACGAAAGCCCGCCATCTGCCACCTCTTTCACACTATATTTTTATCATGGATAGTCCCTTTGTTAATTATATAAACCAAAAAACCTGGCACAGCAAACTTTTAAAAGTGAAGTATTTATATTGCCATGTGAATAATTTTTTTGTCTTGTTGCTAGTAGAAAGAACCCTTATTTACTGTCTAAAGAAAGGATCTCTTCAAAGTGAAGAAGTTAGAAGTAGAAACTAAAAATTTGATGCAGAAAGCACTAATGATTGAATATACATTAATTATAATATCTAGAATTACAACAAGATTATGGATTGTAGATGATAAAGAAAGCATAAACATCAACCATAAGACTTAAGACCCAACATCATGGTCTTATGTAAACCAGACATTCAGTCATCTGTGATTTTTAACTTGCATCAAGCACCATATAGGAATAAATAAATTGTCTAGATATAAAGAGATGGCTAAAAAATACCTGTTGAAAATCTGACAAGAAAAGTACAGGTGATTGTTCATAAGTTTTCTGCTTCATCCTTGAGTTCATGACACTAAAATCAAATACACTTTCAAGCTTTATTCCTTGGAAATTTTCAAGTAAAGTCTTGCGTAATGAATTGAATTTTTCTGAGGTTAATATATCGTGGAGCACGCGCTGACACTTCTCAGTCACACCATGCGGTTCACTAGAAGATCCATTTTGCATGGCACATGCATGCCCATTAGCTTCAGTCTGTGGTCTATGAGATAAGTGGTCAAATTGTGAAGAGAATGCATGTCCATCTTTGTCAGTTGTAGAAGTTCCCTGCTGTCAAAATAAGTTGGAACATAAAATTAAATGAATCCAGAGTGCTTATAGGATAAGTCACGAAAGTGCACAACGGGTAGTTCTAGCAGAAGAACCAACCATAAAAGTGGCGGCACAACTTCTTTGAGGATGGTGAATTAGTGCTTGCCCTATGCCCCCCTCTATGCCACCATCGACATTGCCTAATGACTCATATAAATGCTTTAGTACATCATTCCCCCAATGTCTATGGGCACAATCATCTGCAGTATTGCCTAAAGTTGCATCAAGGGGTTCCTTCACAGACTGCAATTAAAAAATAAGAAACAAATACAGATCTTAAGAAATAATTAAGATAATGTATTGTTCTTCAAGGCATCTATCTGTCAGGGACTGGATCATATTATCTTGTGATGTATACACAAACGTTGAACCCCATCAGCAGGACTTTGATGAGATAAAATAAATTAATATTGTAATATAATGAAAAGGAAGAAAAATGTAATCTCCCATTCTCCCGCCATAGTTTTAGCATCTCAACTTTCAAATTAAACATCCTATGCATATATATCTAACCTGAATATTATCCTATTATCAATAAATACATAGAAAATTGTGGTGTTTCTTATATACTAACACAAACAAATTAGCCCCTCATACAACCAAATTTCTGCATATTGTTATTCGAATATCGATTTGTCCAGGTAGATTGCATTCCTATCATTTTAAATTTGCAGGACATAGGTTGCAACTAGCCGCTATTTAAGCAGAAAAATTTAATCTCCCATTCTCCCGTCGTAGTTTTAGCATCTCAACTTTTAAATTAATCATCCTATGCATATCAATATGAATTTATATTTAACCTGAATATTATCCTATTATCAATAAATACATAGAAAATTGATGTGTTTCTTATATAATAATACAAAAAAATTAGCTCCTCATACAACCAAATTTCTGCATATTGTTATTTGAATATCAATTTGTCCAGGTAAATTGCATTCCCACCATTCTAAATTTGCAGGACATAGGTTGCAAGAATATCGTTTCATTTCCCTAGCACCTGAAGTCTAGGGTACTTTGGTCTAGATTTTGCAAGTTAACTACAGTGGAGTAGGCGCATGACCATCTACTTGTAAAAAAACAGTAAATATAACATAAAAGACTGATGAACCTAATACTTGCAAAAAACAGTAAACATAACACAAAAGACTGACGAACCTAGAAACTAAGTGCATTGAAAAACAAATTGACACATAAATCACATTTAATTCTAGCTAAACATTACCACTTTTCTGGTTGATATTCCTCTTTTCAATCATTCGTTTTAGAACAGACATTGGACACATAGGCACATTGTACACATAATGGAAAACAAAGGAGGAGGACAAACCTGGTCTGCTATATGACTTGCAGTTTCCACACATTTTCTCCAATCCTCCTGAGCTTTGCCTTTTGAGCTTGACTTATCATATTTTCGCCTCTTGTAAGTTTGAAGACATGTAAGCCCACCAGAGCCCCCGTCACCAGAATCAAACCCATCAGCAATTGGCACCCCATTGCTAATAGGTTCACATTTCAAAACCCTGCCCTCTTTAATAACACCATTTTCATTCACCCCACTATTCGATACTTCACTTTTCAAAACTCCGCCCTCTTCAATAACACCATTTCCATTCACCCCACTATTCGATACTTCACTTTTCAAATCCCCAGCCACGTCACTAATACCATTTCCATTGGCAAATACCACCCCTTCATTCAAGGCTTCACTTTTTGAGTGTCGATCCTCTTCAAATACACCATTTCCATTTACCCCATTACTCGACATTTCACTTTCCAAAACTCCAGCCACATCAATAACACCATTTCCGTTGGCAAATACTACCCCATTGTTCATTGCTTCACTTTTTGAGTGTCGATTCTCTTCAAATACACCATTTCCATTAAACCCATTATCCAACACTTCACTTTTCAAAACCCCAGCCACATCAGTAATTCCATTTCCATAGCCAAATACCATCCCTTTGTTCATGGCTTCACTTTTCGATTGCCGATCCTCTTCAAATACACCATTTCCATTTACCCCATTATTCAATACTTCATTTTTCAAAACCCCAGCCACATCACCAACACCATTTCCAACGGCAAATACCACCCCATCATTCATGTGTCGAGCTTCCTCAGCAACACCATTCCCATTGGAAATCGGCACCTCATCAGAAAAGGCTTTGCGTTTCAAACACCGAATTCCTTCAGCACATTTAGTGTTACCAGGACTGCTCACTCCTTCCTCAGCTCCCATATCAAAATAACACCCATCATTCACAGCTTGACTACTCAAATGTCGAGCCTCTTCAGTAACAACATTCCCATTGGAAATTGGCACCTCATCAGAAACGGCTCTGAGTTTCAAACCCTGAACTCCTTCAGTACATTCAGTGTCATGAGGATTTCTCATTCCTTCCTCAGTATTCATATCAAAATAAAAGCGACCACAAAACCCTATTTTGCAACAGAACAAAATTAGGGTTTCAGATTGAAGCTACACAACCTTCCAAGATCCAAGATTTTACCCAGATTTACTTCCACAATAACTTTAAACAGTGAACACCATTCAAAAAGGCAATAGAAGTTAAAACATACCCCTCTTTTACTCCTGAATAACCCAAAAAAAAAAATATATCAGTGAAAATTGAAAACGAAAGCAAGAATGTGTACGCGCAAACAGCAATCAGAGAGAGAGAAAAAACCGGCGTGAAAAGCAGGTAGCAAACAAACAACATGCCAACCGCACAAAATTGAAGCTTTAAAATAAAAATGAAGAAATTCTAAATTAAAAATAAAAGTCGCCGGAGCAAAGAGAGTGAGGGTTGCGTTTAGCTCCGGCGATTTTAAAATGGAAATGCGAAGAGAAATGCATATAAAAGTGGTGAGAAGTGAAAAGGTGTATGTGAAAAACGGTGGACTTGCCTGAGTTCAGTGGCGCTGCTACGCCGAACGCCGCTTTGCTCAGCTGTTTCGCTTACCCGAGTTGTTTTGCAACCCGACGCCGACGCTTCAGTGGCTACTTCAACTTATTTTCAACTTACATTTTCCGCGTTGTTGACGGTTATTATCTTCTCCATTTTTTACATTGTAAAAAAGAAAACAAATTTCTTAATCAAAAATTAAACTTTTATACATAAATATATTATTGGTGAAATTTAGAATTTGTGAAAGAGGACTAAAGTCAACATGATATCAATACTTTCATGCCAAATTAATCAATCATAATAAATCTACTAAAGCTCGACACTCACATGAATAAGATGAATCGATCAATAAAAATAGAATTAGTAGATTTGTCTAATCACATTATATTCTTTCTATACACGTTGGTAGTGAAAAATATATTTGTGTGGTGTATTGAAACACTAATTCGACATAGTGTCGATTAAAAAAGATAATTCTAATAATATATTACATGATTAGTTGAAAATGATTTGGCTAGATATTTGACACGATCGTAATTTGACATTAAAGTAACAATTACCTTTTTTCTATAAATAATAATTTCAAAAGAGAATAAATGATTGAATACTTCTTTTTTGAAGTTTACTCTTAAATAGAAACATATTCAAATTTGTCAGAATATTAAATATATTTTCCACCATCTTTATTTATTTGTTTTTAATTCTTGTATTTGAAATTCAAATTATTTTAAATAATTATTTAACTTAAATAATTATCTAACTTTTACATCTTTCAATCATTTATGTTTTTGTCTTATAGACGAAATGACAATAATCATAATAAACTCATGTACACAATTATGGGATTTCAAAATCGAACTTAAGGAAGAGTAGTCATCCTAATAAGGTTAGCATTTATAGGTTGAATTAGCCTTTAAAGACTATTTAATTGATTTCTAATACCCTATAAGTTAATTTAGCAACACCTAAACATTATCTAATTTTTAATTTAAACAATCTCTTTATATCTTATAAATCGATTTCTAGTGGTCACTTCACTTAATCAGTTATGTTGATCTAACTTTTATCATCAAATTATCCCTATAACATCATTATTAACATAAAATATACAATCCAAATCATCACATAAGATATTTATTCATTAATTGATTTATATTATTTTAAAAATCAACTAATTATGTCTATTTTACCAATTTAATCATATCCCTCACTCATTAATTATTAAATCTTAAAAATAATGTTTTCATCCCGTTAAGGTGACTCAATTGACAGTCGTGTCAAAACATCAGATGTAGGAGCACAAGTTCAAACCAGCGATATCACACTTATTCACCTTTAAATGGTGAGTTTCAGCTACTAGACTACTTAACCAAAAAATAAAAATAATTTGTTCAGACAATGAAACATTTTTTATCAAAATTGAGTATTATTAACTTTGAAATATATTTATATTAGTACAATTGTCATTTTGCTGATTTTTGAACCAAGCCTTATTTTTCTTATGAATTGCTTGTTGGGTCAGCCAATTTTTATAATTGTTTATGTGATTAATTGACCCGTTTTCGAAGCCTAGAAGAGCTTTTTAGATTTTCTCCATCGGAGTCCCAATGTGGATTTTATCCATATACTTAGTGTTGCTTCAATTCATCTCTGAAACCTAGAAGCAACATATTTGCAATGTGTCTTCACATGAACTTCTTGAACTTTCATCTTCTTCATTATCTCAAGAGCATTAAGGATAGCTTGGCATTCTGCTATAGTTGAGTTATTGAACCCTCTTTGATTCCATGTTGCTTCATATATGATATCATCTTCTTCGTTCTTAAAGGCAGCTCCCATATTACATTCTCCATCTATAGTGAGATTAGCATCCATATTAGTGTTGATGGTGTTTCTTGTTAGGTATTATCCTCTTTGGTGGTATTATCTTCTTGCATGTTAAGATTAAGACTTTGATGAAGACCTTCATCAACCTTTGGATGTTTAGATTTGTGCATGTTGAGGTTCTAATAGTGATCTTCGTTAACCCTGATAACACGAAATTACATTGTATAATCGACTCGACTCGTATGAATTATTTTACCGTTTTTGTTTATTTATGTCATATTATGTCAATATTCCTATTGCATTTCAGGTATATGCTAACAAAGAGCCTCCATGTGTCCATGTGAAGAAAGAAAGAAACTAGGAAGAAACCGAGAAGAAATGAGCAAAAGAACAAGAAAAACAGCTTTTTGGCCCTCACCACACTTCTTGTGGCTCTCGCCATGTATGATTGGGAACTGTGGCCCTCACCACACTTTATTTTTGCAGGCCATGTATTTTGTTTTCGTGGTTTTCTCCACGTAACCAAACGAACTCATTCCCCTGATAGCTCTCCAACAAATAGAGTCTTGCGAATATTTTAGCCATGAAGTCACGAGTTCCTAAATGGTCTCCACGGAATTTACGAGAATTTAGCAGAGAGTTATAAAAGAGAGTTCTTCATAGTTTCAGGAGGGTTCGACCATTTTTTCGTCTTGAAGCAGAGTATTATTATTGTTAGATTTTTAAGCAGAAAACTCACCATTAAAAGTGATAGCCTTCCACATCGGGGGACTATCACAACTATAGTTTTAGGTTTATTTTTCGTATTCATCTTGTATTTCGGAATAGAAAATTTTGCTGGCATCTGTGAGGATTGTAGACTTCAAGTTCTAGTTTATCAATTCCAGCTATTTCATTCACTTTTTATTCACAGGTTTTCAGTTTAGTTTTTATTATCTATGTTTTAGAAATCATGTTTAATTTTATGTTTAACTATTGTTATAGCATGTTTATATTTGGAACTATGTCCGGCTAAATCCCTTGATACCGGTATGCAAAATTAATCGAACGGAAGGGATTCGGAAATCTATTGGTGTAAATATTTACAAACTATTTTTCTGGTTTAGTTTCTAATTCTAATTAAAATAGCTTTGTACGAAAGTAAAAAAACAAACAAAGGTTATAATCAATAAAGCGAGAGTTTGAGATTCTAATCGGATAGTAGAAATTACACATTAATTTTAAATACCGCGAGATCACTTTAAGATTAATTAGATTTTATTGGTTTTCAAAAAGTACTTTTAAATTTCAAATGAGACAGCGAGAGCAAAGCATTTTGGTTTAGGAGTATAGTCAGAGTCAATAACACGAGAGTGTGAGATAAAGGCTTTTAAGTCAGTATTTTCTACTGAGAAATATTTTCACATTTAAAACTACGCCAATAGTTTATCGAATCCCCGAAGTTAGACGAGTTGCATACTGGTGTTCTGTCATTAAATATTTTTATTAAAATTTAAATTTATTTTCCCGTTTGCCTCAAAACCCAAGATTATTCACCGGCCTTAGATTTACATAGTAACATTAGATAGCATTAGTTTGATTATCACTCCATGTGGTTTAATATCTTTTAAAACTACACGATTAGATTGTGCACTTGCAGTCAGAAACCCGATAGACTCTTAAAGTCACGATCAAGTTTTTGGCGTCGTTGTCGGGGACTGATTTGGTCAATATTGTGATTCCACTATTATGCACTATAGACTAAGGCAACAATTTTTTATTACCTTTAGTCTATTGATTGTATGCCAATCACTCGCTCTCAAGGCGAAGAATTAGAGAAGCCAATCAACGAGATCGAGCATTTTGTTATTATAAGACGCTGAATTAGAGAAGACCAAATTAAGTACAATCTTCCCGAATTCAATCTTCCCAACTTTTCCTACCCGAACCTAAACCAAGAATGGCTGAAGGACCCCAAAATCGTCCTCTCAAGGATTATGTTGTCCCATCACAGGAAGAACCTCACAACAGCATTGATGTCCCTTCTATCACCTGAAATGATTTTGAGTTGAAACCTTTGTTGCTACAAGCTGTCCAACAGAGTCATTTTTCAGGAAGTCCTACAGATGACACAAACCTACCTTTATCGGTGTTTGTGCAGTACACAGACACAGTGAAAGCAAATACTGTCAACCCTGAAGCAATAAGACTATGTTTTTTCCCTTTCTCATTAAGAGATAGAGCTAGAGCTTGGCTCCAATCTCTACCATCCAACTCGGTTACCCCATGGGACGAGTTAAAGAAAGTTTTCCTAGCGCGATATTTTCCGCTGAGTAAGACGGCTATGATAAGAGCCAATATCAATGGCTTTAAACAAAAGGAAAGCAAATATCTTTTCGAAGCATGGGAAAGATACAAAGACATGTTATGACTTTGTCCACACCATGGTCTAGAAGAATGGTTGATCATCTATACCTTTTACAATGATCTCTTGTATAACACAAGATTAATAATATATGTTGCAGTTGGCGGTACACTGATGGATAAACCTTACCATGGTGCTTATCAGCTTATCAAAAGTATGGCTCAAAATCATTACCAATGGGGAAGCGATAAAACCATTATGGAGAAACCTCAAACGAAAGGCGGTATGTACGAAGTAAGTAGTTTAGACCAAGTTAACGTTAAGGTAGAATCCCTTACTGAAAAGATAGAAAGCTTGACTACAACTCCTGTAGCCACCGTGGCTGCAGTAGCTATAACTTGTGATTTATGCAGACTTCACGCACATGCTGCACCCAAATGTCCACTTTTGACAGGAGTACTAGTTGATCAAGTAAACTATACTCAAGGGAACCCTTATGGTAATACCTATAACCCTGCCTAGAAGAACCATCCAAACTTTTCGTACAATAACAACAATGCATTATATGCATCTTGCCATGCTTGTGCTGCATCGTCGGGATATCAGAAAATAGCCCCAATTTCCAAATGTTCCTAGGAAATCCAACAAAGAAATTATGATAGAAAACTTCATAGCTACTCAAGCTCAAACAGACAAAGATCTTTTAAATCAGAACATACACACTAGCGAACAACTCAAGCAACTATCAAACAAGGTTGATGCCTTAGCCACTCATAACAAAATGCTGGAAACATAAATCTCTCAGGTGGCCCAACAACAAGCAGCTATCGTTGCTCCAGTTGGAACTTTTCCTGGACAACCTTAACTGAATCCAAAAGGTCATGCTAATTCTATAATACTTTGGAGTGGGATAGAATTAGATGGACCAACTGGTCCAAGAATAAAAAATCCAACCATGTATCAAAATACTGGTAAAGAAACTGAAAAAGAAGACGAACCAAAAGAAGATGAGAATGAAGATAAAAGCAAAGAGGCCAAAGAGAAAGAAAAACCTTATGTGCCTCTGCCACGATACAAACCACTTATACCATATCCTAAACGGTTAGCTTAGTCTAAAAGTGTAGGGAAGTTTACGAAATTCGTTGAACTTCTGAAACAATTGAGTGTCACTATACCTTTCATAGAAGATATCACACAAATGCCCTCTTATGCTAAGTTTCTTAAAGAAATCTTATCCAATAAGAAAAATCTCGAGGACAACGAAATTATTATGCTTACTTCAGAGTGTAGCGCTATAATCCAAAATAACATGCCTCATAAGCTAAAAGACCCTGGCAGGTTTTCCATACCTTGCATAATCAGAAAGTTTGTCATAGAAAAAGCTTTATGCGACTTAGGAGCTAGTATTAGCCTAATGCCCTTATCCATTTGCAAAAGGCTCAATGAAACACCCCAAATCTACCCCGTCAATTATATAAATAAATCAGAGTTATAAAATCATTCATCTAAACGAATCGGGATGCCACAAATTCATCATTAAAAACTCATTGCACTCATCGTGGATATATAACACTTTAAAACATCGGATGAACCATCATCATAACAACTTTAATTAAATAATTCAACATCTACGCAGCAGAATTCTTAATAACATCTTTGTCATCATTACAGCAACTTCGAAACAACACAATTTAATAATAATCAACTTAAAGTTCAACGACAGAATTTAATCAACAATCTAAAGCAACAAGCGTTCATCCCCCCGAGTGTTACATATCAGAGCAATGACACTGACTCGAACTATTGAAGGTATACAACCTTCACTCTCGATTACCTGCACATTACCAACATAAGGGCAACATTCAAACAGAAGGGGTGAGATATCTAACAATATAATAAAGTGTATGATAATTAATATATTAAATTAGATCACATAACGTCACCACTTCTCATCTCATAATCAACAATAATAACAACAATAATACACATTCACAACATCAATACACACTTCTTTATGCAATCATATAATGCGACTCAGCACTATGCAAATGCATGTGTACCATTGGAGCAGAACTCTCATCTCAAAAATTGCCAATTAATAGAGGCATCAACAAGGCATAAGCCTTCATCTCAATATTCACCAATACAGGCATTCTCAACAAGCATAAGATCCATCTCAAAATGCAATGTATGCGACACAATCATGAATGTAATAACAACACCATAATTGACAACATCTCAATACAACACCAACGTTGGCCAAAGGCCTACATCTTAAAAGCATCTCAACATCTCTTCATCAACATCATTCATTGACATCATTTATCATCATAAATCTTCAAACATCATTTATACATCATAATTCATCAAAACAAACTCTTATTAACATCATCTCATCAACAACTCATTCGTACAATAATACAACAGTAACTCATAAATTTCACAACATTGGCCATAGGCCTATAACAAGATATTGCCTATAATTAGTTAATCAACTAAGGCTTACTTATAAATCACCAAACCTTTACATACTACTATTTTATAATATTACATTATTATCATTATTAATCCTACTATTACAAATCAAACAGTAGCCTATAAGTATCTCATCTTCATCATTCTACATAAAAACCAACAGAATAATCTACACGGTAACTAACTCTAATCCTAAATTGGCTACTAGGATTACACTTCCTATTCTTCATTTTAATCCTTAAGAATAAAGCTCATCGCGTTAGCTATTCAACGCTTCGAACGACACCTCAAACGGCATCCGAAAACTCAAGTTACAGCCTTTTCTAAACGATTCTGCCAAAAACCATACAACATGGATCGATGCATAACTCCTTGGATCGACGCGTACTGCACTGAACTCGCAACATGAGTCGACACATCCTCTCTTGTATCGACTCATCCCGAGTCTAACACACAGCATGTATCGACACATGCTCCTACGTGTCGACTCATCTTGAGTCTAAAAGGTCCTCATGTATAGACGCAAGACCACTTTGTGTCGACTCATCCTGAGTCTAACATTGTTCACGTATCGACACATACCATTTGGGGTCGACGCATACTTCTCTATCCTGTATAATTTCTGCGATTTTCTCTGCGCTTTCTCTACGGGTTCCATACTTTAAGCCCTAAAAACATAATCTAATCATAGATAATCATCACTTACAGTTATCCTATAATTCTACATAAAATAAACAATATCGGGACATAATCGTTCATCTTTCAATTTTCAATTCTCATCATACAACAACATATACATTCAATTCATGAACAAGACAATAATCACCTCTAACCCCATATACCAATTATCATGAACCCAATTATAGAGTCAGAACCCCACCCTTACCTTGGATTGAAGGATGCTCTATAACTTTCTCTAATTGAATTCCCGTTCTGTCGTTCTTCCTCTTTTCCAATAGCTTCATGTTCTTCCTCTCAAACCCTTATTCTTCTACCGCTTCTTCTTTTTATTCCTTATAACAATAATAAAATAACCTATTATTCTTTATTCCTTATTGGGCTTAAAACTAACACACACCCCTTATTACTTCTATTCCTTTAAAATAAGCCCACGTCAAATAATATTATACTTCTAATATTATTTCTCCACTTAATAAAATAATTAAATCCAATTAATCATAATATATATTCACAAATATTCCAAAATAATTTAATTAAATAATTAATTAAATTACGGGCGTTACAACTCTCCCCCACTTAGAATATTTTCGTCCTCGAAAATTTACCTCAATCAAACAACTCAGGGTAGGAGCCTCGCATCTTGCTCTCCAACTCCCAAGTCATGCTTTCACCAGAAGCTCCTAGCCAAACCACTTTAACCAAAGCAATTTCTTTGCCCCTTAGAGTCTTTATTTCACGATCCGAGATCCATACAGGTATCGTCTCCATCGTAAGATTATCCCGTACTTGCACATCATCCATATGAATCACATGAGATGGATCTGAAATATACTTCCAGAGTTGTGACACATTAAACACATCGTGCAAATTTGAAAGATTAGGCGGTAAGGCCACTCTATAAGAAACATCCCCCACTCTCTCCGAAATCTGATATGGTCCAATAAAACGAGAAGTGAGCTTCTTAGACTTCAATGCCCGTCCAACACCAGTCACAAGTGTAACTCTCAAAAACACATGGTCACCCGCTTGGAATTCTAAATCTTTCCTTTGCTTGTCATGATAACTCTTCTGTCTACTTTGGGAAGCTTTCATCTTTTCTCGAATCAACTTCACCTTCTCAGTAGTCTCACGAACAAGTTCAGGTCTAAGTACTACACTTTCACCAGATTCATGCCAACATAACGGAGTTCTATATCTTCGACCATACAACGCCTCAAAAGGTTCCATCCCAATACTAGAATGGTAACTGTTATTATAGGTGAACTCTATCAACGGAAGATAAGTTTCCCACGTTCCTCCCTCCTGAAGAACACATGCCCTCGGCAAATCTTCCAACGATTGAATCGTCCGTTCAGTCTGGCCATCTGTCTGAGGATGATATGTTAAACTCAACCTCAACTTAGAACCCAACGCTTCTTGCAAACTCTTCCAAAAATCAAAAGTAAATCTTGGATCTCTATCTGACACAATGCACAAAGGAACACCATGCAGCTTCACAATCACACCAGTGTAAATCTCAGCCAACTTCGACACTAGAAAACTGATGTTAATAGGAATAAAATGAGCTGACTTTGTAAGCCTATCAACAATCACCCAAATCGAATCATGTCCTCTTAAAGTATTAAGTAACCCCATCACAAATTCCATTGAAATGTTATCCCATTTCCATTCTGGAACTTCTAACGGTTGCATCAACCCTGCTGGCTTCTGATGTTCAACTTTCGACTTCTGACAAGTCAAACATGCATAAACAAACCATGCCACATCACTCTTCATCCCAGGCCACCAAAACAAACCTTTCAAATCTTGATACATCTTTGTAGCTCCTGGATGAATACTCAACTTACTTCTATGACTCTCTTCAAGTATTACTTTCTTCATCTCAGCATCATCAGGAATATAAATCCAGTTACGATACCTCAACACACCTTGCTCATCTAGCTTAAAATCATTATTCTCAGACTGATCAATTCCAACCATCAAATCTACCAGTTTCACATTCAACTTCTGAGCTTCTCTGAAACTGTCTAGAAATTCATTATTAATCTTTAACATACCCAACATAACACTCTGCAGCGTAACTTCACAAACTAAGCTCATATCTCTGAACTGCTCAATCAATTCCAACTCTTTAACCATCATTGCCGACATATGTAAAGTCTTTTGACTCAACGCATCAACTACCACATTCGCCTTTCTTGGATGATAATTCAAACCGAAATCATAATCCTTTAACAATTCCAACCATCTTCGTTGCCTCATATTCAACTCCTTCTGATCGAATAAATACTTTAAGCTCTTATGGTCACTAAACACTTCAAATATAGAACCATAAAGATAATGCCTCCAAATCTTCAACACAAAGACAATTGCAGCAAGCTCTAAATCATGCGTAGGATAGTTCTTCTCATGAGTCCTTAACTGCCTTGACGCATAAGCAACTATCTTACCATTCTACATAAGCACACCTCATAAACCCATCTTAGAAGCATCACAATACACCATGAAAGGCTCTCCTGGACTAGGCAACATCAAAATCGGAGCCGACGTCAACCTCTTCTTCAATTCCGTAAAGTTTTCTTCGCACTGAACATCCCATACGAAAGCTCTACCTTTACAAGTCAACTTAGTCAACGAAAGTTCCAACTTAGAAAACCCTTCGATAAACCTTATATAGTAACCAGCTAATCCCAAAAAGCTTCTAATCTTAGTAGCTGACCTCAGAGTTTCCCATTGCAACACAACATCAACCTTCGATGGATCTACAACAATGCCACTACCTGAAATCACATGACCAAGAAAACTAACCTCCTTCAACCAGAATTCACACTTGGACAGCTTTGCATACAACTTCTTCTCTTTCAAAACTTGCAATACTACCCTTAAGTGTTCTGCATGCTCTCCTTCTGACTTAGAGTAAATCAAAATATCATCAATGAACACCACTATGAACCGATCCAAATAAGTATGAAAGATACTATTCATGTATTCCATGAATACTCCCGGCGCATTAGTAACACTGAAAGGCATCACCGAATACTCATAATGTCCATAACACATCCTGAAAGTCGTCTTCTGGATATCTTCATCCTTCACTTTAATCTGATGGTAACCCGACCTCAAATCAATCTTACTAAACACACGAGCATCCACCAATTGATCCATCAAGTCATATATTCTTGGAAGCGGATACTTGTTCTTAATCGTCACTTTATTCAACTTCCTATAATCAACACAAAGCCTCATACTTCCATCTTTCTTCTTTACTAACAACACTGGAGCTCCCCACGGTGACACACTTGGTCTTACAAACTTCTTCTCAAGTAACTCTTCCAATTGCTTCATTAACTCTGACAATTCAGATGCCGACATCCTGTATGGTACCATAGACATAGGTTTGGAACCAGGTACAAGATTAATCGCAAACTCAACTTCTTTCTCTGGCGGTACATTAGGAATCTCGTTGGGGAAAACTTCAGGAAATTCACACACCACCTGCAATTCCTCAATTATAGCTTGAGTCTCTACAGATAGAGACGTCATCAACGAGAACATATGTACTTCCTCTTGCATCAACTTCCTCAACCGTCTAGCAGACAACATACTATCTTCTTCTTCTTCAGGAAATAGAAAACTTCACAGACTTGTCATATCAGTTAATATGAACACAGTTATGCTCTAACCAGTTCATACCCAAAATCACATCCAAACCTCTTAACAGTAAACAAACCAAATCAACAGCAAAGTCTCTGTCGAAGATCGACAAGGTACACTTAACACACATAAAAGAAGTAGTCACTGACCCCTTGGCTGGAGTATCGACGACCATCTATCCATTCAAAGAAGATAACATAAGACCCAATCTTTCAACACAATCAGCAGCAATAAAACAATGAGTAGCACTGGGGTCAATAATAGTAATTAAAGGAGTATTATTAATGAAACATGTACCTCTGATAAGTCTATCCTTAGCAGTTGCCTGCTCCTCAACCAAAGCAAACACTTTACCACTTGTCTGAGCCCTCTTCGGTTTTGGACACTGACTACCAATATGCCTTCTTCTCTATAATTTAAACAAATCACATCCTTATGTTCATACTCAGATACAACATATCCGTTCTTACCACAACAGAAACACCTCTTTACTTCAGTAGTACACACAATACTCTTATGCCCAGGTTTTCCACACTTAAAGCAAACCACACCAGTAAGAGCATCTCCCTAGTCCTCTGACCATGAGCAACTTTTTATTTACCTTTCCCAGCTGGGGCATCATAAGGCTTACCACGATTCTGTTGGTGCTTACCCCTCTTCTCACTGATAATCTTGTAATGTGTATTATTATCCTCCTCATAAATCCTGCAACTATCAATCAAATCAGCAAAGACACGGATCTTCTGGTATCCAACTGCCTTCTTGATCTCCGGGCGCAACCCATTCTCAAACTTGATACACTTCAAAAACTCAGCATCTGCCTCAGCATAATGCGGATAAAACTTAGCCAACTCAGAAAACTTGTTAGCATACTCAACAACCAACATATTTCCTTACCTCAGCTCAAGGAACTTAATCTCCTTCTTACCACGAACATCTTCAGGAAAGTACTTCCTCAAAAATTCACTACTGAACACAGCCCAAGTGACATTCTCACATGCAACTTCTAACTTCTGACAAGTCTCTAGCCACTAGTCATCAGCCTCGACTGCTAGCATATGAGTCCCATAACGAACCTTCTGCGCTGGAGTGCAGTCCATTACACGAAAGATTCTCTCAATCTCTTTCAACCACTTGATCGCGACTTTATCGTCTAAATTAATCGGGAGACTGCAAGTATACAGCCCTATCGCGTAGTTTTAAAAGATATCGAACCTAAGGGACTATAAATCGAACTAACGTAACCTAAACTACTGTGTAAAGCTATAGCTATCGAATAATTAAATTGGGGAATTTTCGGGTAATAAAACTTAATTCTAATTGAAATAATAATAATGCGAATATCGGTATGTACGTCGTTAACGCTAAAGAATCCGGCTTTCTACAGGCTCATTTTCTAAAAGTGATAATAATATCTTTTTCAGCAAAAAGTATTTATTCAAAAATCTATTCTCAACCTTTCGCTCTATTGAAGTAAATTATAATTTTAAACTCTAATGTACGCTTTCGCCATCCCATTGATTTTAAAATTACTTTTTGAAAATAAATAAAGTCTAATTGGTTTTAAAACGCTGTCGCCATCTTTAAAAACAATACCTAGCATCTACTATCTGATTCTAAACTTCAAACTGTCGCTCTGTTGGTTTCTAATCTTAGTCGGTTTATTAACCTCAAACTGTCGCTCTGTTGGTTTCTAAACTTTTTTAACAAAATAAACTAGATAACTAAATCAGAAAAAGTGTTTATTTTATGAAATATAATCAAGCCTGTTTATTCCGGATCCATTCGAATTAACTCGTTACATACCGATATTTAAATAATTTAGCCAGACATACTCAGAAAAACGGACATGGATACATAAAAGAAATTAATGATCATAAATAAATTCATGGCTAAATAAATATTCTCATGCAAATAATTAATTAATTGATATAAATAAAGAACCTGAATTAAATAATGCTGGAAACAATCTTCGAAGCTTGAATCAATCCGTACAGAATCTTCGTTCTTCAACGGGAGTAAATTCTAAGTATTCGCAAAGGAAAAGAAAATTGGCTGGAAATAAATACTACTAGGAATCGAATTACACTGGAAACTAGTAAATTGCAATGAAAGTAAAATTCTGAAAACTAGAAAAAATTCTAAGCAAAAACGGTCCCAATTTTCACTTTCTCATGTCTTCTTATAGTCTTTGAACGTAACCACCTCTTCAGATATTTTCGTGTCCCACGTGTCCTTGAATTTCTCTTCTTACTTGCCCACGTTGAGACGGGCGCCCCAATTGACTTTTTCTTCCTTTGACTATGCTGAGACGGGCACCTCCCACTAAGGGGAAAGTCTGTGGCGGGCGCCTCAATTGTAGGAAGAGAGTTGAGACGTACGTCTCACTCTTGCATGCGCTTTTAGGTTTTTTCTTGCTGCGTGGGTTTGAATTCTATTGGGCCCGTTTGGAGGTAATAGACTCTTTTTGATCCATCATCATTGCTTTGCACACCCCTTCTCTTCATTTCTTGCACCTTTAGTCCAATAACTCTTGAATTTTTTCACTTTGCTCGATTTGTCTAATTAAAATAGAATACCTGAAACAATAGAAATACCGGCGTAATATGGAAATAAAATGGAATAATTAGATAAAAAATACTAACATTACCTATGAAAATTAAATCAAATATACTATATAAAATTGCGTTATCAAACTCCCCTATACTTAAACCGTTGCTTGTCCTCAAGCAAAAGTAAAAAGGTGAAAATCACTGACGCGCAGTTAAACACAGATATAAGGACATACATCACTTCGTACTAGGTTGCTAACTGGAAAAAAATTTGTTAGAGAATTTAAGTCGAACTTAAACACCAAAGTTACCGTAGGAACACTGGATAATCCCATTTAGGCAGACCAATTCAAGTCATGTCATTATAGCTTAACCTACTACTATGTTTTATTTCTCCCGTTTTCATTCTAGTGCAATCACATTAAGCCCTTTACCTTACACGCACATAGTGGAGTAACTGGTTAGTGAATTTGATCTTAGTAAGCCAGCTAGGAGTTCTGGTAATTTAATCATATGGTACTCCCTTTTTCCAATTAAAAATTGCGGGGGATCGAATCGTGATTCGCCCTACCAAGTTCAGCACCAGGGACCACTGAACCAATTTATAATGGATTATTATGCATTTAAATTTATAGTTTCTGCAACTGTTGGATTAAATGATCTGGTAAGGATCATCTAACTTAATAAGTGCATCTTCAGATAAAAGCAATTCCTTAAGAATATTTGATCAATCACTTATTTTCATCAGCTCTCCACGTAGTTTGTGTTTATGGCGGTGCCGACTGCTTAATAAACTACTCGGGGCTAATCTAAAACTAAGTTTTAAAGGTTTTGGTATAATAAGTACTTAAATCGATCCAACACATCAGGGGTTTTGAAGTGTTAAGACGATAGCAATTTTGCTAAGTTGCTCGAATTCTTGTTTATAATAGGCAACCTTAATACTAATTGAGTAATGTTTTATAAATGCGTGTTATATTTTGTTCGTTATGGCTCAAGAAATAGGGGAAATTCGAGTAAGCACAAATTTAAATTTTTGTATAAGAGATTAAAATTTGCATAAATGAGTATTTTATTGAATTGAAATTTTGCAATACAAGAAAAGAAATAAAACGAGAAAATACTACAAAGTGAGCAAGGGAAATGGAAATGAACAAGGAAATGATCTGACTCCCCCATACTTAAAAGGAGCAATGTCCTCAATGCGATAAAAAAAACAAAGGAGAAGCAGATGAAAAGAGAAAGGCGATCACTCGTGGCTTTGGGAATCATGAGCTCTTGTTCTTCGTTAAAAATAGACTAAAGAAGAGATGAAGAATAAGAAGAAGGAAAAAAAAATAATAATAATAATAATAAAAAGGGTGGGTTGTCTCCCACAAAGCGCTTTGTTTTATGTCGTAAGCTCGACAAATAGGACTAAAAACTAGGCTTTTAATCGAGCGTGTGGCTCGTCTAGACTTATCGTTTGAGAAGTTCCCTCGAGTTCATTTAGATGGTAATGTTTTAAACGCTGCCCGTTTACTATAAACGGTTCAATCGAAGGTCCCTTAATCTCTATCGCACCATTTGGATAAACTCGAGTTATTTCAAAAGGTCCGGACCATCTAGATCGTAATTTTCCAGGAAATAATTTTAATCGTGAGTTAAATAGTAATACTAAGTCACCGATGTTAAAATTCTTCCTAGATATATGCTTATCGTGCCATTTCTTTGTGTGCTCTTTGTAAATCCTAGCATTTTCATACGCATCCTGTCTAAGTTCTTCCAATTCATTAATATCCAGGATACGCTTTTCTCCAGCGGCAGTGTAACTTAAGTTTAGATTCTTAATGGCCCAATAGGCCTTGTGTTCTAACTCAACTGGGAGATGGCATGACTTACCATAAATAAGCTTGAAAGGGGTGGTACCGATGGGAGTTTTATAGGCAGTTCTATAAGCCCATAAAGCTTCGTGAAGTTTAAAGGACCAGTCCTTTCTGGACGTAGCGATAGTTTTTTCAAGGATTTGTTTTATCTCGCGATTTGAAACTTCAACTTGTCCGCTAGTTTGAGGATGGTAAGGTGTAGCTATGCGATGTCGAACTCCATGTTTTCCTAATAATTTTTCAAAGATTTTGGAAATGAAATGAGATCCACCATCACTTATAACGAGTCTGGGTACACCGAACCTAGGAAAAATTATGTTCTTGAACAGCTTAATTACCACTCGGGTGTCATTTGTTGGAGAAGCTATAGCTTCGATCCATTTTGAGACATAGTCCACAGCCACGAGTATATACTTGTTGCCAGATGAAGATGGAAAGGGTCCCATAAAATCTATCCCCCACACATCAAAGATTTCGACTTCTAAAATGCCTTTTTGTGGCATTTCGTCACGTCTAGATATATTACCGGTGCGTTGGCACCGGTCGCATTTTAAGATGGTGGCATGTACGTCTTTCCATAAATTAGGCCAATAGAGGCCGGATTGTAAAATCTTTGCACAAGTTTTGGATGTACTCGCATGCCCGCCGTAAGGTGCAGAATGACAGTGTTTTATAATGTTTTCAATTTCTTCTTCTGGCACACATCGGTGAAAAATTCCATCGGGACCTCTCTTGAAAAGTAAAGGTTCGTCCCAATAATACTGTTTAAGATCATGGAAGAATTTCTTCTTCTGTTGGTAGGTAAGTTCAGGTGGTAAAACGCCTGCAGCGAGGTAGTTTACGAAATCGGCATACCAAGGCACTGAGGAGACGGCTAAGGTGGTCTCCATGAGTTTATCTGGTTCTGTGTCTTCCACGTGGGCAATTAGTTTATCATACTGGAATTCATCATCGATCGGCACTTGTTCATGTTTAAGATTTTCTAGTATAGAGAGATGATCTGCTACCACGTTTTCGGTTCCTTTCTTATCTTTGATTTCTAAATCGAATTCTTGCAGTAGCAATATCCATCTCAGGAGTCTAGGTTTAGCATCCTTTTTGGTTAGGAGATATCTAATAGCAGCATGATCAGTGTATATGATTATTTTGGATCCTACTAAGTAGGAACGAAACTTGTCTAATGCGAAGATCACCGCTAAGAATTCTTTCTCGATTGTAGCATAATTCATCTGCGCTTCGTCCAGGGTTCTGCTTGCATAATATATGACGTGGAGTCTTTTATCCCTTCGCTGTCCTAAAACAGCTCCTACGGCATAGTCGCTTGCGTCACACATTATTTCAAAGGGTTCATTCCAATCTGGAGTTTGCATTATAGGCGCAGAAATTAATGCTTTCTTAAGTGTTTGAAATGCTTCTAAACATTTTTCATCGAAGATAAATTCAGCATCTTTCATTAATAGCTCAGTTAGGGGTTTAGTTATCTTGGAGAAATCTTTAATGAATCGTCGATAAAAACCGGCGTGTCCTAAAAAGCTTCGGATTTCTCTAACAGTTTTCGGGGGTTGAAGGTTTTCAATAACTTCGATTTTAGCAGAATCGACTTCAATTCCTCTTTTGGATATAATGTGTCCTAAAACAATTCCTTCTTGTACCATAAAATGGCATTTCTCCCAATTAAGTACTAGATTAACCTTCACACAACGTTCTAATATCCTTTCTAAATTTTCTAAACATTCTTCAAAGCTTTGTCCACAGACGGAAAAATCGTCCATGAAGACTTCCATAATATTGTCCAGAAAATCAGCAAATATTGCCATCATACATCTTTGAAAAGTTGCAGGAGCATTGCATAAACCAAATGGCATTCTTCTATAAGCAAAGGTTCCAAAAGGGCATGTGAAAGTTGTTTTCTCTTGGTCATTAGGATGAATAGGTATCTGAAAGAAACCTGAATAACCGTCCAAGAAACAAAAATGAGAGTGTCTAGCTAAACGTTCTAACATTTGATCAATAAATGGTAAAGGGAAATGATCTTTTCTGGTGGCTTTGTTAAGTTTACGATAATCGATGCACATCCTCCATCCAGATTCGACTCTTTTAGTTATGATTTCTCCTTTCTCATTTTCGACTACTGTGACACCTCCTTTCTTAGGTACAACATGCACAGGGCTAACCCATTTGCTATCGGATATAGGATATATGATTCCTGCTTCTAATAACTTCATAACTTCCTTTTTCACAACCTCGCTCATAATCGGGTTTAGTCTCCTCTGGTGTTCTCTTGAAGTTTTACAATCTTCTTCTAGCATAATGCGATGCATACAGATAGAGGGACTTATTCCTTTAAGATCAGTGATATTATATCCTAAGGCTGTTGGATATTTTCTCAGAGTTTGTAAAAGTTTTTCAGTTTCAGTTTCGCCAAGTTCTGCGTTGACTATCACTGGTCGTTCAAGCTCGGAATCTAGGAATTCATATCTTAGATTTTTAGGAAGTGTTTTGAGTTCTAGGGATGGTTTCCTTAAACATTGTGTAGGATCTGGTGCTATAACTAAGCATTCACTTAGATTACTAATCAGATTTTCATCGAGATTGTCTTCATTTTCAAGCTCAGCTTCTTTTATACATTCATCGATGATATCCATGAAGTAACAAGTATCTTCAGTTGCAGGTGCTTTCAGGAATTGAGAGAGGATAAATTCGATTTTCTCTTCACCTACTTCAAAAGTAAGTTTTCCTCTTTTTACATCTATAATTGCACCGGCTGTAGCTAAGAAAGGCCTTCCAAGAATGATTGGGGTAACTTCGTCTTCCCTTATGTCCATGATAATGAAATCGGTTGGTATATAGAATTGGCCAATGCGTACAGGAACATTCTCGAGAACTCCTGCAGGATATTTAATTGACCTATCTGCTAATTGAACGGACATTTTGGTTGGTTTGAGTTCTCCCATTTCAAGTTTCTTGCATATAGATAACGGCATCACACTTATACTAGCTCCAAGATCATATAAAGCTTTATCTATGACAAATTTGCCAATTACACATGGAATAGAGAAACTTCCAGGGTCTTTGAGTTTAGGAGGCATTGTGTCTTGAATAATTGCGCTACATTCAGCAGTAAGCATGACAGTTTCATTATCTTCTAGCTTTTTCTTATTGGACAGAATCTCTTTAAGGAATTTAGCGTAGGATGGCATTTGAGTTATAGCTTCGGTAAAAGGAATTGTGACATTAAGTTGTTTAAGAAGATCCACGAATTTCTTGAATTGACCCACATTCTTAGTTTTAGCTAACCTTTGAGGATATGGGATACGAGGCTTATAAGGTGGTGGGGGTACATAAATTTCGTCTTTTTGCGTGGTATCTTCATTATTATCTCTCTGATTTTCTTTTTCTTCTTTATCTTTAGTTTCAGATTGTTTGTCATAGTTTTGTTGCATAGCTGGGCTATTATTTCTGGGATCTTCAGGTCCATCATACTCTGTTCCGCTTCTTAAGATAACAGCATTTGCATGTCCTTTGGGATTAGGTTGAGGCTGTCCAGGAAATGAGCCAGCAGGAGCAGCAGAAGCCGCTTGTTGTTGAGCTACTTGAGAGATTTGTGTTTCTAACATTTTATTATGCGTAGCTAAAGCGTCAAGCTTGTTAAATAATTGCTTCATCTGCTCATTAATGTGTATATTCTGATTTTGAACCTCCTTATTAGTCTGGGATTGAGCATTATTGGTTTGGTTTTGAGCAGCGATGTAGTGCTCTATCATGACTTCCAAATTAGACTTCCTAGGAGCATTAGACGTGTTAGGACCATTATTAGGATGATTTGGGATAGCCTTAGGATAACCAGGTGGTGTAGCAGGAGCTTGTCCAGGTGCGTATAACGCGTTGTTATTCTTGTATGAAAAATTAGGATGATTCTTCCAGCCAGGGTTATATGTGTTGCTGTAAGGATTACCCTGTACGTAATTCGCTTGTTCAACTGGAACTCCTGTTAAAAGTGGGCATTCTGGAGCAAGATGTGATTGAATACCACATAAGTCGCAAGTTTGAGCAATTGCAGCAACAGTAGCTGCGGGAGTGGTGGTAAGATTCTCGAGCTTTTGAGTGAGAGCTTCCACTTTAGCGTTGACTTCATCCAGACTATTCACTTCAACCATGGCACCTTTTGTTTGAGATTTCTCTACGCTAACTCTCTCCGTACCCCATTGGTAATGGTTTTGAGCCATGCTTTCGATAAGTTGTCTTGCTTCAGTATATGGTTTATTCATCAGTGCGCCACCAGCTGCGGCGTCTATAGTCAATCTCGTATTATACAAGAGACCATTGTAGAAAGTGTGAATGATCAGCCATTCTTCTAAACAATGATGAGGACAGAGTCTAAGCATGTCCTTATAACGTTCCCAAGCTTCAAAGAGTGATTCGTTGTCTTTTTGTCTGAAACCATTGATATTGGCTCTGAGCATGGCAGTTTTTCTTGGAGGAAAATATCTAGCCAAGAAGACTTTCTTCAACTCATCCCATGTGGTGATTGAGTTGGAAGGAAGAGATTGGAGCCATGCGCGAGCTCTGTCTCTGAGAGAAAAAGGGAATAGGCGCAATCGTATCGCCTCGGGGTTAACACCATTCGCTTTTACAGTGTCTGCGTACTGCACAAACACTGACAGATGAAGATTCGGGTCGTCAGTAGGAGCTCCAGAAAACTGGTTCTGCTGAACGGCGGAAAGAAGCGAAGGTTTTAGCTCGAAATCGTTTCGAGCGATAGCAGGAGCAGCAATACTATTGTGAGGCTCTGCTTGAGAAGGAACAGCGTAGTCCTTAAGAGGACGAGGAGCAGGAGCATCAGGATCAGCCATCTTCTTGAGTTCTTCAACGTCAGGAAGTTTGGTCGGAGGAAGGTTGTTGCGTTCTAAATACTCTTGAATTCGTCTCCTTAATCTAAGGTAACGCTCGATATCGTATATAGGTATATGCAAAGGCGCGCCTTGAGAGCGAGTATTTGGCATACACAGAGGGAAAAGAAATAGTTGCTATAGTCTATACTTCGTAATAAAATTACGATATCGACTTAAATAGTCCCCGGCAACGGCGCCAAAAACTTGATCGCGACTTTATCGTCTAAATTAATCGGGAGACTGCAAGTATACAACCCTATCGCGTAGTTTTAAAAGATATCGAACCTAAGGGACTATAAATCGAACTAACGTAACCTAAACTACTGTGTAAAGCTATAGCTATCGAATAATTAAATTGGGGAATTTTCGGGTAATAAAACTTAATTCTAATTGAAATAATAATAATGCGAATATCGGTATGTACGTCGTTAACGCTAAAGAATCCGGCTTTCTACAGGCTCATTTTCTAAAAGTGATAATAATATCTTTTTCAGCAAAAAGTATTTATTCAAAAATCTATTCTCAAACTTTCGCTCTATTGAAGTAAATTATAATTTTAAACTCTAATGTACGCTTTCGCCATCCCATTGATTTTAAAATTACTTTTTGAAAATAAATAAAGTCTAATTGGTTTTAAAACGCTGTCGCCATCTTTAAAAACAATACCTAGCATCTACTATCTGATTCTAAACCTCAAACTGTCGCTCGGTTGGTTTCTAATCTTAGTCGGTTTATTAACCTCAAACTGTCGCTCTGTTGGTTTCTAAACTTTTTTAACAAAATAAACTAGATAACTAAATCAGAAAAAGTGTTTATTTTATGAAATATAATCAAGCCTGTTTATTCCGGATCCATTCGAATTAACTCGTTACATACCGATATTTAAATAATTTAGCCAGACATACTCAGAAAAACGGACATGGATACATAA
Organism: Vicia faba; assembly: GCA_948472305.1. NCBI lineage: Eukaryota > Viridiplantae > Streptophyta > Magnoliopsida > Fabales > Fabaceae > Vicia > Vicia faba. The sequence continues at coordinate 722,615,649 of OX451737.1, read as the reverse complement.
AAGAAATTAATGATCATAAATAAATTCATGGCTAAATAAATATTCTCATGCAAATAATTAATTAATTGATATAAATAAAGAACCTGAATTAAATAATGCTGGAAACAATCTTCGAAGCTTGAATCAATCCGTACAGAATCTTCGTTCTTCAACGGGAGTAAATTCTAAGTATTCGCAAAGGAAAAGAAAATTGGCTGGAAATAAATACTACTAGGAATCGAATTACACTGGAAACTAGTAAATTGCAATGAAAGTAAAATTCTGAAAACTGGAAAAAATTCTAAGCAAAAACGGTCCCAATTTTCACTTTCTCATGTCTTCTTATAGTCTTTGAACGTAACCACCTCTTCAGATATTTTCGTGTCCCACGTGTCCTTGAATTTCTCTTCTTACTTGCCCACGTTGAGACGGGCGCCCCAATTGACTTTTTCTTCCTTTGACTATGCTGAGACGGGCGCCTCCCACTAAGGGGAAAGTCTGAGGCGGGCGCCTCAATTGTAGGAAGAGAGTTGAGACGTGCGTCTCACTCTTGCATGCGCTTTTAGGTTTTTTCTTGCTGCGTGGGTTTGAATTCTATTGGGCCCGTTTGGAGGTAATAGACTCTTTTTGATCCATCATCATTGCTTTGCACACCCCTTCTCTTCATTTCTTGCACCTTTAGTCCAATAACTCTTGAATTTCTTCACTTTGCTCGATTTGTCTAATTAAAATAGAATACCTGAAACAATAGAAATACCGGCGTAATATGGAAATAAAATGGAATAATTAGATAAAAAATACTAACATTACCTATGAAAATTAAATCAAATATACTATATAAAATTGCGTTATCACCACTCCAATGCTCCGTTAGGATCATACTTTCCCTTGAACGTAGGTGGATTCTCTCTCTGGAAAGTCGCCAAGCTACGAGATCCAGCATTCGGCTAATTCTCCATCGCATGAGTCATTGCTTCTAGAGTAGTAGCAAGTGCAGCATCATTCCTTCCATCCATCTCAACTTACCACTACAACATAAACAACGGTTAGAACTCAAATTAACAATACTCGATTGTTAGAAAACTACGACTCGGCGACAAGGTCGGACCAACCTTTTGCTCTGATACCAACTTTGTAACACCCCAATTCTACCTCGACAATTATATAAATAAATCAGAGTTATAAAATCATTCATGCAAACGAATCAGGATGCCACAAATTCATCATTAAAAACTCATTGCATTCATCGTGGATATATAACACTTTAAAACATCGGATGAACCATCATCATAACAACTTTAATTAAAATAATTCAACATCTATGCAGCGGAATTCTTAATAACATCTTTGTCATCATTACAACAACATTGAAACAACACAATTTAATAATAATCAACTTAAAGTTCAACGACGAAATTTAATCAACAATATAAAGCAACAAGCGTTCATCCCCCAGAGTGTTACAGATCAGAGCAATGACACCGACTCGAACTATTGAAGGTATACAGCCTTCACTCTCGATTACCTGCACGTTACCAACATAAGGGCAACATTCAAACAGAAGGGGTGACATATCTAACAATATAATAAAGCGTATGATAATTAATATATTAAATTAGATCACATAACGTCACCACTTCTCATCTCATAATCAACAATAATCACAACAATAATACACATTCACAACATCATCACACACTTCTTTATATAATCATATAATGCGACTCAACATTATGCAAATGCATGTGGTACCATTGGAGCAGAACTCCCATCTCAAAAATTGCCAATTAATAGAGGCATCAACGAGGCATAAGCCTTCATCTCAATATTCGCCAATACATGCCATCTCAACGAGCATAAGCTCCATCTCAAAATGCAATGTATGCAACATAATCATGAATGTAATAACAACACCATAATTGACAACATCTCAATACAACACCAACATTGGCCAAAGGCCTACATCTTAAAAGCATCTCAACATCTCTTCATCAACATCATTCATCGACATCATTTATCATCATAAATCATAAAACATCATTTATACATCATAATTCATCAAAACAAACTCTTATTAACATCATCTCATCAACAACTCAGTCGTACAGTAATACAACAGTAACTCATCAATTTCACAACTTTGGCCATAGGCCTATAACAAGATATTGCCTATAATTAGTTAATCAACTAAGGCTTACTTCTAAATCACCAAACCTCTACATACTACTATTTTGTAATATTACATTATTATCATTATTAATCCTACTGTTACAAATCAAACAGCAACCTATAAGTATCTCATCTTCATCATTCTGCATAAAAACCAACACAACGATCTACACAGTAACTAATTCTAATCCTAAATTGGCTACTAGGATTACACTTCCTATTCTTCATTTTAATCCTTAAGAATAAATCTCATCACGTTAGCTATTCAACGCTTCGAACGACACCTCAAACGGCATCCGAAAACTCAAGTTACAGCCTTTTCTAAACGATTCTGCTAAAAACCAGACAACATGGATCGATGCATAACTCCTTGGATCGACGCGTACTGCACTGAACTTGCAACATGAGTCGATGCATCCTCTCTTGTATCGACTCATCCCGAGTCTAACACACAGCATGTATCGACACATGCTCCTATGTGTCGACTCATCCTAAGTCTAAAAGGTCCTCATGTATCGATGCAAGACCTCTTCGTGTCGACTCATCCTGAGTCTAACATCGTTCACGTATCGACACATACCATTTGGGGTCGACGCATACTGCTCTGTCATGCATAATTTCTGCGATTTTCTCTGCATTTTCACTATGGGTTCCATACTTTAAGCCCTAAAAACATAATCTAATCATAGACAATCATCACTTACAGTTGTCCTACAATTCTACATCAAATAAACAGTATCGGGACATTATCGTTCATCTTTCAATCATCAATTCTCATCATACAACAACATATACATTCAATTCATGAACAAGACAATAATCACTTCTAACCCCACATACCAATTATCATGAACCCAATTATAGAGTCAGAACCCCACCCTTACCTTGGATTGAAGGTTGCTCTATAACTTTCTCCAATTGAATTCCCGTTCTGCCGTTCTTCCTCTTTTCCAATAGCTTCATGTTCTTCCTCTCAAACCCTTATTATTCTACTGCTTCTTCTTTCTATTCCTTCTAACAATAATAAAATAACCTATTATTCTTTATTCCTTATTGGGCTTAAAACTAACACCCCCCCTTATTACTTTTATTCCTTTAAAACAAGCCCACATCAAATAATATTATACTTCTAATATTATTTATCCACTTAATAAAATAATTAAATCCAATTAATCACAATATATCTTCACAAATATTCTAAAATAATTTAATTAAATAATTAATTAAATTACGGACGTTACACTCAACATGGGAGAACTGAGACCAACAAGAATGTTCGTGCAACTCGATGATCGTTTAGTGAAATTTTCTTTAGGTATGCTAAAAAATGTTCTAGTACGTATAGGACAATTCTATATTCCTAGTGATTTCATAATTATGGACATTAAGGAGGATTCCAACATCCCTATTATTTTAGGCAGACCATTTCTAGCCACCGTCTGAGCCATTATAGATGTAAAAAGGGGAAATTAACTTTTGAGGTTGGTGAAGAAAAGGTCGAATTTATTCTCTCTCAATTCTTCAAGGCACTTGCTATAGATGATTTATGTTGTTTCTTAGATGTCATTGATGAACGTGTTAAAGAAATGGAGAAACAACAAACTACATAATCCAAAGTTTTGAAAATCCATATACCTCATATTCTTGAAGATGATAATTGGTGTGATGGATGACAATCTAAGTGAATTTCTCGCACTAAATCCCGACCTTATGCCTTGCTCAAAGAAACCAATTGTAGAACTTAAAACAATACCCAAAGATCTAAGGTGTGAATTCCTAGACACAGAACTTGAACAACCCATTATTGTCAATGCGGATTTAGGACATATAGAAACTGAAAAATGATTACATGTCCTAAGAAAATACCCAACTGCTTTAGACCATAACATCTCAGATCTAAAAGGAATAAGTCCATCTATCTGCATGCATCACATCATGCTTGAGGAAGATTATAAGATCTCTATAGAACATCATAGAAGAATAAATTCGTTCTAAGTGATGTAGTCAAGAAAGAAGTACAAAAGTTATTAGAAGCATGAATCATATACCTGATATCTGACAGTAAATGGGTGAGCTCGATACATGTTGTTCTAAAGAAGAGAGGTGTTACAGTTGTCAAAAATTCAAAAGGCGGATCCGTAGCACAACGTACTCAAACAGGATAGGGAATGTGAATTGACTATAGGAAATTAAACAAAGCTACTCGAAAAGTTCACTTTCCTTTACCTTTTATTGATCAAATGCTCAAACGATTGGCTAAGCATTCTCACGTCTTCTATTTATATGGTTATTCAGGATTCTTTCAAATCCCTATTCATCCTGACCACCAAGAAAAGACAACCTTCACTTGTCCTTATGGAACATTTTCCTATCGACGAATGTCGTTTGGACTATGTAACGCTCCCGCAACATTCCCAAGATGCATGATGTCAATCTTCACTGATTTTATAGACGACATCATGGAAGTATTTATGGATGATTTCTCTGTTTGTGGGCAAGTTTTGAAGGATTCTTATCGAACCTAGAAATGCTACTTGAACAATGTGTAAAAGTGAATCTCGTGTTAAATTGGGAAAAATGCCATTTCATGGTCCGACGAGGAATCGTGATTGGACACATATGTCTGATAAGGGGATTAAAGTTGATAAAGCTAAAATAGAAGTTATAGAAAACCTCCAACCTTTGAAAACCGTAAGAGAAATATGAAGTTTCTTAGGACATACCGGTTTCTATCGATGCTTCATTAAAGATTTCTCTAAAATCACCAAAACATTAATTCAATTATTAATGAAAGACATTGAATTCGTTTTTGATGACAAATGCCTAAAAGTGTTTGAAAAATTAAAAACATCTCTTATCACCACACCTATTATGCAGCCACCTGATTGAAGATTACCATTTGAAATCATGTGTGACACTAGTGATTATGTCGTAGGCATAATCTTAGGACAAAAAAAAGAAAAAAAGATTCATGCGATTTATTACGCCAGTAGAACCTTAGATCATGCGCATATGAAATACGCCACAACAGAAAAGGAACTTTTGGTTGTCGTGTTCGCTTTGGATAAATTTTGTTCTTACTTAATAGGAGCAAAGATGATTATCTATATCGATCATGCTGCAATTAGGTACCTATTAAGTAAAAAGGACGCCAAACCAAGATTACTAAGATGGATTTTACTCATACAAGAGTTTGATTTAGAAATCAAAGAGAAGAAAGGCACTGAAAATGTCGTAGCTGATCACTTGTCTAGAATGGAAGGCATTAAGCCTGAACGAGTGCCTATCAATGATGATTTACCTTACGAACAACTCATAGCCCAGTTGGAAAATACTACAGTTGAATGCTCCTTAACTTATAATGATACCGAAACAAATGAAGTTGTGGAAACAATTTATACAAAAAACACACTGCCATGTGTTGTACCCCAAAATTTGCCCTCTCACTTATCAAGATTTTCCTCACAAAGGTCTCTTTGACTCAAGACTGGATTAGGGTTTAACCAGCTCAAGACACCTCTTCATGCACTGATGACCCAAAATTAGGGTTTAAGTTTGCACAAGGATTTTTGGACTATCAATGCTTCATTTGACTTTAAAGGATCATCATGGACCCCCAAGATTATTCATGTCAAGTTTCAAGCCTTGAATCACACTTTTGATCAGTCAATTGAACAGTTGATCTAAAAATCAGCTGTATTGGGGAAAGAGTCAACCATGGCCAATTTACAGTCAAACTTCATAATTTTTTATCCACATCAACATCTTGGACTCCTATGTATCATTTCATCAAGTTTGAACCATAATTCCTCAAGAAATTTGATCAAAGCATCAAAAGGGCAAAATGGTCAAAATTAGGGTTTTGACTGAGAAGGGGTAATTTCTGATTTTTGACCTAGAAAATGACCAATTGGTTTAGAGCATGATTTCAAGAGTTCAATTGCATCATCTTAACCTAATTACATGGTTCAAAACATTACAAATTCATTGGATTGACAGATGAATTTTCAGTCAACTGTATACTGAAAAGTCAAACTTTGACTTTTCGGTCAAAATCAAGTGTCAAAGATTATAATTCATCAAAACATGTAAAAATGTGAAACTTGTTCATCAAGAAAGCAAGGGTTTAAGTTTTGGTTTTAAAAAGTTGAAATTTTTAACTTAGAAAATTTTCTAAGTATAGAAAATTTCTTGTTTTTTCTCAACTTTAAGCCAAATTTTTACCATGATACAAAATGATTCAAAGGAAGTTCCCAACATGAAAGTTGTAGATCTCCATGAAATCTACAACTTTTCTTCACATAATTTCTACTAAAGATGCTTGGATATCAAGATATAATTTTGTGAATACATGCTCATGAACTAAAATAACAGTGAAATTTTGCCCTAGTTAGGCAGGTTTTTGACCTAACTTCATGCCATTTTTTCACATAGTTCCAAGGGGAATCTTTGAAAGAAATTCAAATATGAGTTGTATATCACATTGCAAGTTTTCTAAAATGTCCAAGAACTCTTTGAGATCATTCTTGAGTAGGGAGAATCGAAGAGATGAAGTTGGCAATTTCTTACTTTGATTTCAAGCCATTTCATGATGAACCAAAATTCAAATTCAAGCCTAGGCTGCATAATCTTTGCTTTGCAGGCCTCAAAATTGTTTCTCACTCAATAATTAAATGTTTACACAGCTTATAGAGCTTTGATCCAAGCATTAGAGCCTTTGTCCAAACTATAATTCCATTTATGGCACAAAGTTGCCATTTCCATTTTGATAAAGCACGACTTTTGTAATTGTCAACTCCTTGAGCTTTACACTTGTTCTTTCTGCACACACAAACCCTATAAACCAAAAGCAATGTGTCTAAAACATCTACCAACTCAGATCAGGCTTGTAAAAACACATAGAGACTTGTCTCCTCACTTTTCTTCAAAAGCAAGTAATAGAGCCAAAAGGATATAACTCAGAAATCTTGAGAAAACTTGATCCTTAACCTTTTCTATACTTATACACAAATGCATTGCAACCTAGAACAAGAATTCCAAGGCTCAGAAACTCTCCCAAACACTCTACCACTGAAAATCTGCCATAACTTGCAATTTTGCACCTTACATAGCAATCTCAAGAACCACTCGTGCGTTTTGAGTTTTAATCACCTAAACACTTAATATACATCATATCTAAGTGTTCTAGACCCATGTTCCCTCACTGTAACTCCTCCTTCTCCATCTGCCATTTTTACATATCAAGCTTGCAGGTTGACTTGAGTAGGTAGATTCAAGAACTTTCAAGGCAAAGTAAGGATTGTAATACACTCAGGGAGGTCTAGGCAAGCTAAACAAATCCTCCGGCCTTCTCAAAACTTGCTCAAACTCCATTCACGATCTCAACTAAAAGAGGTAAAAACTCAAACTTCTATCTCTTCATACAAGCATCCTTTGGTCTTGATTTGTGAAAACAAATGTAGATATCCTTGCACTAAAGCTAACCATGTTCATAGATTTCATTTATATTCATTGTGTATAGAGAATTTTGGATTTGAATTTTCTGTAAAAATTAGGTTTCAAATTAGGGCAAGTAAAATTAGCTTTGATCTTTGATTATTAGTTTACATAAATTATATGTTTGAACTTGTGGGAAGAACACCATGATTTTCATGTTTGGACTTTCCATTTTCATGGAGAAATGAGAGAGATACAGGTGGTCCGGCCATGGCTCAAGGTTGAAGATGAAGTTGCCTTCAGGGGGCGTTTTATAATATATATTTATGCCTTTGTTTATATGAACGAATGTACAGCCACCCCAATGGTAAGGCAGCACGTAAAAATGCTATAGGTCATGGATTCGAGCCTTGGCGCTGCCTTTTGCAATTTTTTTCATTTTTCCATTTCTTGCTAGCTTGCAATGCATTGGGCTTCAGTGCTTTGGGCCTTTTTTTTCCTAACCTCCTGCCTCTTGATTGCTTGCAGCATCCCCTGACCCATATCATTTATTTATTTATTTTTTGTTTTCATTTTATTTTCTTAAAAAAATATTTTCTTAATATTAAAAATCATAAAAAATATAAAAATGCTAGATTTATATTTTGGTTCATTTTATTTTATTTTCTCTTAGAAAATATTTTTATTTTGTTACATATCATATATTGTTTTTATAATAAACTTGTAAATTAAATTATAACTAGTTTGATATATAAAAATACTAGTTTGATATATAAATTAAAAGACCAAAAATATCTCATGATGCCATATTTTATTTTCTAGATAAAAATATAAAAATACTTACCTTTTCTTAAAGAAATTTATTTTCTTTTGATAAAATAGAACTAGGGTTTAATCAAAATCTTTTCTAAAAATAATTTTCTTTCCTAATTAATTTGAGTTTAATCTAATTTATTTATTAAGTTTAGGTTAAAACTTTTTCACATAAAAAACAAACAAAATCTTCTTTTGCATTTACATATCTTTGCATATTTAATTTATCTTGTACATTATTTATTCCAATATTTGTACAAATTCAATTTGGTTGTAATAGATTAATTAGGTTTATATTATTGCAATCCCCATTCATAAATTGTATACCCCCTCCCACAAAGTGTTGTAAAGCGTAGTAATCTTTAAATTTCGCAATTTATTGCTTTTATATAACATGCTAGTAATTAGGGTTTGTATGGCAAGATAAAACCAATCAAATAGAAAACCCTAATCCAAGACAAAATCAAGCATGAAAATGGCACACAAGCACGATTAGGGCTACTCCACTTGGTTGCCTTATACAAAAATTGCCTTGTTACGCATGTAAGGTATCTTAGCAAAACAAAAAATACAAGATCATAGTCCCTCGATGACGCTATTCAAAGTTGCCTTACAAAAATGATCTTAGTCCCTCAAAAAATGCTAAGATACTTCACAACATTGCTAATCATGGTTATACGATGACCCACGCCCGTCCCGTTTACATCCAAAGATAGGGTTGCTTACCAAATCAATGGTAAGACAACAATATCAAAGGAAAAGAAGATGAACAAGAAAGATATTTGAGTAGGTAGATTGCTCCTAATTACTTGCTCCATTTCAAACAAATATCTTTGCTATTTTCAAAAACAAACACACACATTTCCAAACATCTTACAAACATTGAAAACATTTTCAAAAAAAAGACAAACATCTTTGTATAGATTCTTACGAACAAGAATCATTACAAAGATTGCCTAAACAATGGTCTTTTTTACAAAATACTTTCCAAGCCACACAAAGCACATTTTCAAACAAAAGCAAATGATCTAGCAAGTAACTAAGAGCCCATGGAAAACCATGGATGAAAAGGGTGCTAACACCTTCCCTTTTCATAATCTACCCCTCGAACTCAAGAAACAATCTCAAAGGTCTTTCCTGTGCTTTTTCACCTTTCCTTTTGGATAAAAAAAATCGGTGGCGACTCTTGCTAACTGCGACATTTGCGATAAAACATAAAACATCACAGAACTGGCGACTCTGCTGGGGAAATTTCTAAAAGTGGGGTTACCTTAGGGATAGATCACATTTACTTGCTTACATTGTTTGATTTGTATGCTTTACATTATGGTTCTTTGTTTGGGTTTGAATCCTCTACCCGTATTTGGGATACATTATAGGTAAGTAGCAATACATTGTGGAAACTGTGCGGGGTATACCAATATGGTCTAAGCAATAGCTACGTTAGTGCGACATATTTGTGGGTATCGATAGCCTTTGAGTTAATCAAAGAGAATACGAGGCCGCTGAGTGATGTCATGAAGCACTAATGAACTTCTAGAACCTTTACTTGACCAACTTGGCCTTTAGGATGTAGTGAGATAACCGACTTTGGTGCAATCCGAAGTTGGTAGATACTCGATACTACACTCATTGAGGTTTGGTTTCTTGGGATATTTAGGTCGCCATCAAATAGGCTTGAGCTAAAACAATGACCAAGGAAACAATCCAGTGATATTGAGCTCCTTAGAACCCGGTTACTATTACTAGGACAGGTTTAAGCCAACTAAACTTCAAGAGGATACTTACCTATAAAACTCCTTGCAAGCCTAAACTAAGGACTTGTTTGCTTTGCTTGTATATGCATACTTGTACATAACATCATGGACATCATGAACATCATATTCATCCACTAACCATTTCAAAGATTTTGGGATTCATCTTTGTTCTTGTTTTATAGGATATGGATTCACTTCGCAGGAAAACTATTCAAGTCAACCTTGTGAGAAATCCTCCACAACTTAAGGAGTTAGCTTCAAATATTCCTGAGAACTCTCCATTCACCGAAAGACATGGTCTTCTACTCAACTTGGTCACCTCCAACACAGATGAGGATATGATGAAGGTTCTCTTTCAGTTCTTTGATCCTTTGCACCATTGCTTCACATTTCCCGACTATCAACTTGTGCCTACTTTGGAAGAATTCTCCTAACTCTTGAGGATTCCCATTCTCAATCAACTACCTTTCAACAGTACAGAAAGAGATCCAAAGCCATAAGATATTGCTCAAGCTCTACACTTGCACTCATCTGATGTCACAACTCATTGGGAAACAAGGAGTGGTGTCAAAGGCTTCCTAGCAAAGTTTCTGTTTGAGAAAGTCCAAAGCTGCTGGAATTCCTTGGATTTGCATGCCTTTGAAGAAATTGTGGCTCTCCTCATCTATGGGATGGTTTTGTTTCCAAATCCTGACTAACTCATAGATGTCAACGCCGTCAAAATCTTCATATCCCGCAACCCAGTGCCTACATTGCTAGGAGATATCCTACACTCTTTTCACACTCGCACAATGAGGAAAAGAGGTGTCCTTATATGTTGCACTCCTCTCTTGGCAAGATGGTTTATTTTTCATATTCCCCAATCTGTATTAAAGAATGAGCAAGGTTCAAGGTGGTCACAAAGGTTAATGACACTCAAACATTCATACATTCATTGGTGCTCCCGATCTAAAGAGAATGTTATTATTGTCGACCGTTATGGAGAATTCCCTAATGTCCCTTTACTTGGCATTAGAGGAGGTATCACCTACAATCCATGCTTAGCCTTAAGACAATTTGGTTATGCCCGAAGGGATGGCCCGCACGAGATGCTGATTCAAGGTTTGGTATTCGACTACGACAACAACGATCAAGGTCTTCGCCAGAGATTTATCCGAGCTTGAAGGATGATAAACAAGGTGGATAGCAAGACTTAGGGGCACAAGAATTCCATCCCTCTTGAGCCTTACCTCAAATGGGTACGAACTTGCGCTTAGAGTCTTGTGATGCCTTACCCCTCTATTCTCCCGACAATCATTGAGACTGTTAAGGAAGGAGATGTTCCATACACTATCCTACATCCTGACATGCCCACCTCTCTTGAAGACCTCCAAAGGGATTAGATACAACTCAAAGGAGAGTAAGATAATTTCGAAGCCCAATTCTACGCAAGCGAGAAGAAGGTTTTGGAACTCACTAGGCTACTTCATGAGGAGCAGACTCTGAATGCCTACATTACACCAAAGAGGATGCGCACTACTTTTTTATCTTAGAGTTTTTGTATTATTTTTCCCAAGGGGCATTGATGTACTCAAACTTTATCTTATTAATATAACGTGTGTTTCCTTTTTGTTTAAAACAAATTTGAATCTTCGAAATCCTTGAAAACATTGCATATGCATATATCATTCATCATAACATAAGCAGGTCTTTTGCAACAAGTCTCCTCATCTCTCTACTATTTATTTCAGTAAGATGGATCTCGAGCAAACAATGAAAGATCTCTAAGCTCAGAATACGCAGTTTCAACAGTTGCTCATGACCTTAGCCAAGGGGCAAGAAGAGTTGAAGACTCTGCTGGCTGAAGAGAGGAAAAAGAAAACAAAGAAGGTAACCGGAGTTTTAAACATGGGGAGAAGATTTCATGGGCAGACATGAAGGACTTTGAACTTTTCAACAACATCCGGTGAAAGAGAAGGGAAACTAAAGGAAACAGTTGTCCCGTCAGAATTGGAAGAAGAGGAAGAGGAAGAAGAAGACTACTCTGAGGAACATTATCCTCCAGTTGATGATAAGTATAAACATCTTGAAGAGCGGTTGAGCGTGATGGAAATCCAAAAGGTGCCAGGTTTGGACTTTGAGGAATTGAGACTAGTGTCAGGGATTGTGATTCCTCCGAAATTCAAAGTGCCTATATTTTCCAAATATGATGGAGTGTCATGCCCTAAAATGCATCTCCGAGCATATGTGAGGAAAATTCAACCCCATACCGCTGATAAAGACTTATGGGTGCACTTTTTCCAAGACAGTTTATCTGGAACATAGCTTGACTGGTTCTACCAATTAGAAAGAGCCAATGTTCACAATTGGGAAGATCTTGTTGCAGCTTTCTACAAGAAATATCAATACAATGCTGATTTGGCGCCTACCCGTACTCAACTCCAGAGTATGGCCATGGCTTCCAATGAAGGTTTCAAGGATTACGCACAAAAATGGAGAGATTTGGCTGGAAGAGTTCAACCCCCTCTGTCTGAAAGGGAATTGGTAGACATGTTCTTAGGCACCTTATATGGTCCCTTTTTCAACCATTTAATCGGAAGTTCATCTGCAGGCTTTACGGAGCTAATATTGACCAGAGAGAGGGTGGAAGCTGGCATAAGAAGTGGAAAGATTCAGAAGGATTCATCTTCTTCTACAGCTGTAAGGAAACCTTTCATCAGGAAGAAAGAGATAGTTGCTGTATATCTGCAAAGAAACCAAGAGAGGGTCGAACGCCGACCAATGGTGGGGGCTGTTATGATCCCAAAGCATGCATCTGATCAACAAAGAAATAATCAACCAAGGGTATAAAGGCCAGTCAGGCAATTTACCAGAATCAACATGACTCCGTCTCAAGTATTACCTCATCTACTAAGATCCAACTTGGTGACCTTGAAAGAAGCTCCGAAAAATCCCAATACAACATCCCCTCATTATCACCCCAATGCCTATTGCGCATATCACTCTGAAAGTCCTGGTCACGATACTAATAATTATTGGGCCTTGAAGAAAAAAATACAAGACCTCATTGAAGCAAAAGAAATTGAGTTTGATGTGCCCGATAAGCCAAATGTCATTTCTGCTCCTATGCCCAGACATGGCCACAATACCAATGCCATTGAAGAATATTTGTTTGTTACCTCAGTTGACGAGCTCATGACCCCACTTCCGACTATTAAGATAAACTTGTTGAAAGCCGGTGTGTTCTCAGGCTGTAATAATGTTTGCCATCTCTGCTTATCCTCACCATTTAGCTGTCCTTTGTTGAAGGTAGACATTCAGTGCCTGATAGATAACAAAGAGATTTTGTTTGAAAAGACTCCTGTTTCACCTAATCCTGTTGAAGATGTTTCTATCATTACCATTTCCGCCAATTCTTCCAGGGTCTCCACCAAAAGACCCGTTAGAATTACATCGGTTCCGAAAGCAGCTCGTTTAATAATCGCAATGCCTGGGCCAGTCCCATATGAATCAGACAGGACCATGCCGTGGAATTACGGGATGGACATTTACTACCATGGTGTCAAGCAAGACTGGCCGACCACCAAAGAGATAAATTCCTAAGAAGAAGGTTCTGACATCAGCAATATTGCCGGAACTAGCAAAATTACCCGAAGTGGTAGGATCTTTTCTCCAGAAATTGCTCCACCAAAAGCGGTTTCTGGACCCGTGATCATCCATGTGGCTATTCCAAAGGTTACTTCCATACCCATAATCATCTCTGCAAGTACTCCCATTGACAAAGTTGTTACAACCCCTGATATCATTCTTACCAATACTCCTGCTGCTGAAACTCGAGGAAAAAGTATTTTGGTCGAGCCTGTCCAGACGAAGGCCCAGTCATTAACTATCCCCGAGACTTCTAAGAAAGACATGGAGGAGATCCTAAAAATTATAAAGAGGAGCGACTACGAAGTAGTTGAACAATTGGGGCAAACTCCCTCTAAAATCTCCATGTTTGCATTGCTACTATGTTCTGAGTCGTGTGCAAAAGCCTTGGTTAAATTCTTAAAAACAACCCATGTACCTCAAGAGACGTCTGCTGATCAATTCCAAGACTACGTGGCCAACTTAACAACGGATAACGACCTAGGTTTCTCGGATTCTGATCTGACACCGAGGGGAAGAAAGCATAATGAGGCGCTGCATGTCTCAGTGGAATGTAGGGGCACCACCCCGCGCATGTTTTGGTGGACACTGTCTCATCTCTGAATGTATTACCCAAAAAAGCTCTTGACAGACTTGACTGTGAGGGGTTGACTTTGAAACCAAGCAACATAGTGGTAAGGGCTTTTGAGAGTTCGAAGAGGATGGTACATGGGGAGGTAGACATTCCCATAAAGGTTGGAACCCAAACTTTCAATTCAACTTTTTATGTGATGGACATTCGCCCTTCATACTCCTGCCTGTTAGGCCGACCATGGATCCATAATTGTTGGCGCTGTTACCTCTACATTGCACCAAATGCTAAAGTACCCGATTCAAGGGAAGATTATCATCATCCATGGAGAGAAAGAATACATGATCATCCATCTCAATTCCTTCAGATATGTGGAATTAGACGGATAATTCATTGAAACTCCATTTCAACACTTTGAAGAGGTCCCCCAAGAGGTGGCAGTGACCAAGACTGTGTCCCAGATTCCAAAGATTACAAGACCTCCACTCCGAATGTCATCACTAAAGGATGCCAAAGCAGTGGTAGAAGAAGAAGGGCGCACTATCTGGGGACAAATCCCAGATATCCCATATAAGTATGACAAGTTTGGCCTAGGTTTCACTTCAAGTGCTCAAAAGGCTGTACGCTGTGCTCGTGCTGGAGGGCCACCCTTGAAGATCAACAACCGTGAGGTCAACATGGTAGAAGATGGTGAAGATGGCTGCAACCTGGAGGATTGGATCTTCCCGACTGTCAATGGAGGGCTCAACAATTGGGAGGCTAGAGACTTCATCCCAATCACTTTCATCCCTCAGTAATTTATCTTTACATTTTGTTGGATCTATAATATTCAAAACAATTCGCACTCTTAAAACCTCGTGTCTTACCCGAGACATAATGCTCCATTTGTAAGGGTTATTATCTCATTTTTCATATGACATTAATGAATCATGGACGTTTTCGACTTCAAACTTTTATGCTCATTGTTTTTCTTTTACATTTTTACTTTCTTTCAAAGATAGTTATACCCTTACACACACCTACACTCACAATGCAGGTATACATCCATTCTGGATCCCATGGGTAACGATACTGCTATGGCCTTTTGTGACTCTGAGAATCTGATCTACCAAGCTGAAGACGAAGGTTAGGAAGATTGTGAAGTACCAGGGGAACTTGCTAGACTACTACAATAAGAAGAGAGAACCATTCAACCTCACGAGGAACCCGTGGATACGATCAACCTAGGTACCAAAGAAGATAAAAAAGAGGTCAAGGTGGGTGCCAATCTGGAACCCAGTATCAAGAAGCATCTGATTCAGTTGTTACATAATTATGTCGAAGTCTTTGCCTGGTCATATGAAGACATACCAAGACTTGATGAAGATATTGTGGTACATCGTCTGCCTACAAGAGAGGATTGTCCACCAGTAAAACAAAAGGTTCGCCGCATGAGGCCTGATATATCAGAAAAGATTAAAGCAGAGGTCGTGAAGCAATTCAACGCTGGATTATTGGCTGTCACCTCTTACCCCCAATGGGTGGCCAATGTTGTTCCCGTACCCAAAAAGGATGCGAATATGTATGGACTACCGAGATTTGAATAGGGCAAGCCCCAAGAATGACTTTCCACTCCCCCACATTGATATCCTAGTTGACAATACAGCACAACACAAAGTGTTTTCCTTCATGGACGGATTCTCAGGTTATAACCAAATCAAAATGGCCCCTGAGGACATGGACAAAACAACATCTGTCACACAGTGGGGCATATTCTACTACAAGGTAATGCCATTCGGATTGAAGAATGTTGGGGCAACCTATCAACGCGCCATGGTAGCTTTATTTCATGACATGATACATCACAAAATAGAGGTCTACGTAGACGATATGATAGCCAGATCATAAACAGAAGAAGAGCACCTTGATCACTTACAAAAACTGTTTGAGACACTGAAGAAGTACAAGCTGAGGTTGAATCCAAACAAGTGTACATTTGGGGTACGGTCCGGTAAGCTCCTAGGCTTTGTCGTTAGTAACAAAGGTATTGAGGTCGATCCTGCCAAAGTTAAAGCAATACAAGAGATGCCTACTCCTCGCACTGAGAAGGAAGTCAGAGGATTCTTGGGACGTTTGAACTATATCGCCAGATTCATTTCTCACCTAACAGCTACTTGTGAACCAATCTTCAAACTGTTGAAGAAAGATCAAGTAGTCAAATGGAATGATGGATGCCAAGTTGCTTTTGACAAAATCAAAGAATACTGGCAAGAGCCTCCTGTGTTGATCCCACCAGTCGAGCGAAGACCGTTGATCATGTATCTGACTATTTTAGAAAATTCAATGGGGTGTGTATTGGGGCAGCATGACGAGTTTGTCCAAAAAGAGCATGCTATTTACTACCTGAGCAAAAAGTTTACCGACTGTGAAACCCGATATTCACTGCTCAAGAAAACTTGTTGCGCTCTGGCATGGGCTGCTCGCCGGCTAAGACAGTATATGCTAACTCATACTACCTTGTTGATATCTAAAATGGATCCGATAAAGTACATCTTTGAGAAGCCTGCTCTTTCTGGGAGAATAGCGAGATGGCAGATGATCCTGACAGAGTACGACATATAGTATACTACCCAGAAAACTATAAAGGGCAATGTACTAGCTGATCACCTTGCTCACCAAGTTGTAGAAGACTACCAATCCATGAAGTTTGAATTCTCGGAAGAAGACATCATGACATTAGACAACTGTGAAGAATTCAGGCCATATGACGGACCTGAACAAGGATCCCGATGGACCCTGTCCTTTGATGGGGCATCTAATGCACTCGGCAATGGTATCAGTGTTGTACTCATATCTCCGGAAGGGTGTCATACTCCCTTTACTGCCAGACTTTGCTTCAATTGTACAAACAACATGGTAGAATACGAAGCATGTATCTTTGGTCTCAGAGCTGCCATAGACTTGGGAATCAAATCCCTAGATGTGTTTGGGGATTCAGCCTTGGTTATCAGTCAGATCAAAGGGGAATGGGACACCAAACACCCTAACCTTATTCCTTACAAAGAACATGTTTTGACATTGCTACCACATTGTGAGAATATTACCTTCGAGCATTTCCCGCGAGAAGAAAATTAGCTAGCAGACACTCTAGCCACAATTTCATCTATGTTTAAACTTAATTGGGATAACGAGGCTCCCCAGATCACCATTGAGCGAATGGATGAACCAGCACACTGTCACGAGATTAATACTGAATAAGTAGTGGACCAACCTTGGTTTCACGAAGTCAAGAGGTATCTCGAGGCTTAAGAATATCTAGAAGGAGCTTCAATCAATGATAAGAAGTTTTTAAGGAGATTCTCTGCTAAATTCCTCCTCAGTAATGGCATCCTGTACAAATGCAATCATGACTCTGTGTTACTTCGGTGCGTAGATAAGGTTGAAGCTGAAAGGATCATGGCTGAATTACACGAAGGCACTTTTGGCACCCATTCCAGTGGGCATACGATGGCAAAAAAAAATCCTACGGGCAGGCTATTATTGGTCGGCCATGGAAGCAGATTGCTATCAACACTCTCGAACCTGCCATAAGTTTCAAATTTATGCTGACAAAGTGCATGTACCTCCGGTTCCTCTAAATGTTTTGACGGCTCCTTGGCCCTTTGCTATGTGGGGGATTGATATGATTGGGGAGATCAAGTCGACAGCCTCCAATGGACACCGTTTCATCCTAGTGGCCATTGACTATTTTACAAAGTGGGTTGAAGCAGCCTCATTCGCCTCCATTACCAAGAACGTTGTTGCCCGCTTCATCAAGCGAAACCTTATTTGCCGATACGGCATCCCAGAAAGGATCATCACTGACAATGGTACAAATCTCAACAACACTATGATCACCGCATTGTGCGATAAATTCAAGATTCAGCATCATAATTCTTCTCCCTATAGGCCAAAGATGAATGGTGATGTCGAAGCTGCAAATAAAAACATTAAAAAGATCATACAGAAAATGACAGTCACATACAAAGACTGGCATGAGATGTTACCATTCGCTCTCCACGGGTATCATACCACAGCTCACACATCAACTGGGGCAACACCCTATTCTCTGGTTTACAGCATGGAAGTTGTCTTGCCTATCGAGGTTCAGATCCTCTCTCTGAGGATTATGAAGGATGCAGGGTTGAACAAAGACGATTGGATCCAGACTCGACTTGATCAACTAAATTTGATTAATGAAAAGAGACTTGCTGCCATTTGCTATGGTCAAATGTATCAAAAACGGATGATCAAGGCTTTCAACAAGAAAGTCAGACGCCAAGTGTATCAAGTCGGGGATCTAGTAATCAAGCGTATCATCTTGTCGCAAGGTGATCCCATGGGCAAATGGACTCCTAACTATGAAGGACCATTTGTAATTAAAAACATTTTCTCTGGTGGGGAAATGATCTTGACCACCATGGATGGTGACGACCTGCCACACCATGCGAACGCAAACATAGTTAAAAAATACTACGCATGAAAGACCCGCTAGGTTGACATACCTAGGCAAAATAAGGGAATCCCGGCGAACCAAAAGGTTCGGGCAAAAGTTAGGGCTAAAACAAAAAATTGTACACCCGACAAGTTGAAAACCCAAAAGGGCGACTTGGACAAAAAAAAAGGGTTTCCCGGTGGATTGAAAACCCGAAAGAGCGGTCTAGGCAAAAGTTAGGGAATTAAGGCATACGACTATGTCCTGTCGGATCACTTTACGAACAACCTTTGGCTTCCACTGACAAACTCAGAGGTCCCGATCAATTCAATCATCTTCGAGCGAGGCAACAAATAGACAAGATGCCCAGAGATACGAAGGCTATAGCAGAATGGAAACCCCATGGGATTATTACACATAGTTATCTTTTCTTTGTATCAAAATTTTCTTTTTTATGACAGCTTCCTCTTACTAGAATGTTTGTCCCCTTTGACACAAATACTTATTCAAAGTCAATACAAAATATCCCTTCGAAAGTGCAAAAGTTATTTGTCTTTTCTTTACGCTTGCGTTTTGTTTACAAAAAACGTCCAATGATTCATTGTTGAACATATGCATTTGAACATAATTACTGTTTACAAATAAAAAAATGGGAAAGACAATTACTGATAGGTTGAAAGGATAGAGAAATGTCTCTAGGACATTTCATAAATAATCCCCTGCAGTACATCGTTTAAATCCCCACCAGAACAAAGTTTCAAATTGCTAATCCCCAGTAGAAGTTGTCAAATTTCTCAGGACTCCCCAACAGGTTTTACAAGCAGTATATGGCATTGCCCTTACAATAGAGTTTATTTCTCTAAATGGAAATTCATCAATACTTCAACTTCAAGACATGAAGACTCACACATCCTCAGCAGCATTCAGGGATTTATTTTCCTCAATCCAACAACAATGCAACAGATTAGCTCACATACGCATACATTGCATTCATATATCATAAACATTGATAAAGCAAATACATTACATCATACATTTCATGCAACATGACTTTGCATTTTAGCTAACATTTTACCCTTTTCAGGATAAGATTAACAGCCACCATTAACAATATTCAACTTACAAATACAGCTCAGATACACTTCAGACATGAACGCCATTCAGATACTGATTCAGATACAACTTTCAGATACAATTCAGATACGCTCCAGACACGGACGTTATTCTGATACTCATTCAGATACAACTTTCAGATACAGTTCAGAAACGCTCGAAAAACGGATGCCATTCTGATACTCAGTCAAAATCAGCTCCTAGATACAGTTCAGATACGCTCCAGACACGGACGCCATTCTGATACTCATTCTTTTAGCTTACAAATTACAATTCAACAAGCATTCTTGGATGGCATCTACAAGCCCATCTCCATCAAGATTCTATCACCTCTCCAAATGGCATCTTTAAGCCTATTCCCTCAACCTCGCATCATCGAGTGCAAATTTCTGGGCACTCTAGTGTCCAATCATCTTCCACCTTTGAGTCGCGAATGGCAAAACTCGCCAATCTAACTCTCCAGGTTTAATAAGATTGAACAGGGGAAGCTGTTGTACCCCAAAATTTTCCCTCTCACTTATCAAGATTTTCCTCACAAAGGTCTCTTTGACTCAAGACTGGATTAGGGTTTGACCAGCTCAAGACACCTCTTCATGCACTGATGACCCAAAATTAGGGTTTAATTTTGCACAAGGATTTTTGGACTATCAATGCTTCATTTGACTTTCAAGGATCATCATGGACCCCCAAGATTATTCATGTCAAGTTTCAAGCCTTGAATCACACTTTTGATCAGTCAATTGGACATTTGATCTAAAAATCAGCTGTATTGGGGAAAGAGTCAACCATGGCCAATTTACAGTCAAACTTCATAATTTTTTATCCACATCAACATCTTGAACTCCTATGTATAATTTCATCAAGTTTGAACCATAATTCCTCAAGAAATTTGATCAAAGCATCAAAAGGGCAAAATGGTTAAAATTAGGGTTTTGACTGAGAAGGGGTAATTTTTTATTTTTGACCTAGAAAATGACCAATTGGTTTAGAGAATGATTTCAAGAGTTCAATTTCATCATCTTAACCTAATTACATGGTTCAAAATATTACAAATTCATTGGATTGACAGATGAATTTTCAGTCAATTGATCAAAACTCAACTGTATACTGAAAAGTCAAACTTTGACTTTTTGGCCAAAATCAAGTGCCAAAGATCATAATTCATCAAAACATGTCAAAATGTGAAACTTGTTCATCAAGAAAGCAAGGGTTTAAGTTTTTGTTTTGAAAAGTTGAAATTTTTAACTTAGAAAATTTTCTAAGTATAGAAAATTTCTTGTTTTTTCTCAACTTTGAGCCAAATTTTCACCATGATGCAAGATGATTCAAAGGAAACTCCCAAAATGAAAGTTATAGATCCCAATGAAATATAAAACTTTGCTTCACACAATTTATCCTAAAGATGCTTGGATCTTAAGATATAATTTTGTGAATACATGTTCACGAACTAAAATAACTTAGTGAAATTTTACCCTAGTTAGGCAGGTTTTTTACCTAACTTCATGCCATTTTTTCACATAGTTCCAAGGGGAATCTTTGAAAGAAATTCAAATATGAGTTATAGAGCACATTGCAGGTTTTCCAAAATGTCCAAGAACTCCTTGATATCATTCTTGAGTAGGGAGAATCGAAGAGATGAAATTGACAATTTCTCACTTTGATTTCAAGCCACTTCATGATGAACCAAAATTCAAATTCAAGCCTAGGCTGCATAATCTTTGCTTTGCAGGCCTCAAAATTGTTTCTCACTCCATAATTAAATGTTTACACAACTGATAGAGCTTTGATCCAAGTATTAGAGCCTTTATCCAAGCTATAATTCCATTTATGGCACAAAGTTGTCATTTCCATTTTGATAAAGCACAACTTTTGCAATTGTCAACTCCTTGAGCTTTGCACTTGTTCTTTCTCCACACACAAACCCTATAAACCAAAATCAATGTGTCTAAAACCTCTACCAACTCAGATCAGGCTCGTACAAACACATAGAGACTTGTCTCCTCACTTTTCTTCAAATGCAAGTAATAGAGCCAAAAGGCTATAACTCAGAAATCTTGAGAAAACTTGATCCCTAACCTTTTCTATACTTATACATAAATGCATTGGAACCTAGAACAAGAATGCTAAGGCTCAGAAACTCTCCCAAACACTCTACCACTGAAAATCTTCCATAACTTGCAGTTTTGCACCTTACATAGCAATCTCAAGAACCACTCATGCGTTTTGAGTTTTAATCACCTAAACACTTAATATACATCATATCTAAGTGTTCCAGACCCCTGTTCCCTCACTGTAACTCCTCCTCCTCCATCTGCCATTTTTACATATCAAGCTTGCAGGTTGACTTGAGTAGGGAGATTCAGGAACTTTCAAGGTAAAGTAAGGATTGTAATACACTCAGGGAGGTCCAGGAAAGCTAAACAGATCCCCAGGCCTTCTCAAAACTTGCTCAAACTCCATTCACGATCTCAACTAAAAGAGGTAAAAACTCAAACTTCTATCTTTTCATACAAGCATCCTTTGGTCTTGATTTGTGAAAAGAAAATGTAGATATCCTTGCACTAAAGGTAACCATGTTCATAGATTTCATTTATATTCATTGTGTATAGAGAATTTTGGATTTGAATTTTCTGTAAAAATTAGGTTTCAAATTAGGGCAAGTAAAATTAGCTTTGATCTTTGATTGTTAGTTTACATAAATTATATGTTTGAACTCGTGGGAAGAACACCATGATTTTCATGTTTGGACTTTCCATTTTCATGGAGAAATGAGAGAGATACATGTGGTCTGGCCATGGCTCAAGGTTGAAGATGAAGTTGCCTTCAGGGGGCATTTTATAATATATATTTATGCCTTTGTTTATATGAACGGATATACAGCCACCCCAGTGGTAAGGCAGCACGCAAAAATGCTATAGGTCATGGGTTCGAGCCTTGGCGCTGCCTTTTGCAATTTTTCTCATTTTTCCATTTCTTGCTAGCTTGCAGCGCATTGGACTTAAATGCTTTGGGCCTTATTTTTTTTCTAACTTCCCACCTCTTTATTGCTTGCAGCACCCCCTGGCCCATATCATTTATTTATTTATTTTTTGTTTTCATTTTATTTTCTTAAAAAAATATTTTCTTAATATTAAAAATCATAAAAAAATATAAAAATGCTAGATTTATATTTTGGTTCATTTTATTTTATTTTCTCATAGAAAATATTTTTATTTTGTTACATATAATATATATTTTTTATAATAAACTTGTAAATTAAATTATAACTAGTTTGATAAATATATATATATATATATATATATATATATATATATATATATATATATATATATATATATATATATATATATATATATATATATATATATATATATATATATATATATATATATATATATATATATATATATATATATATATATATATATATATATATATATATATATATATATATATATATATATATATATATATATATATATATATATATATATATATATATATATATATATATATATATATATATATATATATATATAATATTATTGTAATATAAAAGACCAAAAATATCTCATGATGCCATATTTTATTTTCTAGATAAAAATATAAAAATACTTACCTTTTCTTAAAGAAATTTATTTCCTTTTGATAAAATAGAACTAGGGTTTAATCAAAATCTTTTCTAAAAATAATTTTTTTTCCTAATTAATTTAAGTTTAATCTTGATTTATTTATTAGGTTTAGGTTAAAACTTTTTCACATAAAAAACAAACAAAATCTTCTTTTGCATTTACATATCTTTGCATATTTAATTTATCTTGTACATTATTTATTCTAATATTTGTACAAATTCAATTTGGTTGTAATAGATTAATTAGGTTTATATTATTGCAATCACCATTCATAAAATTGTATACCCCCCTCCCACAAAGTGTTGTAATAGCGTAGTAATCTTTAAATTTCGCAATTTATCGTTTTTATATAACATGCTAGTAATTAGGGTTTGTATGGCAAGATAAAACCAATCAAATAGAAAACCCTAATCCAAGACAAAATCAAGCATTAAAATGGCATACAAGCACCCTTAGGGTTACTCCACTTGGTTGCCTTATACAAAAATGGCCTTGTTACGCATGTAAGGTATCTTAGCAAAACAAACAAATACAAGATCATAGTCCCTCGATGACACTATTCAAAGTTGCCTTACAAAAATGATCTTAGTCCCTAAAAAAATGCTAAGATACTTTGCAACATTGCTAATCATGGTTATACGATGACCCACGCCCGTCCCGTTTACATCCAAAATAGGGTTGCTTACCAAATCAATGGTAAGACAACAATATCAAAGGAAAAGAAGATGAACAAGAAAGACATTTGAGTAGGTAGATTGCTCCTAATTACTTGCTCCATTTCAAACAAATATCCTTGCTATTTTCAAAAACAAACACACACATTTCCAAACATCTTACAAACATTGAAAACATTTTCAAAAAAAAGACAAACATCTTTGTATACATTCTTACGAACGATAATCATTATAAAGATTGCCTAAACAATGGCCTCTTTTATAAAATACTTTCAAAACCATACAAAGTACATTTTCAAACAAAAGCAAGTGATCTAGCAAGTAACTAAGAGCCCATGGAAAACCATGGATGAAAAGGGTGCTAACACCTCCCCTTTTCATAATCTACCCCCCGAACTCAAGAAATAATCTCAAAGGTCTTTCCTGTGTTTTTTCACCTTTCCTTTTGGATAATAGAAAAGTAGGTGGCGACTCTTGCTAACCGCGACATTTGCGATAAAACGCAAAACACCCAAGTCAGTTCTCCCACCATATCACACCATGGTATACTGACTTTGTCAACTACTTAGCAGCTAGAGTGCTTCCACAAGATTTAACTTACCAACAAAAGAAGAAATTCTTCCATGATCTTAAACAATATTACTGGGATGAACCTCTACTTTGCAAGAGAGGCGTCGATGATATTTTCTGTCGATGTATCCTTGAATATGAAGTAGAAAGTATAATTTCCTATTGCCATTCTTCCCCCTATGGTGGACACGCAAGCACTTCAAAGACTTGCACTAAGATCTTACAGGATGGCCTCTTTTGGCCTAATCTATGGAAAGATGTCCATATCACAGTCATAAATTACGACCAGTGCCAACACACTAGCAACATCTCTAGACGCGACGAGATGCCACAAAAAGGAATCTTAGAAGTATAAGTCTTTGATGTG
This sequence comes from Vicia faba, assembly GCA_948472305.1. Lineage (NCBI taxonomy): Eukaryota > Viridiplantae > Streptophyta > Magnoliopsida > Fabales > Fabaceae > Vicia > Vicia faba. The sequence goes on along the minus strand of OX451737.1, from coordinate 722,590,488 downwards.
TGGGGAATAGATTTCATGGGACCATTACCATATTCTTTTGGTAACAAATAGATACTCGTTGCAGTTGATTATGTATTGAAATGGATTGTGGTTGTAGCCTCCCTAACAAATGACGCACGAGTAGTAATTAAGCTCTTCATGAATATAACCTTTCCTAGATTTGGGGTGCTGAGACTTGTCATCAGTAATGGTGACTCCCATTTCGTTTCAAATATCTTTGAAAAACTATTACTGAAATATAGAGTCTGACATCGTGTAGCAACACCCTATAACCCACAAACAAGTGGGAAAGTAGAGGTCTCAAATAGAGAAATTAAGAAAATCTTAGAAAAAATAGTTGCCACCTCTAGGAAAGATTGTTCTTCAAAGTTACACGAAGCTCTATGGTCGTATATGACAACCTATAAGACCCCAATAGGAACCACACCATTTAAACTAGTTTACGGTAAATCGTTTCATTTGTCGGTAGAATTAGAGCATAAAGCTTATTAGGCCATTAAAACCCTAAGTTTAAATTATGCTTCCGCAGGCGAGAAGATAATTTTAGATATTTATGAACTATAAGAACTTAGATTAGACACGTACGAGAATGCCCGAAATTATAAAGAAAGAACTAAGAAGTGGCATGACAAGCGTATATCGAGGAAAGAGTTTAATGAGGGTGACATAGTACTTTGTATAATTCACGACTTAAACTTTTCCCGAGAAAACTTTGTTCTAGGTGGTCTGGTCCCTTTGGAATTACCAAAGTTTTTCCAAATGACACAATAGAAATAAAAGGGAAATCTAGTGAACCATTTATCGTAAACGGGAAGCACTTGAAACATTATTATTGCATTGACAATAGAGACTACTGCAGTAGTCTAAAGCTTGCAGAGCTTCCCACTAACCCCCATAATTAATCTTTTGATTTTGTCGAGCTTATGACATTAAACAAAGCGCTTGGTGGGAGGCAACCCACGTTTTAACTTTAATTTTAATTTTCTCTTATTATTATTTCTGCTATTTTTATTTATGTTTCTCTTTGATATGCGGTACTATTCTTTAGAGTTAGTCATTACTGACTTAGTATTATTGTCTACTTACTTTCAAGCTAACTTAACTTTAGCTAATTACTAACTCTCACGATGCAACAAGTAGACTATATGGATATTATTTTCAGAGGCAGAGCTCAGAGGAGGTTGTTGTACCCAAAAAATTTCCCTCCCATTTTCAATACAAATTAATTCAAGACACATCCTCATGCTCATAAAGGTCTGAATTGCTAAAGACTTATCAAGTATTAATCAGATGGACTCTCATCCTAAGCAATTGACCTACAACTAGGGTTTTGCTTCTCTCAAAGAAAATTGAGTTTCTAATGCCTCAAATGGACTTCATGTTTTCACATATGTCTCAAAGTATTCTCATGCCAAATTTCAAGCCTTACATCACAAGTTTGCTCAGTCAATTAGTCAGATGATTGAAAATCAGTTGTATTGAATAAAAAGTCAAGTTTGACCAATTGACAGTCAAATTTCAAGATTTTTTGTCAACATCAAGATTTTGAAGTCACATTCATCATTTGATCAAGGATTGATCATGATTCATCAACAAAAATCAAGATTCATCAAAAGTCAAAAGTTACTAAATTAGGGTTTTCTTAAGGAGAAGTCAGTTGAACTTTGACCAAGCATAAATTTCACATACTTCATCAAAAATTTCTCAACAAAAGCTCATTTTGAAGGAGATTCAATTCTCTACATCTTTTTTTCTCTAAGATCAAGGCAAAAAATGCTTCATTTGAGAGATATGGGCCAAAATATTACAGGTCATTTTGAAAGTCAATAAAAAGACATTTTTTGTCAAAGCAATTTACATCAATTTAAATACTTCAAATGAAACAATGAACAACATGAAAGTTGTAGGAGACATCTTGATATTTCCAAAAAGTCCAAGATCACCTTCATATGACAAAAATTGGGAGAGTTATGAGTTGTGCAAGTTGAGAAATTTTGAGAAAATGCATGAAGTCCACTTTGAGCAAAGTTGAATTTTTCCTGAGACTAAAACTCCTCCTACCTTTGCTAAGTATGTTGGTGTTTCTTGCCTGAAGCTGCATTTGAGATCATATGTTCAAAAAATTTAACCATACACTGATGACAAGAAACCGTGGTTGCATTTCTTTCAAGAGAGTTTGTCTGGCACACAATTGGAATGGTATTATCATCTCGAAGGTAGAAATATCCACACCTGGGAAGATTTGGTTGCAGCTTTCTATAAACAATATCAATATAATTCTGATTTTGCACCAACCTGCATGCAACTACAAAGTATGTCCATGGGTTCTGAGGAAGGCTTTAAAGGGTACACACAAAAATGGAGAGATCTTGCAGGCAGAGTTCAACCTCCTTTGGCTGATAGGGAATTGGTTGACATGTTCATGATTACAATAACAAGTCCTTTCTATAATTACCTACTTGGAAGTTCTTCAGTCGGTTTCACTGAACTAATATTGACAGGGGAACATGTTGAGAATGGAATCAGAAGTGGTAAAATTCAGGTGGATACATCTTCGAATACTGCAAAGAAGTCACACAATGGTAAGAAATAATCCAATGTTGTGTACGGCTGGAAGGGTCGTAATAAGAGTGACTACAACCAATCCGTGGGGGCAGTTCTGATATCTAATCCTGCACTAGTACAACAATAACAACAAGGCAATCAGCGTAGGCAGGATGTGCCCAGGAGACAGTTCACCAAAACCAACATGCCGTTGTCTCAAGCATTGCAACACATGTTAAAGGAAGAGTTGATTACATTGAAGGATCCACCTCAGAATCCCAATACTTCTTCTCCCATTTACAATCCCAATGCAAGGTGTGCATATCACTCCAACAGTCCTGGACATGACACTAATGGATGTTGGGCTCTGAAAAATAAGATTCAAGATATGATTGACTATAATGAGATTAAATTTGATCCTCATGAGACTCATAATGTGATCACTGCACCTATTCCTAATCATGACAAAGGCGTTAATGCTATTGATGATGTTTCTTATGTTTCTGTTATGAGTGACTTGACTACTCCTTTGATGATTGTTAAGAAGAAGTTATTGGAAGTCGGTTTATTTCCAGGTTGCATTGAAAATTGCTACTATTGTGCGTCCCAATCCAATGGTTATATACTGCTGAAAGAAGGTATTCAATATTTGATGGATGACCGTGCAATTCTATTTGAAAAGACTCCTTTTGTGGAGAGCTTATGTAAAAGTACGTCTCAAGGCCTGAAGCATGAAGACATGTCTGTGATTACAATTTCTAGTACTCCTGTAAGGATCACTTCTAAGGAATGTTGCAAGTTCAGTGCAGTACGCGCCGATCCAAGGAGTTATGCATCGATCCATGTTGCCTGGTTTTTGGCAGAATCAATTTGGGAATATTGTAACTTGAGTTTTCGGACTCCGTTTGAGGTGTCGTTTGAAGCGGTGAATAGCTAACGCGATGAGCTTTATTCTTGAGGATTAAAAGTAAGAATAGGAAGTGTAATCCTAGTAGCCAATTTAGGATTAGAGTTAGTTCCCGTATTGATCGTTATGTTAGTTTTTATGAAGAAGAATGAAGATGGGATGCTTAGAGGCTGCTGTTTGATTTGTAACAGTAGGAATAATAATAATAACGATGTAATATTATAGAATAGTAGTATGTAGAGATTTAGTGATTTAGAAGTAAGCCTTAGTTGGTTAATTAATTATAGGCAATATCGTGTATAGGCCTCTGGCCAACATTGTGAAATTGATGAATGCTGTTGTATTACTATACGGTTGAATTGTTGATGAGATCATGTTAATGAGATTTTTTCTGATGAATTATGATGTATATATATGATGTGTGATGATTTATGACGAATGATATTGATGAAGAGATGATGAGATGCTTTTTGAGATGTAGGCCTTTGGCCAACGATGGTGTTGTATTGAGATGTTGTCAATTATGGTGTTGTTATTACATTCCTGATTGTGTCGCATACATTGCATTTTGAGATGGAGCTTATGCTCGTTGAGATGGCCTGTATTGGAGAATATTAAGATGAAGGCTTATGCCTTGTTTATGCCTCTATTAATTGGCAAATTTTTGAGATGGGAGTTCTACTCCAATGGTACCACATGCATTTGCATAATATTGAGTCGCATTATATGGTTGCATAAAGAAGTGTGTATTGATGTTGTGAATGTGTATTATTGTGGTGATTATTGTTGATTACGAGATAATAAGTTGTGATGTTATGTGATCTAATTTAATATATTAATTATCATACGCTTTATTATATTGTTAGATATCTCATCCCTTCCGTTTGAATGTTACCCTTATGTTGGCAACGTGCAGGTAATCGAGAGTGAAGGTTGTATACCTTCAATAGTTCGAGTCAGTGTTATTGCTCTGATATGTAACACTCGGGGGGATGAATGCTTGTTGCTTTTTGATTTTTGATTAATTCCGTCGTTGAACTTTAAGTTGATTATTATTAAGTATTTGTTGGTTTAAAGTTGCTGTAATGATGATAAAGATGTTATTAAGAATTCCGCTGCGTAGATGTTGAATTATTTAATTAAATATGTTATGATGATGGTTCATCCTATGTTTTAAAAGTGTTATATATCCACGATGAATGCAATGAGTTTTGAAAGATGAATTTGTGGCATCCCGATTCGTTTGTAAGAATGATTGATTTTATAACTCTGATTTATTTATATAATTGTCGGGGTAGAATTAGGGTGTTACAACTACGAATGAAAAGGGTGCTAACACCTTCCCTTTTCATAACTTATCCCCCGAACTCAATAATCTCAAGGTCTTTCCTGCTCTTTTCACCTTTTCCTTATTGGATAAAAGAAAAGCCGGTGGCGACTCTTGCTATGCGCAACATTTGCGATAAAACGCAAAAACAAGTCAGTTCTCCCACCATATTACAATCGCATCAGAGGAATATCCATCTCTTTTATCCTCAGTCAGAGTACATAAGAATCCTAGAATGCTTCTATCCCCAAGCAGAAGTCGAAAATCCCCAGTAAGGTCGTTCTAAACAAAATTGAAGAATTACTTTCTTCATCCCCAGAAACAATCGGAGATTTATTTTCCCCGACTAGTCATTGTTACAAGAAGCTACCATACGCTTCAATAACATAGTGCATCCATACATCATTTACAAAATATCATAACATGTGCATACGAAACACATATAACATTCTCATTTATTTTGAGAGTATCATTACGTAATGCATTACATACATCACACCATTGCATAAAACTAACTTTGTCTTTTCAGGTTAGTTCTCAAATAGATAGAGATTGTCAACAGTTTATCATCTTTCAGATATAATCAGATAGTCATTCATTCTGATAAACACATTTTTCAAATATAGTTAGTCGAAGATTATCTTCCAGATATATTTCAGATACAATCTAGATATAGATTCATTCTGACACTCATTCCAGATCATCTTATAGATACAGTTCAGATACGATCTAGATATAGATTCATTCTGACACTCATTCCAGATTCTCTTCCAGATACAATTCATATACGATCAAGATACATATTCATTATGATACTCATTCCAATACATTTCTAGATACACGTTAGATACGATCCAGATATGGATATCATTCTGACACTCATTCCAGATTCTCTTCCAGATATAATTTAGATACAATCAAGGTACAAATTCATTCTGATACTCATTCCAAAACATCTTATAGATATGGGTCAGGTATGATCCAAATATGGATGTCATTTTGATACTCATTCCAGTACATCTTCTAGATACAGGTTATATATGATCTAGATATGGATGTCATTCTGATACTCATTCCAGTACATCTTCTAGATACAGGTCATATATGATCCAGATATGGATGTCATTCTGATACTCATTCTAGTACATATTCTAGATACGGGTCAGATACGATCAAAATATGGATGTCATTCTGATACTCATTCCACTACATCTTCTAGATACGGGTCAGATACGATCTAGATATGGATTTCATTTTGACACTCATTCTAGATTCTCTTCTAGATAGGCACTACGCCAAATAAGCTATTTAATAGCGCTTTTTTTTTGTTTTTGATAGCGCTTAAAAGTGCTATTAACCGCGCCACTATTGTAAATATTTCTTATTTAATAGCACTTTAAAAGCGCTATTAAAGTACCAATTTATAATAGCGTTTTAATTAAAGTGCTATCAAAGTCATTATTTTGCATGTTTGTTGTTTGTTTTTTTATAGCACTCTAAACAAAAAGCGCTAATATATAACATATGTTTGATAGCGCTTTCAAATAAAGTGCTAATAAATGGTACATATTTGGTACAATATTTTTAATAAGTACAGTACAATATTTTTTCTTACACAATCATTTTTTTTGGTGTAAATATAAAATAACTATATTCAATTCAACACAAATAACGCTTTAAGTTACTCATTGCATATATATTATGATCCATCAAATACCAAATAACATTTTAAATTACCAAATCCTATTGTTTCCAAATATCATAACATATAGAATATTAAGAGGGCGTTTGCATAGCCAAATTTGTAGATGCCCATCTATGAGTACTTCAATCTAAATCCAAAAACATACAATCAAATTCTCTAAACAAAACACCAAAAAAATAAGAAAGGATAACAAAACAATCCCATGTAGTAACCACCTTCATGATCCAAAAGCGTTGAACTCATAGATCCAAAAGCGTTGAATTGTTTATGCGGCATAAAGCCTGGTTTTCAGTAATCACCTTATATCCAAAAAGTTTGTCTTCGTAAGTTTCATATGGCCCTATTGTGATATCCAACTTAGAGTCCTGCATAGAGAAGAGAATGCCAAATAATATCATTTTTCAGAAATTGTATACAAAATAAAACTCATTACCTTAATTACACAAGCGCATTGTTTCGGAAAAAACACATTAACCAAGGATAAATGATGGGATCAAACATAGAGCACAACACAGATGAAATAGTAGAAGAACTCCAACAAAAGTATTCACCATGTCAAAATAAGATTATAAGTTCTGTCTAAACTTGAAACTCAAGTAGTGTATAAAAGTATTCACCATTTCAGACTCATTACATTATAATAGCCTATAAACAGATTAGTGCATGTACATTATTCATACTTGAGATATATTATTCACTTTTCACAATATTTACAATTATTAGGCTGATTCTATTATGCACCATTTACAAAGAGAAAATAATAGCTATAATTATAAAGAATCATTAACCAACACCAAGTTCATAGATTGATAAAAAATTGTTAGCCAACAACTTGCTACTGTTGGCAACACATCTCACCAGCTTGACAACTACTATTTTTTGGATCATAAAAAGTAAACTAGGCAATATTGACTAACCAATTCCATCCAGGCTATGTCAGACTCATAATAATCGTTTGAAAGGAAAGCATCAGCCTTGCTATGTAGCAGCTTCTTCAAACTACACTTGGAAACAATGCGTTATTGACCAACAACTTAAGTAGTTTAGCATGTAGCTGAAAATTGACCCCTTAATAAGGGAATGGATCAAAGAACAATATACCTTGTTGAGTTGGTAATGTCTCCAGCTTTATGAAATAATTTAGCAGATTTTGCAAGAAGAGACTTGTACTCTTGAGAATAAGGAACTATATACAGATCCTTAGAAGAAGCTACTTTATCATTGGACAGACCAGAATCTAAAATAAATTCACTGTGCCTTTTAATAACAGTGAAATAGCTTGTTGCCTCTGTCTGTTGATCCTTTGCTAAATTGTCATTCCATAAATTGAACTCCTGCAAAACACAAGTTTTCATCTTTTTTATAAATCAAACCAAATGTTTTGATAAAATAGCTTCTTTACATGACGACAAAAATCCTTTCTCACTATATGGGATTGGTTCCATTGATCAGACAACATCATGATATTCTATCACAAACCAAACAAATCTGAATTTTTCTATGGTACCATTTTGTCCATGTCAGGGGGTAGAAATTAGCACCGGCAGGTTTAAGGATTGGAAATGCTGCTCTGTATTCCAGACCCTTCCACTCACTAACTGTCCTAGTTGCTTTAGAGAGCAGCCTTATTGCTGAGTCTGCAGTTGTCAAGAATGCCTCATCATCATCAAGGCAAGACCTGCGAAGATATGGCAGAGACTGCAGTACCATACTACATTGAAATGATATGGCAGAAACTGCAGTATCATTTGTTTTACAAGAACTAGGCCAATTTGTAATAAAAGAAACTAGCCAATATACAGTAGAAGAAAGAAATTCAGTAGCAGGGATTGAAAGAGACTTCAATGATATTCATTTTCTGTTGTTAATAGGAATGTTGATTGTAAGACCCACGTAATGCTTCAGGGATTTAGTTCAGCGTATCATTTGTCTTCAAGTGGCAGCAGCAAGAATCATACAACTACATAGATAAATTGATCAACAAAACTCAGGTAGTTAGTGGTGAATTATTAAAATAATTTTATACTACTTCTAACCATGAAGAGTATATAGAGGAAGCTTATTATGGTTTACAAACTTTACAACACGAAAACCAGCACCAGTGCACCGATACCAACCTTACAACTGAGTCAAGATTCCATAGAACAAACTAAAATTTTATGATTAAATTTTCTTATAGTTAGTAGTCTGTAGCCATTCTAATACACTACAATTCTTATCTATCTTAGAAGTTTCCATAGACTTAGAGCAAACTCAACTGCTCAAAGAAAATGACATTACTTAAAAGAGACCGGAAATTCTTGGATTTAGATGCGTCAAGTACCTGTGCTCCATATCATAAATTATAGTGATGCCAATCCAATACTGACTGAATTCTGGCTCTCCTGAAAACATCGGGATACATGAAACATCAACAACAAAAGACATTGAAACACCTAAGTTATGTGGAATGTGTGTAAAGTTTCCTTAAACACCAATAAATTTATAGACTTCTATCATAACTGAAGAAGCATAAACATATAAAATGAGAAACAAAATGAGAAGCATAAACATATAGACTTTTGTCATTCAATTTATTGAGTTGCAGTTTTTATATTATATACAATAAAGTATATTTAAGGGCTTGATCTCATGCAATTTTTAATCTACTGCAGCAGATGATCTTGATGCATGATTTTGATATTAAGCTACCTTTCTTTTAGTGCCATAGTTAGGAGCTACTGAATATAACAACTTTGAAAGACAATATTGGAAATTTGATTTATATAAGCGATAAAACATCTTAATGTTTCAGACCAATGACTCAACTTCTGCAATTTCTTTGACAGAATTCCAATTTTAAAAATGCTTAACTATGTACAACAACAAAATAGAAATCCAAGATTCAAATCAAGCATTTAAGTTCTCCAACAACAATGACAACAAATCGAGAAAATAGAGGAAAAAAATTGCTTACCTGCAAGCAAAACCGAGAGTGGCTGGAGATGGAGGTCGGAGTCGAACGCCCAGTGGTGGCTGCCGGTGACGCTACAGGGGGCCGGAGTGCGTCGATATTGTGTTGTTGCAGAAGCAATTGAGTTGTCGCTCGCGGTCGCCGGCGTGTCGTCGGAGGCCAGTCAAGGCTATTACAAAATCAAGAACTAAGAACATATACACTTTCAACCATTCGAAATTACATAAAAGTGACAATTTCAATCTAACTTATGAATATATTACATCAAAGTCCATAAACCAAAATTCAATTACATCCGAAAACCAGCCATATCACCTGTGTCACATTTAAAGTAAAACTATAAAAATGTTGCAAGTTAATGAATGTCCTAATTCTACGAGTTCATGTCAAACTTCATGCTTCAAAACTCCATGAACTTTGCTACACCATGCTAGTTTCAACTTTGCATCATGGACCATTGGATCAAACTATGTTATAGCCCTGCTCATTCAATTTAACAAAACCGAATGAAAAAATCGAGCCTAAATAATATCACTGCCGTATCAAAGCTTTACCAAACAAAAACTGCCTCACACTCAAAATAGAGAAATCAAGGAAAACATTGGAAACACAAAAATATAAAATCAGAGCGAAAACTCAAAAGATGGGAATTCCCAAACTAACCTCATACCAGATTTAATCTCAACCTTCAACTTTTTGTAACTAACTTTAATCAAAAGGTTAAGATTTTCTATTTCCTAACAAACTCATAACAAATTAATACAGAAAAACTCACTGGAGATTCATTCATTCTGGATTTTGCAGAAGAATCACCAAAAAATAGCTAAAACACCCTCGTTCTTCTCATATTCTACTTCACCTTCATTCTTCAACAACCATTGGAGAATAAGAAAATACCAAAAAAAAAACTCAGAGCTTGATCTTTCTCTGAACCACCTCAATCCATTCTCATTATTCTTCATAATCGCTGAAGAATCACACAAAAACCCTCTCAAACTATCTCTTCTCCTCTCATCTTCATCATTCTTCATCAGTTACTCGAGAAAATTTCTCTCTGCATTCTCTTTCCATAACTGTTTCTCAATCTGCATCTTCACCATCTTCCGCAAATTCTTCACAGTTCCTCATTCATCACACCGTAACCCTCAACAACAAAGTACTCAATGCTCTACTCTCTACTTCAATCTTCGATCATCATTAAGTTTCAGCTTCACAAAAAATGCAACGCACATCAACATAAGGTTCAAAATCACGAAGAAGAGAGCGAAGAGAAAGCGTACTTGAACTATTTCTTAAGAATATCTGGATTTCTATTCGATATCTTCGTCGCTACGAAATGCCATCGGAGCGAATCCGATCGGTAAGTATCATCTCCTCTAAATCTTGCATATCTATGTTTCTTCAAGCTTGGCGTCTAGTTTAAGTCCGTAGAAGCTAAATCGATACCGGTGTGGAGTTCGTGGATTAAAACTCCAACTGAAGGTTGAGAAGAGGTCGATACGCGATGACAAAGATGGAGACGCCGTTGAGTGGTGAGTCAGAGATCACCAGAGAAAGAAGTGGACCACCACGTCTGAGTAGAATTCGTTGAGAGACAAGTCAGAGACCATGATATGGTGAGCGATTAGCGTATAGCTTGAGGAATCAGAGAAGAGGGAGTTGTATTTTTGTGAGAAGATGAAGACTCAATTCTTTAACCCTAACCCCAATTCAATTTTATTTGCATTTTCTTTTAGTTTTAGATAATTAGAAGTGAGCTAAATCTGACTAAAAATGAAAATGTGTTTTGTTTTTTTTTTTTATCAATTAATTAATTAATTCATTATTATATATAACATAGCACTTTTTAATAAATGCTATTATATAGGTAGTCAAATAATAGCGTTTTATACAAAATGCTATCTTAAAGAAGTTTAATAATAGCGTTCTGGTACAAAGTGCTATCATAATTACATAGTCTGTATTATATAATAGCGCCCGATTAAAAAGTGCTATTATAAATGTGTTTTTTCCATTTTAATAGCATTTTTTTTAAAAGTGCTATTAAATTAGGTGATACAAAAAATCATTTTTGGCGTAGTGAGGGTTCAGATACGATCGAGATGGATTTCATTCTGATACTCATTCTGATATATTCTTCAGATACATTCAAGACATAGACTCATTCTAGAACACCATTAAGATACAATCAAGACATAAGATTCATTATAACACTCCCCAACACATCTTCTAGATACAATCGAACACAAACTCATTCTAGTATACTTCTCAGATACTGTCGAATGTAGACTCATTCTGATACTCCTATCAACATTTGCTTTGGATGGCATCTATAAGCCCATCTCCAACGAAACTGTAAATTTTCCGAATGGCATCTTTAAGCCTATTCAAGCAATATAATTAATCAACAGTTATACTTCGTGCATCGACGGGTGTAAATTTCTGGGTACTTAAGTGTTCAATCCTCTTCCACTTTCACTTTCACTTTCCATAATTAACCATTTTCTCCATTGATTCACCCTTCAAGTTTTGTGCTTGTTCTAACATATTTCACTAATATACGTTATTAATGTCAAATTTTAGTTTTAAATTAATGAGTGAATCTTAATTTTTTCTTTTTTTTGTAAACAAAAACAAATTGTCTTTTGATCCAAATATTTTTATAAATAATATAAAAAAATAATAATATTACATACAACAAAATATACTATTCATTCAAATAATTTTATATATGCAAAAATTATATTTGTGATACATATATATATATATATATATATATATATAAATCAAAATATGTCTTTCTTAAAATAAAATAAAAATTTTATATAGCAATTTTGTTCTTATCTTTTATATTTATTTTAAAATAAATACGCGTAAAATATTAATATTGATATGAACAAACAAATATCTCACTATCTTAAAGAGTTCAAAAATTGATCAAAAAAAAAAGTCAGAACCCATGACACTTGGCTTGTAAAGAAAACGCCCTACAACTAGGTTGTAAGTATTTCTTATTGAAATGTTTGCAACAAATATATTTAATACATGATACTTTTTGCAATATTAAAAAGTAAATTATTTCAATTACACAATCATTTCATTTCCATATATCTCTCACATCCTTACACATTTATTTCATTAATTCATATTATTAATTAATTTATTACATATTTTAAATTTATACTATACTATTACATAATTATTTAAATGATATTTATTTAAAAAATCTCATATCATACTTGTAAGGTCATGGATTCAAACTTTTTTGAGACCAATTGACTATATAATCAATATTGTTTAATTTATTAATTATTAATTATATTAAAGTGCCACATACAAAATCCTAAATAGAAGACTTTATAGTGCCACATTCAAAATCTTATATAGGAACAAAAAACTAAAAATTTTAATGAGTACTAAAATATTAAAAAAACAAAAACATTTAAATTCAAAATAAGTAACATGACACAAATTACATACTCAAATATCAAATCATTTGCCTTATGCAAATGTTTTTCTCTATCCTTTATCATAAGTTCTTAATTATAATTTGTGTCTTCTCTTTATAATCTTTTCATTAAACATTTTAATAAAATGAAGAAAAAAAAACTATTTTACAAATTACGAAAAATGTAAAATGTTAAGAATTTCAAACCATCAATACATTTTAAATCCTTTATTTCTTGAGCTTTTTAGTTCTTTTAAATAAAACTTTGATACCACTAAATGAGATATTATTTACCCAAAAAAATGTTTTAAAATGCAATATAGAGAATTTTATTTCATTTCAAAATAATCAAGCATTAAAAAAACACCACATAATTACACTTTGATTAAATATACAATACTCATGTGTTCATGTGTTATAGGTGATAATCAAATTATCCTATGTAAAAAAAAAAAAATTTAATTTCGCTTCAGATGTTAAAATTCTATGTCTAGATTGAAACGTTCTAGATATGGTGTGGAACATCAAAGCTTTGATTTAAAGATAGTCTTTCATACATAATATTATACATTTTAATTATAACTTTTACGAATTTAACAAAAATCTTTTATTTTATATCATAGATTTTAATTGGAATGTAATATTTCTTTTGTCAAACTTTATCTCGTTCTTTTGTAATCGAGTTTGAGAATTTTTGTTCTCCTTTCAATATATATTGCTTACAATCAAACAAATTATATATTTTTTGTTTCATAAGTGTCCAAATTATTGCTTGTAATTTTTTATTTATCCTTTCAAATTCAATATTCAAATTATACGCTTAGAAAGAATTAAAGAAATACTACAGAAGAAATCCAAAAGAAAAAATACCACAGGAGATAAAACGAAATTCATCTACATACAGGACCATCGTATATTTAATTCATTAAACTTTTATAATATGATTAATTAATGAATCATGTGTTATTGTTGATATTTACTGTGTATACGTATTTAAATGTGTGACTTATATGCCGCATGGTGACAAATATGTTCTAGTGTGTGTTTTTGATTATTTAGTGTGATTAAGTGAGTTCAGTTTTATTTCTATGTTGCTAAGTCGATTAGTATAAATAGGTTAATTGATTAATAGGCTAAAAAACAAAAGTATTAAGATTAATTTATTAGTGAGATATAAAAAATTGATTAATTAGATATGACTCTTAGAATAATCGATTAATGGACGTAGAATAATCGTTAATAAGATTAAAATCCAAAAATGTCTTAAGTATTGTTTGGTAAAAATAACAGTTGAGTGATACATTAGTTGATAGTTTATAGTTTATGATTGATGACTGAGAATTTATAACTTATAGCTGATAGTTGATGACTTATAGTTGATAATAAGTTAATTGAAATGTTTGGTAAAATTAGTGGTTCAATTAATTGATAAATTAAAATAACATAAAAGATATTTAATATATAATTATTTATTTTAAATTAAAATAAATTATAAAATATAGTAGTGAATTTTAGTTAAAATAATAAGGATAAAAGTGAGAGAAAAATGATAAGCTATAACCTATAAGATAAACGTTATTTGAAATAACTTATAGAAAATAAGCTATAAGTATGTGATAAAAATACTATTATCAAACATGTATTTTATTGTCAATCAGAACATTCACAAGTGATCCACAACACACACACATTTGTTGGAGCACAAGAAAGATAAAAGACAAAAGGAATATTTACCGATAGCTTCAAAATAAAGATTTACAATGAATTACAATAACCTACTCCACTAGGCTATTTATACACACAACTTAAATATAAAATATATCTTCTACAAAGATATAAGAAGATCTAAGATATATATCTTCTAACAAAGATATAAACAATCTAAAAGATATTCCTAAATATAAATTAATATCTAATTAAATCTAAATTAATTCTAACACCATCCCTTAATTTATATTTACCAAAAACTGAAAACACCAATTCCATCCCTTAAACCAAAAAATTGATCAGTTTTGATAGCCTTTGTCAGAACATCTGCCAGCTGCTTCTGGGTGCTACAGTGCACAACCTTTATTATTCCATTATGAACTTGATCTTCCGTACTCACAGATTCAGAGTCTACTAACATTGCACACTGAATAACTTCTCCTTCAAAGTTTACTTCAGTGTCTTGCAACATGTCAAACTCTGCAAATCTTCTTGGGATGCTTCTGACTTTTTGTTCCCTCTGAATTGGACCTTCAGAATCTTGGACACCAAAACTCCCCCCTTCAGAAGATCTTGCTTCAGATTTTTGACTTTCTCCAGAACCTTGATTGTCTTGAAAATTCCCAGAGTCTGAATCATCATCAGAGTCAAAGCCACTACCTTCAGAAATAACATCTTCAAAAGTTGGATCACCTCTGCCTTCAGAAGTTCCACTTTCAGAGTCATGATCATCGTCAAAGGCTGAATTTCCTTCAGAAGCTCCTCCTTCAGAAGGTCCAACCTTAGAGTCATGATTTCCACCAAAAACTTGATCATCTTTAGAAGCTTGTCCTCCAGAACCTACGTCTTTGGAATTTTCCCTTCCATAAGCATGATCACCACCAAATTCTGGATCATCATCAAAATCTGGATCAGAATCAGATTCACTATCTGACTCACCTTCAGAGTTTCCAGAGTCATCATCTTCTGACTCTTCTTCAGAAGCAGAATCTTCTTCAGACTCAGAATCACCTTCGGATTCTGACTTGTCTTCAGCTTCAGAGTCATCTTCTAACTCTAACTCGTCTTCAAAAACCTCAGATTCTGACTCATCTTCAAAATCTTCAGCGTCGTCATCTGATTCTAACTCAGAGTCATATTCTGATCCTGACTCATACAAAATCACTCCTTCAGAATCAGAATATTTAGAGTCATATTCTTCTTCAGAGTCAAAGTCTTTACCAACTTCAGAAACATGTATTTCTGACCTTTCTTCAGAAGTTTTGTCATCAGAGTCAGGACGAGACTTTTCCCAATTCCAAACTTCTGATTCCTCTACAATGACGTCTCTGCTGAACTCAACTTTGTTAGTTTCTGAACAATAAAGTTTGTACGAACCTGTACCGTGATACCCCACCAGCAACATCACTTTACTTCTATCATCCAACTTCTGTCTTTTGACTTCTGGGACATGTTTGTAACATACAGAACCAAATACCTTCAAATGACTAACACTTTGCTTATCTCCAGTCGACTTCTGAATAGGAACTATTTCCTTTAATTTCTTTGTTAGACATCTGTTGAGCACATAACATGCAGTTGCAACAGCTTCTCCCCACATAGTATGAGGAAGCTTCTTCTCTTTCAGCATGCTTTTCACCATATCTAGCAAAATATGATTTCTTCTTTCAGCAAGACCATTATGTTGAGGAGTATATGGAGCAGTAACCTCATGCTCAATTCTATTCTCCTCACAGAAACTTCTGAATTCTGTGGAGTTATACTCACCACCACCATCAGTTCTAAGAATTTTCAGAGTCTGGCCACTCTGATTCTCAGCCTTCAATCTGAACCTTTTGAATTCAGCAAACACCTCGTGTTTGAACTTTATGAGATACCCATGTCATTCTGGTGAACTCATCAACAAATGACACAAAATATTTATTCCCTCCAGTCGATGCTACTGGAAACAGACCGCACACATCAGAATGTAATACTTCCAAGGCATGTTTTGCTCTTGGAGCTACTTCTGACGCAAAGGATAATCTTGGTTGCTTCCTTTCCATGCACACCTTGCATGACTTTTCAGGCTTCTTGATTGTAGGAATTCCATGTACCAAATTCTTTGATTTCAGATGCCCTAAACTTCTGAAATTCAGATGACCAAATCTTCTGTACCACAACTCACTCTCCTTGACAACACTTGTTGCACTAAGACATTCAGAGTCTGCAGTTCTAATATTCACCTTGAATGTTCTGTTCCTTCCCTGTTCTGACTCCATAATCAGCTTCTGATTATAGTCATACAACTTCAGAAGATTGTCCTTCATGGTAACTGAAAAACCTTTCTCAACCAGTTATCCCACGCTCATCAGATTGCTTTTCATGCCAGGTACATACCAAACATTCTGAATCACAATTACTTTCCCATTGTTTAGAATGATTCTGACATTTCCCATACCTTCTGCATTGAGGTATTTATCATCAGCACATATGATCTTTGTACTCTTCCCAGAGTCAAAGTCAACCAACCACTTCTTGTTTCCAGTAAGATGGTTTAAACACCCTGTGTCCATATACCACTATTCTGATGAATTCAAATTATCAGGTTCAGAAGTCAACAATAGCACAGGTTCATCATCAGAGTCTCCTCTTGCTATATTTGCTTCTTCTGACTTCCTTTCTTTGTTGGACCAACAATCTCTGGCACAGTGACCAAAATTCTTACAACAGTAACACTGAACATTCTTCTTGTCAGACTTCTCCTTTCCCTTCTGGACATTCTTCTGCCTATCAGAGTTTGAAGCTTCTGACTTTTGACCACCATTAGTTCTCTTCCTGGCTTCTGACCAAGTCTGCTTCTGATGCTTCTTATCAGAAGTTACTTTCAGAGTCTGCTGCTCTACTTCCCTCTCAGAAGTTCTTGCAGTCATACGCAACTCATGCGCCTCTAGACTACTTTGCAGCTCTTTAACTCTCATGGTGCTCAGATCTCTGGAATGTTCAATTGCTACAACAATGTAATCAAACTGAGAAGTTAAAGATCTCAAGATCTTCTCAATAATTACTTGTTCAGACAAAGTTTCTCCACAAGCTTTCATCTCATTAGTGATCAGAATCACTCTAGAGATGTATTCAGAAACCTTATCGTTGTCCTTCATGTTGAGATTCTCATATTGCTTTCTGAGAGACTGAAGCTTCACCTTCTTCACTGATGCGTCACCACCGTAACATCTGACCAGTGTGTCCCACACAACCTTTACTGTTTCAGAATCAACAATCTTCTCAAACACATTCACATCCACACATTGATGGATGTAGAACAACGCTTTCTGATCTTTCTTTCTCAGCACCTTTTGTGCTATCTTCTGGTCCTCTGTTGCATCTGCTTCTAACAGATTATAGCCATCAGTAACAAGTTCTAACACATCTTGAGAACTAAATAACACGCGCATCTGAATCTTCCAACAATTCCAGTTTTTGCCATCAAATAATGGAAGCTTGGAATGAATATCGCTGTTTCCGTTCATCTTCTACCATGTGCAATTTACGTAGAAACTCAATGAAAAATCAATGTTTCCCAAATTCCAGAGTTTCTAACCAGGAACTCTAGATACCAAATGTTGGAGCACAAGGAAGATAAAAGACAAAAGAAATATTTACTAATAGCTTCAAAATAAGAATTTACAATGAATTACAATAACCTACTCCACTAGACTATTTATACACACAACTTAAATCTAAAATATATCTTCTACAAAGATATAAGAAGATCTAAGATATATATCTTCTAACAAAGATATAAACAATCTAAAAGATATTCCTAAATATAAATTAATATCTAATTAAATCTAAATTAATTCTAACAACATTGAGTAATTAGGATAACAAAAATTTGATTAAATAATTATTCATATTTAATTATAAAATCTAATCATTAAAAAATAATCACGAGGAGTTTAGAAATTGATTACTCGGGGTTAAATCAGATAATTGACTTAAAAATATGTATTGTATTTTCCTTAAACTTATCGCATCCCTAGGTGAATGTGAAAGGTATGAAACTATAATTTGTAGCTTTAGCTCATACATGTGTTGATGTTATTTGAATGTGGTTCTAAATATAGTTAACGATATTAAACGATAGTGACGATATCATGGGAGAAGAGTGCAACATGGAGGTCGACTGTTATGGTGTAGTAATTCGTATCTTATTCTGAGATCACAGTCGCTTTTTGACTTGGAGCAGCTCGCAGGAGCATAGCGCTTCTCAGCCCGAAGCGGGTTACAATCCACTATTTGTTTGAATTGAGATATAAATCATATTTACCTTTAAAAAAATTAACGCTGGAGGAGAATTTCTTTAGATTCATCTAGTTTTTCCTAACTTAGAAAACTCCTCACACATTTCTCATTTTCTCAAGTGTTTCTCACCAGCTTCCTCGCATGTTTCTCACTTTCTCATGTGTTTCTCACTTCTCATTATCTTCTTACTTCCTCATGTCTTTCTCACTTTCTCATACATTTATCACTTCTCATTATTTTCTCACTTCTTCACGTGTTTCTCACATCTCTTCATCTTCTTTATTTACTCTTCTTTCTTTAATAATGATATCTTTTTCTTCTTTCTTTACTCTTATTCTTTCTATATTTTTGTTTTTCCTCTCTTTTTTAAAGTAATAATAACTTATTTTTTTCTTACTCTTCATAACTTTATTTCTCTTTTTTCTTTATAACTCTCGGTAACTTCATTCTTTGATATCTTAAAGTAGAACTATTTCTTTTACTTTTTTAAAGTAATAATAATTTATATATTTTATAATTTGTTCATATAATTACTCTACAAAATAGTCAAATAAAAATTATTTTACTATTGTGATTTTCTCTATTAAGTTCAGTGTCAATTACTACTTGAGTAATTAATAATTGATGATAACTATGTTTTTAAATCTATGCAAATGTTGCAAAAATCAATTACTTAAAAAATCTATTAATATGAAATGATTAATAATAAAATAGTGGTTAATAGTAATGAATAATCATTAATAAATAAATAATTAATACATGTAATAAAATGATTTTTTTTTAAAAAATAGTTGAAAGATTATTTATAGATGTCATATCCTTAGCATATTAAAATAGAATACACACTTAAACTTTAATTTTAAAATAAAACCTCCCCTAAATATTTTTTAATCACATTATTTTTTTCTCTTTTCAATAAATATTATTTAATATATTAATTAATATTTAATATTAATTACTTCAATACTATTAATTTCTATATAATTCAACTATTCAATCAACATAAACCCTAAATTTCTAACCTACAATATCTATCCATAATTTATCACTTGAATGTCAAATTTATTACCTAAGAAAATTAATTGGATAGCTTTGGTTTATTAATATGTTATGTAATTAAAAAAACATATTTTCAATGCAATATAAATCTTAATAATTATAAATTTCCCCCTTATATTTTCAAAACAAAGTTCATCTTCCCACTACATTCACCTTTTTCTAATAATAAGTATATGTGTTTTTTTTGTTTTTTTTTATAACTCTACTAGTAAAAATACATTCAAACATAGTTAAATTACATAAATTTTGTTCTCTTAAAACTACTAATAAATAAATTAATGATATAATATATTTTTATATTAAAATAATATGATATGATTAATTTATAAATATTTTTATTAAAATTTTTATAGAATGTTTAGATTTATTTGGTGACTATGATATGACATATAAAAATGTTTGTTTGGTGCATCATAGGATAAAAATAGAACAATTAAAAAAAAAAGCACAATATTGATGAAATACACATTATAAAAAATACAATGTTATTATTTATGAGTTTCTGTGTTTGTTACATATTTTATTATGACAAAATAAAATATATATTTTTAAAAAGATTTATTTTGCCATTTAAAATAAAGTAATGATGCATTTGTTATCCCTTTCAATGCTATTTATATATAATCTTTATTATAATAATAATTTAAAATAGTCAAAATTATAGTAACATGCCAATGCAATTGACGTGAATATAAAGTTGTTTAGTTAAAAAAATTGAGTTCACCACTATAATGATGAGAGATCAGTTAGAAAGGAAATGTCAAAGTCAAACAATTTCATTCCCAATGATTATATCATTTTTTGGATGAGTTCTTATTTGAAGCACTTTTGAATAATTGCTTTAAAAATTAAATTATTCACGTAAGTTGAATATATGAATTAGGTAACAAATCATAATACTCTATCATTTATTTAAAGATAATCAATTGAAATTTATTATACATTAGAGTAGTAATAATATTAGGTGAATCAGAACTAATTGGTTAAAAATAAGTATTTAATCCCGTAAAAAAATAACACTAACATTTATGTTTATTATTTATTTAAAAAATGATTATATATTTGATTTATATTAGCTTTTTTTTATTATTGAGCTGTCTTTAAATTACATATTTGAAGTCGAGAAAAACACAAGGAAATGAGGTTTGAGTTAAATTTAAAAAAAAAAAATTAAAAGCATTTTTACAAACAATCAACGTACACAAGTTAAGAAAGAAAAATGACACAATTGATTTATACAAGTTCACATTAAACAAGACTACTCTTGTCTACCCACAAGTGTGATTTTGCCTTTTAAAAAAAATTAATCCACTAATAAAGATTACAAACAACGTCTAAGAGTTTAGAAAAACACCTTAACTCTCTTAAGTATACAAACTATCACCTAGTCACATGAGGAAAACAAATCTCAAAAGATTTACAATCAAACAGTGTTTACAATAGTGTTTCTAGAAATGCAGATTTAATAATACAATTAAGAACAAATATTTACACACAAATATGAACAACAACTCTTGTGTATATAACAATGATAATAACACAAAAATAAACAACAACTCTTTGTCTTAGATTGAGAAGAAAATGATAACACAAAACCGAGCAAAACTCTTTGTGTTGATTTTCTCTTTGAAGAATATTTCTCACTTGGATTTCTTTGCACACTAACATTTCTTTGTTATTACTTCTTCTTGTTCAGAAAATGATTCGTCAACTTCTCCAATGAAATAGTTCTCTTTATATATGCTAAGAAAGTAGACAATTGAATAGTACAAAATATCACTTTGGTGAAATATGTATAGTTCTGTTGTACTATTTTATTCTTGTGCAAGTTTTCTTGATCTTATCTTCTAATCGAATACTTCTGATCTGAAGTAATAATAAAGAGTGCAGAAGAGATCACATTCTGGTTCTTAGTCTTCTGATGGAATGTTTTTGATGTGAAACAATGATTAATCCAGAAGATGTTTTATAATAGTGTTTTCAAAAGTATCAAAGTCATCAGAATCAGAACCTGTCTTCAGACTCGGAGCAACAACTTATCGAATAAATAGATCTTGACTTCTGAGCTTTGAATCAAAAACTAAAAATTATACACAGAAACAAATCTTATTATAAGAATACTTACATGTCCTAACACCTTTTAAAATCTCTAAGGTAGCTACATCTTTTAAGTGTATTATTTTAATTCAAAAAATTTAAAGGACTCTTTTACAATCTCGACCTCATGTTTAGATAATTTTAATTGGTAATTTGCTTCCTAAAAAAGACCTAATGAAATTTGGTTAAAGCTCCTACTATTGTTGGCTCCACAAATCTGAAATATATTTTTCAAATATACTCTTTGATAAATTTAATTGAATTAAATAGGCATAGATTATAATATATTATTATATTATATAATAATCAATAATATTATAGAATAATCAACAATAATAAGAAAGATGTGAGTGAATGTACTTTTTAGGATTCTAGAGATTGTCACAGAGAGAGTGATTATGAGATGATTACTATAATAATTGCAATTTAAGGTTTCAAAGTATTTTTAATCGTCTAACGGGAAGGACTTCTCATTGGACTTAACTGAATGATTTAACCCATTACAGTTCATTCAGATATAAAACTCAATTAAACAATTCATTAATAATTAGTGTTTAATAATAATTAGCACTAATATAATTAATTAATAATTAATTATTTTAATTCATATTTGATTAATTAAATCATTAATCTAACAATTTTCCACTTGAAGGAGAATAATTAATTATTAAAAATATTAATTTTAATATTAAAATATCAATAATGGTCAAAACACTAACCAATTAAAAGAGAAGTAAGTTTCAACACTACATAAATTGTTTTCGATAGGAAAATAAATCATACATGTTAAAGACTCATAACTTATATAAAGAATGATGAACTTAGAGTAATATTTTTAAATTAAGAGTAATATGTTATTAAAGAATAAATCAAACATATGAAAATGCTATTGATAAACTTCCACTAACCCAAGAACGGAGCAAAATGGGTAAAGTATGAAGAAATAGAAAATTTGGCTGACAAAAGACTAAACGTGTGTCAGTCACTGAAATAATCACACATGCATCGCGCTCCATCGTGTGCGTGATGGGCTTGGATAAGTTGTATCACGTACGAGATACAAGTTATCACGCGCGCGATGGACCCTTTTTCTGACATGTTCTGACACGTGTTGGCTGCTTTAAAAAGGGGTTTTGGCACAGTTTCAAGGATTCTGTGATTTTACACTGCAAGTACAATTTTACAACACAGGAAGACATATTTGGAGTGTATTTGGAGTCATCGGAAGCCAGTTCTTCAAGGGATCTTTTATGCAAATCTCATATAATTTATTGGTATTGTAATTTGAATTATGAATAGCTAATTTTTCATAGATTAGGTTTTGTTTTGATGAACCTTTTTCAATAGTGTTGGAACACATGTTTGATTTGATATTGAATAATTTAATGAAGTTATTATTTTATTCAATTGTACCTTGTTCTTAATATTTTTTATGTTAGATACTATTTTAATCTGATTTTGGACGGATAGGGTATACTGACCATTAGTTTATACGTTGGACCTAGGGAAATTATTGTACTTACGTCGGTTGAATAAGGATAGAAGACCTCAAGTAATGGCTTAGGGATTAACATTCTATTATATTTTTTAATCTTGCTTACACTGGTGGGCTAGAGATATGAAGCTTTGAGTATAGATTAATGAGCTATACACCAAGAGATTGGGTATAAAGGTCTTGTTAATCCGTCGTGGAATAATAACAACAATATCAATTATTAAATGCATCTAACATCAATAATAGAGAATTAGGGGATTCTATAACAAAACCTAACTGCATTTTTATAATTGTCAGAACAACCTTTATTATTTTTCTCATTAAAACTCGAACCCCCCATTTAGTATTTAAGTAATTTTGCACAATATTTGTCTTATTAAATAGCAGTCCCTATGGATCGATATTTTTATTACTTCAACACTATCGGTATATTTGTCAGGAAGTCATAAAGTTTTTGGTGTTGTTGCCAGGGACAGTTGATAATTTCAATAAGGAAAATTTTTGTTTTATTTTGTTACCTTGTTGTTTATTTTTATTTTTGTTACACGCTACTACTAAGGTATTTTGTGTTAGAACATAATTTGGTTCTACATCTAATTCACAGTTTTGATGATAACAAATATATAATTATTATGAAGAACAATTATGCACTCTAATCGTTTGATTGAATGTAATGAGAAGCTCTGATGAAAGCTAAGAAGATAATGACGTAAATAAACAGATATGAAGCTCTAAAGAGAACGTGCTTATAAGAAGCTCAGAAGCGAAACTAAAAGTGACACGTCAGTAAAAGAAGTTCTGATGCATAAGTTAAACTTCTGAAGCACCAAGCTAGCAGTTATACTCTGACAAGAAAGTTCTGAAAGAACAATGAAGTTTCAATGTATTCATCAAATTTAAGTTCTTAGGCGAAGCACTCAAAATTATGAATACTCTGAAGGTCTGTAGATCTAACATCACATTAATGTCAATTAATACAGTATCAAGAAAGTAACGGATGAAACATTATGACTGAGAACAACATCTGTATTTTTGGAAAGGATATTAAACCTTAAATCTTCAACCTTCCTAAATAAGCATATATGTCTCCAACGAATCTTTAAACCTTTTTTTATATAAAGGAAACTATAAAGATTAATCAAAGACATAACTCTCACGCATACGAACAAGGAGCGCTCTAAACATTCTCATATATTTTTATCTCTTAAGTTATTCTTTGTGCTATAATTTATGTAAACATCACAGTTGCGATATAGCTTGTTAGAAGCATTTGTAAACACATTGTATAATTGTTTAGAATTGTATTTCCTTGAGAAACCAAGTTGTGGTTTGATCTCAAGAAGACGTTGACAATTGTCTTCGTGATTTGTAATCATCATTGATTAGTGGATTAAGACCTCAATTGAGAGAGGCAAAATTACCTTGATGGATGGACTGTAGTAGCTTTGAGTTTAAAGTGAACCAGGATAATCAACGTGTCATATCGTGTTAATTTTTAAAAACCCTAATTCAAACCCCCTTTCTTGTGTTTTTCTATCCTTCAATTGGTATCAAAGCCTAGTTTTGGGTGCTAACACTTAACCGTGACAGAAAAATATCCTAGCAAGAAAAACACTATGGTGGAACCAATTCAAAACAACAACAACGACAACTATGATAAGAAAGACAGAATCATCGACATAACTCCAATCTTTGATGGTGAAAACTTTGATTACTGGAAATACGAAATCAAAAGTTTATTTCTAGCTCATGACGTTGATCTCTAGGACATGGTAACTGATGGCTACATTCATCTAGTCGATCTAAGCGGTCAGAAGATCGATAGAAAGAAGATGACAAATCAATAAAAGAAAGAGTTTAGAAATAATCACAAGGCCAAAATGATCCTTTTGAGTGCCATCTCATTCACTGAGTATGAGAAGATCATAAACAGAGATTCGACTCAGAACATCTTTGAATCTCTAAGAATGACGCATGAAGGCAACACTCAAGTCAAAGAGACCAAAGCTCTTGCACTCATTCAAAAGTACGAGGATTTCAAGATGGAAGAAGATGAAACAATTGAGACAATGTTCTCAAGGTTTCAAATTTTGGTTGTTGAATTGAAAGTTCTAGACAAGGGGTACTCCACAACAGATCATGTAAAGAAAATCATCAAAAGCTTACCAAATAAGTGGATACCTATGGTAAAAGCCTTAAAGCTAGCCAATAATATGAAAAAAGCATCACTTGAGGAACTAATCAGCTCCTTGAGAAGTCACGAGATAGAACTAGAAGAAGATGAGCCCTAGAAGAAAGGTAAGTCTCTTGCTCTTAAATCTAATAAAAATATGAAACTAAAGCTTTTCAGGCAGAAGAAGAAAGCTCAAGTGGATCCTCAATATAAGAAGACAAACTATCTCTTCTCTCCAGAAGAGTCCATCAGTTATGGAAGCATAGACAAAGGAAATTCACAAACCCTAAGAGATCAGGTAATTGCTCTGAATCATCCTCTGGATACAAAAAGTCAAGCAACAAAGACATTGTCTGTTACGAATGCAAAGAGCCAGGCCACTACAAAAGCGACTGCCCCAAACTTCAGAAAGAAAAGCCAAAGAAAAAATTTGTCAAAGAAAATAATAAAAATCTTATGGCAACATGGGATGACTCAGAATCTTCTGAAGTAGAATCTGAATCAGAAGATGAACGAGCCAATATAACATTAATAGCCAACGTATCAGATGGAACATATTCATTAGAATCTGAATCAGACTCAAACGTAGAAGAGGTATTTTCTAAATTCTCTAGATCTCACTTAGAAGATAGTCTGTCTGAAATTCTTGAAAAATATCAACAACTTCAAATCAAATACAAGAACCTGAAACATGATCTTGTATCTAAAACTAGGAAACTAAAAGCAAAAAACTTTTAGATAAAAGAAATCAATTGTAAACTTGAAAATGAAATATCCTTTATTAAAAATGAATTACAAAAATCTCAGAAAGAATTTGTCTCTGAAGTTTCAACTAGTTCTGATAACATCATAAAAGCATATGATTATAGCTTTCAAAAATTTCTAGCTAGAAACATAGATAGAAGCAAGATGGCTTCAAGGATATATGGAGTTAGCAGAAATGGCAGAAAAGGTATAGGATATATGAAACTAAGAGGGGAAGACCATATCAACCAAAACAAGTAGATGAGATGGTCATAAAACACACACCTCTGAACTGACATTTCACGTATGGACACACACATGATATAAAATATACTAGTGAACCATATTCTCTGAACTCTTATGTAAAATCAAAATTCAATCATAATTTTGGAAACTCTAACAAAAAAGGACCCAAAAAGATATGGGTACCTAAGGATAAAATTATTTATGTTGCAGATGTGCTTAGCAGCAGAGTTGAAAAACCAGTCTTAGTATCTGGACTCGGGATGCTCTCGACACATGACGGGAAGAAAACATATGTTACAAATCCTGGAACTTAAATCTAGAGGATATGTAGGTTTCAGAGGCAATCAGAAAGGAAAAATCATTGGCTCTGGAACTGTTGGTAACAATTGTTGTACCCCAAAATTTGCCCTCTTTATTTTTAAATTTAATTGGATTTTACTTTGTTAGCATATACATGCATACATGTCATTGGATCTATACTCATGGGATCAAGGCATTTTATCGCCATCAAGCTCTGAGGCAATTGTTTTTCCAAGCATTACAACAAAAATAGAAATTCAAAGTTTTCCGTGTTTTAATGTGTTCCACACAATTTCCAAGTTATCCAAGAAATTTCCAAGCAAATCTTCATCTAAGCTCTCATGGATTTCAATGCACTCTGAATTATGGAGGGATTAGGTGTTTCGGTGAATTTGAGGCAGTGTGAACCGAAAAATGCGTCTTTGCTGGTTTGAGCTTAGAAATTCGCAACTTGCCATCAGAGTACTATTTCAAGCTGATTCCTCGGGAATTGGAACCGTCTCGGTGTTTTATTTATTCTATATGTTCAGGTCAAAAGCCAATTATACGCAGAAAGTCTACGAATAATTTATTTTCTCTGAAGCAGTATTTGGATTTAACGAATGGTTATCTGCTCATCGAGTGTTTGGAAATTCGTAACTTTCATCCGATTCGGTATTTTCAGTGGATTCCTCGAGCATTGAGACTGTATTAATTCTCTTATCATTTCTCATGTTTAGATCAAAAGCTAATTGTGTGAAGAAAATCTCCTGGAATTTTAATTCTTTGAAGACAGTATACTAAATTTATTTGCTGGTCCATCATCGCGTGCATACTCAAAAATTTGTAACTTCTGATTGGAATACTGTTTTGGGGCGATTCTAGAGGCGTTAAAACCCTCTTAATGTCTTTTCCAACTCTATTGTTCCGACCAAAATCTAATTCTTTGAGGAAGACTCCGAACATGCGAGTTTTCTGAAGGTGTATAGTGAAAAAACAGCAAAAATACTGTGCTAAACCGTTATTTTGTAGATGTTCAAAAAGTTCATAACTTTTCCCTGTTCGTTGTTTCGGACCCGTTCTTTTTTCTAAAATTCTGAATCAATGCCATATTCATGCCCTCTTTGTTGCCCAAGAGTCAACCCGATCATAAGGCCTCTGAAAGTTGGATACACTGAAGGATTTTTGTGATGCATTTCACCGTATTCTTAATCTTACAAAAATCATAACTCCGTTGATTTTTATTGTGTCGGGCTTTTATTTTGAGACAAAGTTACAAATGTTGTAAGCTACAAGTTCACAGGCAATCCGAAGTTCGAAAAGTACTCCGGAGACCTTCGTTTTTGGCTTATTTCGCAAAACAAAGTTGCTGAACCGAAAAAGGAAATTCAAATTTAATTGCCGTTTCACGAGAAAATACATAACTCGGTCAATTTTTGTCGGATTGGGCCCATCTTTTTACACGAGATCACTGAATCAGAGATCTATAACTTTTCTTCCAAAGTCGAGTCCGAATTATGCTCAGAGAAGTACCATATTTTGATCGAAAGTGTGTTTGTGTCTGACACTGACACGAAAGCTAGTGCTGAAGGATTTTATATCGATGTCTCCATATTCAAATATTCATATCTCACTATTATTTCATTGGATTAAGCTAATATTTTGACACAAGGTCTCTATTGACGTCAGATATATTTTTGTTTCACGCCCCGACTTCGAATTTTGCACTGAGCTCTCTGCGAATTTGACCTGAACGTGTCAGACACTGATGAATTAAAAATATGCACTATTATTTGTGGTTATTTGAAGTTCATTAACCAAACTCACTCATATTAACCCATACTATATATATTTTCATTCACACTAATTTCTCTCATAACATCATTTTCCATTTTCCCTCTCATAAACACTTCTCTCAATTCTCTCTCTATTTTCTAATATAAAATTCCTTTTTTTCTCTCAAACAACTCAAGAACACAACAACAACTTCATCAAGTCTCATCAATTCTTCAAGAGCCAAAAATCAAGAATCAAGGTATCTTCTTCTCTTCGCCACCGTATCGCGTGAAGCGCGATTTACTTCCCTCTGGCAATTCCTCTCCATCTTCTTTCTGGCTCCGATCATCATCATCACTTTAATATTCTCTTCTCTTCAAGAGGTAATTCCTCATAACCTCCATGGAATCTTGAATTGTATCATAATTTTTGTGAATTGTGAAATTGAGGTTGTGATAGAATTTTTCATGAAGTTGTATGTTGATCTTGATTAAGGTTAGAAAATTGGACATATAATTAGTGAATTGAACATTTATTCTTGATGAAGAAAATTAGTGCACGTCATATGTTTGATGAAATACTTATGTGATAGAACTTGAATTAAGAGGACAATTTAGAGTTGTATAAGTGTTGTTTTGACATCACTTTCATTAGTTGGCATAAGTTGTATTGGTTTGTTGATAAAAACCAAAGTTTTCAACATTAAAACACAAAACCAATACAAGTTATATGATCTTTTGAAAGTCGATTTGTGTTTACAATATCCGGTTTTACTTGTTGAACACCATTTCAAGCCCTACGTTGACTTGAGTTCCGTGGTTATGTGCACCAAAAAACCACATTTCAATGCAAAATGCACAAGTTTGGAAGTTAACTCAATATTTGCAATTTGTGTATTTTTACATTTTTTTTCATGAAATTTTGAACTCAAACTCATTCGAAGCTTAATCGTTAATGTTCAGAAATTCGCATGTCACATGATTATATATCGTTTGAAACTGATTCCCGCGCTTTCTGGTTGAAATTCCTGTCGTTTAGACCACTTTACCGCAATTCTGTCCTGCACTATAAAATGGCCTAAACGGAGCACCTACACTTGGATTTAATTTATGGAACGTATTTTTTTGAAACTGTTGGCCGGTTTTCATGCTATCACGCGGGTTTCGTTTGATTTCGAGCACTTTTTTATCGCATTTCAAACTGACTGTGCACGGAAGTCATGCTTCCAAGGTGTTTTTGACAAAACCGATTGAAGATTTGGATTACTGGGCATGTTTATAGGTTACCATGAAAATATTATTTCATTCCAAACATATTTTTTCGGATGCCTATTTTGTAGAAAATGTGAATTATACCGGTAATGCAAAATTTTTGGTACATCAATAGTGCAATTTTTTCTCACTTACTAGTGCAGAATTTCAATATTATGATTGTCATTTGATACATGTTTATTTTTTGCATTTCATTTGTTGATTATCATATTTATTTTCACACGATCTATACTGTTTGCCTTGTTATTTTTGATGCGTTTGTTCATTGTACAAGGTATGTTGTGACACTTTTGATCATGTAACATAACAATTGTTACATGATAGAAACATGTAGCTTATACTCGCTTCCTATGCGACACCTTATTTCTCATCTTCATGAGAAATTCATATTATTTCACATTGTATTACATGTTGTGTGGATATGTATGATGCTTTATTATACCTTGTGCAGGAACTTTCGCTTACGCAATGCATTTATGGCACGAGTTTGTGTTCATCTTAGTTGGATACCGTTTCTGACTTTGTTTGTTTTTTGGTGAAGCTTGCTCGATGCATTCCTTGCTTCTCTATTGCTTTCGTCTGATTATTGGCGAACTTGTGTTCGATTAGTAGCTACTATGGCTTTTACCTTTCGCGCCTTTATCGTATTCTTTATCTCTTCCATTGCCATGAGAAGTAGGATGGAGATGTATGACGGGAGTCTCTGTTGCTGATCATATCAAGAACCCCTCTGGCTTATTTAAAGACTCTTTTAAGGAAATTCCGCATTATGTGCCATTATTTTCTAATTGTGTTTGTGTTGGTTTTCATGGGTTGACGACCGATGATGTCACTCAATTAGAATTGAGAAAACAAATTCGATCTTTGCA
Organism: Vicia faba; assembly: GCA_948472305.1. NCBI lineage: Eukaryota > Viridiplantae > Streptophyta > Magnoliopsida > Fabales > Fabaceae > Vicia > Vicia faba. The sequence continues at coordinate 722,559,604 of OX451737.1, read as the reverse complement.
TGCTCCTCTTAGGATTTTAATTTTCCTTTGTTGATGATCGATGATGTCACTCAATTATAATTGAGAGAACGACTTCGATCTTTGCATGCTCCCTTAGGATTTTATCGTTTTGCTTTGTTAATGATCGGTGATATCACTCAATTAGAATTGAGATAACGAATTTGATCTCTGCATGTTCTCTATAAGATACTTATCTTCACCCTTAGGTTTTAAGTATGCTAACTTAGGTAGGGATTTCCCTTGTATGCTCTCTTGAGCTTGTTGATTGCTTGTTTTCTTTTCATCCTTGTATATGCCATGTTCCCTTAGGCTTTAAACTGTTGTATGTTCCCTTAAGATCACTCGATTAGGGTAGCTTTAGAGCTAGACATTAGGATAGGTATCCATGCATGCTAACGTAGGTAGAGATTTCCCCTTTTCATCCTCGACCGTAGGGCATTCATTGTATGATAACATTAGGGATTAGAGATAGGTTAGTCTCTTTTAGATATTTTTTCTTTCTTTTGCATCCTTAAAACTAAAACCTCTTTCTTGGCATATGCATAAAACATCCAACAACTTTCAAATCCTTTTCAAGGTAAAAAACATCAATTAATGCAAACTCTTCTCGCCTTTGGGCCTTTCTTTCAAACTTCAAAAGGATGTGTTAATTCTACTCTACGAAACACGACACGTAAATCCCCAAAAGTCGGGTGGAACTATGTCTAAATTTCTAGATCACAAATGTAGAATTATCCTCCTTCGGTCATTTTTCTTTGCAAATACCTTGTTTGGTATAACATGTTAATTCACTTTTTTGCTGACGCTTGAGTCTCCAAAGGTAGAGCTACGACAGAAGGAGAAATTAATATTGTTCATTAAAAAACAAAAAAAAAACTGAAATATGTGAGTCGAACTACGACAATCTGATTCCTTAAAAAAGATACGTAGGCATCTGGTCACGGGGCTCAGCCGAGTGAAACTTTGTAAATATTTTCTTCTTTTTTCTTCGTGTTTACTTTTGCATGCATTCCCTATCTGTGTTTTTCTTTTATCTCTTAAGCTTTAGACTTGAAACACACCCTGTGATTAGAACAACAAGAGTGGATACCTTAGAGTACTACGGGCGTGTGGGATGCTAGTACCTTCCCCTCGCGTAACAGAATCCCTTACCCAATATCTCGATCGTTTGAAATTAATTTAACCCTTCTCAGGTTTACTCGATGTTTACCTTTCTCTTCCCGTGGGATAAAAACGTTTAATTGTGACTTCATTGATTTCGTCTCGATGATTTGATCAGCCAGTTGTTTCAGCTGGAGACTTCATTGGGGACAGGTCAACCAAATGCTGGTCCATGTTTGCATGTTTCAGTTTATTCATTTGTACATGTTTGTTTGTGCATATGTTTGAATGCATATTATCTGCTATACTATTGTTGTGATGGTTTATGTGTTTCTTTGTTGGGTGGGTGTTACTACGAGGTAAAAGTCCCAATACCTAGGCCAAGTGACAAACAATAGGAACACTAGGAATAGAGTGGAACATGACGGATAGGGGATGTAGATTACTGTTGTACCCCAAAATTTTCCCTCTCATTTATCAAGATTTTCCTCACAAGACTTCTTGGACTCAAGACAGGATTAGGGTTTGCTCAGCTCAAGACACCTCATCTTGCACTGATGACCTGAAATTAGGGTTTGAGTTTGCACAAGGAATTTTGGACCACCAATGCTTCATGTGACTTTCATACACCATCTTGGACCCCTAATATTGCTCATGACAAGTTTCAAGCCTTGAATCACATTTTTGCCCAGTCAATTGGACAATTGACCTAAAAATCAGCTGTATTGGGGAAAAAGTCAACCATGGCCAATTTATAGTCAAACTTCATAATTTTTGATCCATAACAACATTTTAGACTCCTATGTACCATTTGATCAAGTTTGGATCACAACTCCTCAAGAAATTTGATCAGATCATCAAAAGGGCAAAATGGTCAAAATTAGGGTTTTGACTGAGAAAGGGCAATTTCTGATTTTTAACCTAGCCAATGACCAATTGGGTTCAAGCATGATTTCAAGGACTAAATATCATCATCTTGACCTAATCACATAGTTCAAAAGATCTCAAATGCATAGGATTGACAGATGAATTTTGTAGTCAACTGATCAAAGTCAACTGTACACTGAAAAGTCAAACTTTGACTTTTTGGTCAAAATCAAGTGCCAAGGGTCATAATTCATCAAGATATATCAAAATATGAAACTTGTTGATCAAGAAAATCAATTTTTCAAATTAGGGTTTTAATTTGAAATTTTTTCATAACTTAGAAAATTTCTAAGTATGGAAATTTTCTTATTTTTCCCCAAGTTTTCAAAACTTTTTCACCATGATGAAATTGGATTCAAAGAAAACTTCCAACATGAAAGTTGTAGTCCTCCATGAAATCTACAACTTTGATTCACAAAGTTTTCCCAAAATATGCTTGGATCTCAAGTTATGAATTTGTGAATAAGGGTCCATGAACTAAAATACTTAGTGAAAATTTGCCCTAATTTAGGCAGGTTTTTGACCCAACTTCATGGACATTTTCACCTATTTCCAAGAGGTATCTTAAAATTCATTTCAAATACGAATTGTAGAGCATGTTTCAAGCTTTCTAAAATTTCCAAGAACTCTCCAAGATCATTTGTGGTTAGGGAGAATCGAAGAAGAGAAAATGGCATTTTGTCACTTTTGTTCAAGCCATTTTTACAATGCTTCAAGTTGCAAATCAGATCCTTGCATGCTTGTAACTTGCATTACATGTACTAAATCCCTTCTACACTCCATAATTAAATGCCAACTCAATGGATAATGGCTTTATTTTGACCTTTAGAGCATTGTACAAGAAATAAATCCATAAATGGCATAAAGGGCACATTGCCATTTTCATAAAGCAAGCATTTTGCAACTTTGCTATCCTTGAGCATTGGACCTGTTCTTTTGTCACAAGCAATGTCCACAGATCACAGGCAAAGCATACCAACCCTCTGCAGCTAGCAAGCAAACAAGGACAAGCATGTTGGCATAAGTCTTGTCACTTTTCTTCAAAAGCAAGAAAAGTTGCAAAAGTCAAGAGAACTTGCACATCTGTTAAAGAGTGGGCTTGACATCATTCTAAACGACTTCAAAAACTTGTTGCAAGATATAACACGAATGCACAACATCTGAAACCTTCCCAAACACAAAAAACACAAATTTATGCCCAAACAGGGCAGCTTCTACAAAACACTAGCCATTTCATTTTTGGCTCGTGCGTTTCTTGTTTCAAGACTTCAAACACTTCACATACATCCTACCTAAGCTGTCCAAGCCTTTACATTGCATCTGTAAGCTCTGTTTTAGCCATCACCATTTTCATTTGGGAAAGTTGCAACTTGACTTCTACAGGGAGTTTCAAGCATCCTCAAGGCAAGCTAAGCATTGGAATAGCTTGAGGGAACTTCAAGGAAGCTCACACGATCTTCAGGCCTCACTCAAAGTCCCCACATTGCCATATCCAAATCCAGCTGAAGGAGGTATTTTTCAAAACTTTATCTCTCTATTTAGGCATCCCCAAGCCACGATTTGTGAAGCAAAAATGTAGTCCTTAACTTGGTGAAGCTGTACATATGCATAGTTGTCATTTATATTAACTGTGCCATGAGAATTTGAAGCTTGAAGTTCATGAAAAAATTAGGTCAGGAATTAGGGCCAATGAAATTCTCCCTGATCTTTTAGAGTTAGTTTACAAATCTTATATCATTGGAATCGTGATAAAAAATGCTACATGTTTCATGTTGCAAGTTTTTGTTTTTGTGCAAAGAATAGCAAGTTGCAGGTTTGAAAAAACGCGTGCAGGAAAGGAACCAAGGACAGGGACGAAGGTGCTGTCTTGGGCTTTTTTGCTTCTGGCCTTTTTTGGTTTTGCTACTCACACCCCCTGAATTCCTTTTGCACCCCCTGACTTATTTCTTATATTTTCATATTTTTCTTGCATATTTTTATTTTATTGCTTGCATTTATTTTTTCCAATGATAAAAAAATCCCCAAAAATAATTTATTTATTTTCAAATTTTATTCTATTTATTTATTTATTTATTTGCATAAAAATAGTTTATTTTGACAAGTGATTTCTATTTTCTTAAATAAACCTATAAATAATAAAAAAATACTTAATATTTTATTTCATTATTTTATACATATTAAATATTTATTTTTCATACATATTTAATTTTTAAATATTTGTACATAATATTATTATTATTTTTCTTGAACAAAATGAATAAAATAAATATAGAACATATATTTTCTTTAATTAAAAATTAGGGTTTCACCCTTTCAAAAATAACAATATTATTATTTTTTCTTATTTTTAGGACTTAAATAATTTTATTTTTTCATACATAAATCAAATACAAAACATTTTTGCATAAATACATTTTATTGCATATTTAAATATTTGTATATTTATTTATCTTGTACAATAATTCAATTGGGTTGTGATAGTATTTTAGGGTTTTATTTTGTGCAAATATCCCCATTCAAAAACTTGTATCCCCCCTCCCATAATATTTCTTGTAATAACTTAGTTTTATTTTACGCAATTTATCGCATTATATACATGTTTAGTAAAATTAGGGTTTGTATGATAAGACAAAAATCAAACAAATAGCATGACCTAATGCAAGACAAAGATGCATGTAAAATGACAACACATTGCACACAAGCACTCCTAGGGTTTCACGCACTTGGTTGCCTAAACTAAAATGGCCATGGTATGCATGCAAAGTATCTTGGCAAAACAAAACAAAACAAAACAAAAGATCATAGTCCCTCGATGACGCTATCAAAAGTTGCCTAAACAAATGATCTTGGTCCCTCAAACAAGCTAAGATACTTGGCACTATTGCTATCATGGTCATACGATGACCCACGCCCGTCCCGTTTAACATCCAAAGATAGTGTTGTTTACCAAATCAATGGTAAATCAACAATGTCAAAGGAATAAAAATGTATAGGAAAGACATTTGAGTAAGTAGAATGCTTCTAGTTACTTGATCAATTTGCAAACAATCCTTGCTATTTAAAAAAAAACAATCACACACACACACACACACTTCAAAACATTTCCAAACAACTTTCAAAACATTGAAACATTTTTCAAAAGACAAACATCTTTGTATACATTCTTACGAACAAGAATCATTACAAAGATTGCCTAAACAAAGGCCTCTTTTCAAAATACTTTCAAAACCACACAAAGCACCATTTCAAACAATTTTAAAAGCAAAGCAAGTGATCTAAACAAGTAACTAAGAGCCCATGGAAAACCATGGATGAAAAGGGGGCTAGCACCTTCCCTTTTCATAATCTACCCTCCAAACTCAAGAAAACATCTCAAAGGTCTTTCCTGTGCTTTTTTACCTTTCCTTTTGGATAAAATAAAAGTTGGTGGCGACTCTTGCTAACCGCAACATTTGCGAACACAAACGCAAAACCTCAAGTCAGTTCTTCCACCGCATCACAGAACTGGCGACTCTGCTGGGGAAAATTATAAAAGTGGGGTTACCTTAGGGTTTAAATCACCTTTATTTGCTTACAATTGCTTGACTTGTTTGCTTTACACTTTGGTTCTATTGTTTGGGTTTGAATCCTCTACCCGGATTTGGGAAACATTTATAGGTAAATAGCAATACGTTGTGGAAACTGTGTGGGGTATACCGATATGGTCAAAGCAATAGCTATATTAGTGCGACATATTTGTGGGTACCGGTAGCCTTTGAGTCAATCAAAGAGAATACGGGGCCACTGAGTGATGTCATGAAGCACTAATGGACTTTTAGAACCTTTACTTGACCAACTTGGCCTTTTAGGATGTAGTGAGATGACCGACTTTGGTGCAGTCCGAAGTTGGTAGATACTCGATACTACACTCATTGAGGGTTGGTTCCTTGGAATATTTCGGTCGCCAGTAAAGAGGCTGAATTGAAACAATGAACAAGGAAATAATTCAGTGATATTGAGCTCCTTAGAAATCAGTTACTATTTCTAGGACAGGTTGAGCCAACTAAACTTCAAGAGGGTATTTACCTATGAAACCCCATGCAAGCCTAAACTAGGAACTTGTGTGATTTTCTTGTACACATATACTTACGCATAACATCATGGACATCATGAAGCATCATATGAATCCATTAACCATTTCAAGGATTTTGGAGATTCATCTTTGTTCCTATTTTGTAGGTTATGGATTCACTTTGCAGGAAAACTATCCAAGTCAACCTTGTAAGAGTTCCTCCACAACTCAAGGAGCTAGCTTCAAGGATTCCTGAGAATCTCCATTCATCGAGAGACATGGTCGTCTACTCAACTTGGTCACTTCCAACACAGAGGAGGATATGCTGAAAGTTCTCTTCCAGTTCTTTGACCCTTTGCATCATTGCTTCACATTTCCTGACTACCAACTTGTGCCCACTTTGGAGGAATTTTCTCAACTCTTGAGGATTTCTATTCTCAATCAACTACCCTTCAACGGTACGGAAAGAGATCCAAAGCCAGAAGAGATTGCTCAAGCCCTACACTTGCACTCATCTGATGTCACAACACATTGGGAAACTAGAAGTGGTGTCAAAGGCTTCTTGTCAAAGTTTCTGTTTGAGAAGGACCAAAGCTGTTGGAATTCTCTAGACTTGCAAGCTTTTGAGGAGATTGTAGCTCTTCTCATCTATGGGATGGTCTTATTCCCTAATCCTGACCAACTCATAGATGTGAGCGCTGTCAAAATCTTCATGACTCGCAACCCGGTGCCTACATTGCTTGGGGGATATCCTCCACTCTTTTCACACTCGTACAATAAGGAAAAGAGGTGTTCTCATGTGTTGCACTCCTCTCCTGGAAAGATGGTTTATTTCTCATCTTCCCCAATCATTTTTGAAGAATGAGCAAGGTTTGAGGTGGTCACAACAGTTAATGACACTTAACCATTCAAATATTCATTGGTGTTCTCGATCAAAAGAGAATGTTATTATCATTGACCATTATGGGGAATTTCCTAATGTCCCTCTACTTGGCATTAGGGGAGGCATCACCTACAACCCTTGCTTGGCTCTGAGACAATTTGGTTTTGCCTGAAGGGATGGCCCACATGATATGCTGATTCAAGGATTGGTTTTCGACTTCGACAACGACAATTAAGGACTCCGACAAAGATTCATCCGAGCTTGGAGGATGCCCAACAAGTTGGACAGTAAGACCTTGGGACACAAGAATTCCATCCCTCTTGAGCCTTACCTCAAGTGGGTACGAACCCGCGCCCAAAGTCTTATGATGCCTTACCCCTCCATTCTCCCTGTGATTATAGATCCTGTTATGGAAGGAGAGGTTCCATACACCCTCCTACATCCTAACATGCCAACATCACTCGAAGATCTACAAAGGAGTTGGATACAGCTCAAGGGAGAGCGCGATACTTTCGAAGCCCAATTCTACGCAAGCGAGAATAAGGTTTTGGAACTTACTCGGCTACTTCACGAAGAGCAGACTCTCAACACCTACATTGCACCAAAGAGGATGCACAACGTCTTTTTACCTTAGAATTTTGTATTATTTTGCCCAAGGGGCATTGATGTACTAACAATTCTATCTTATTAATATGACTTGTGTTTCTTTTTTGTTTAAAAAAAATTTGAATTTCTGAATCCTTGAAAGCATTACATGAATACATATCATTCATCATATGCATAAATAGGTCTTCACACCAAGTTTCCTCATCTCTCTGCTGTTTATCTCAGCAAGATGGATATTGAACAAACGGTCAAAGATTTGCAAGCTCAGAATTCACAATTTCAACAGCTACTCTTGACCTTAGCCAAGGGGCAGGAGGAGCTCAAGACTCTACTAGAGAAGGAGAAAGAGAAAAAGAAGAAGAAGCGAGCCGGTGTGGCTATCATGGGCATAAGGTTTGAAGGACAAGCCAGACGGACTTTGGAATTCCCATCAACATCTGAAGAGGGGGAAGGAAAAGGAACGACAGTGCCATCAGATTCTGAAGCAGAAGAAGAAGAGGAAGATGACTACTCCGAACAGCAGTACCCTCCGGCCGATGACAAATACAAAAACTTGGAAGAACGTCTAGCTGCTATGGAGATACAGAGAGTATCGGGGCTGGATTTTAAGGAGTTAGGGTTGGTTTTTGGAATTGTAATCCCTCCTAAGTTTAAAGTGCCACTGTTTGCTAAGTATGATGGGGTGTCTTGCCCAAAAATGCACCTCAGATTCTATGTTAGGAAGATTCAACCATATTCTTCTGACAAAGACCTGTGGGTCCACTTTTTCCAGGACAGTCTATCAGGAATGCAGCTTGATTGGTTCTACCAGTTGGAGAGGGCATATGTTTACAATTGGGAAGACTTGGCAGCCACATTCTATAAACAGTATCAATACAACGCCGACTTGGCGCCAACTCGTACTCAGCTACAGAGTATGGCTATGGCTACCAATGAGGGCTTCAAAGACTACGCCCAAAAGTGGAGGGATTTAGCCGGAAGAGTGCAACCACCTTTATCTGAGAGGGAGCTAGTGGACATGTTATTGGGAACCCTATCAGGTCCTTTCTTTAACCACCTGATTGGGAGCTCCTCTGCAGGTTTCACTGAATTGATTGTAACTGGCGAGAGGGTTGAAGCCAGTATAAGAAGCGGGAAAATTCAGAAAGATGCGTCTACCTCTGTCGTTGCAAAAAAGCCCTTCACTGGAAAGAAGGAAGTGTCTGCTGTCTATGCCTAGGGGAATCGGGGAAGAACCGAACGAAGACCAACAGTGGGGGCCGTTATGATTCAAAAGTCTACATCAGACCATCCAAGAAACAACCAGCCGAGAAATGATCAGCTGGGAAATAACCAGCAAAGGGTGGAAAGGACTGTAAGGCATTCACCAAGATAAACATGACTCCTGATCAAGTCCTACCACATCTCTTAAAGTTGAATCTGGACATGCTAAAAGAGGCCCCTAAAAATCCTAATACTACCATCCGAATGCCAGGTGCGCTTACCATTCAGAAAGTCCAGGGCACGACACCAACAACTGTTGGGCCCTAAAGAATAAGATTCAAGATCTGATCGATGTAAAGGAAGTTGAATTTGAAGCTCCTGAGAAGCTGAATGTTATCTCCGCCCCAATGCCTAGGCATGGACACAATGCCAATGCCGTGGAAGAAGATCTGTTTGTTTCTACTGTGGATGAACTATTAACTCCTCTCCTAACCATCAAGTTGAATTTGTTGAAAGCTGGGGTGTTCCCAGGTTGTGACCAAGATTTCCATACTTTCCTGTCCTCATCATTTGATTGTCCTCTGTTGAAGAAAGGAATCCAACAATTGATTGATAACAAGGAAATTTTGTTTGAGAAAGCTCCCATTTCACCCATTCCAGTTCCAGAAGTTTCAATAATAACCATATACGCCAATCCTTCCAAGGTTCCTAAAAAACCCGTTAGGATTACATCTGATCCTATGACTACTCTGTTGAAGATAACAATTCCCGGGCCAGCCCCTTACAAATCCGATAAAATGGTACCATGGAACTATGGTGGAGAAATCTACTATCATGGTGTCAAACAGATTGAACAAATTGCTGAAGAAGAAAACTCTGAAGAGGATAATCCTGACATCAGTAACATTGCTGGAACAAGCAAGGTTACTCGTAGTGGAAGAATCTTTTCTCCAGAGATTGCTCCTCCAACAGCAGTCTTTGGACCCGTGGTCATTTCGAAGATAACCTCTACACCAGTAATTGTACCTACAAGTGTATCCGCTGACAAAGACAATACAGTTCCTATCCCTACTTCCGCTACTGAGAAAAAAAGGAAAGAATGTTCAAGAGGAGCCTGTCTTGACGAAGGCTCAGTCACTAGTCATTCCTGAGACATCCAAGAAGGAGATGGAGGAAATCCTGAGGATCATTAAGAAAAGTGATTATGATGTTGTTGAACAACTGGGGCAGACCCCCTCCAAAATCTCTATGTTAGCCTTGCTGTTGTGCTCTGAGGCACATGCTAAAGCTTTGGTCAAGTTTCTGAAGACAACGCACGTGATGCAAGAGACTTCGACTGATCAAGTCCAAGAGTGTGTGGTCAGTTTAACAGCTGACAATGGCCTGGGTTTCTCCGATGGTGACTTGACACCCCGAGGGAGAAAACACAACGATGCACTACATGTCTCAGTGGAGTGCAGAGGAACAACCCTAGCTCATGTATTGGTTGATACTGGGTCATCTTTAAACGTCTTGCTGAAGAAAGCCCTGGATAGATTGGATTGTGAGGGGATGACTTTAAAACCCAGCAATATAGTGGTGCGAGCTTTTGATGGGTCTAAGAGGATTGTCCATGGAGAGGTGGACATCCCAATCAAGGTGGGAACTCAGGTTTTCAACTCGACATTCTATGTGATGGACATCCGTCCTTCTTATTCTTGCCTGATGGGATGCCCCTAGATTCACAATGCTGAAGCTGTCACTTCCACCTTGCACCAGATGCTCAAGTACCCCGTCCAAGGGAAGATTATAACTGTCCATGGGGAAGAGGAATATATGATTAGTCATCTGAATTCCTTCCGTTATGTGGAGTTAGATGGTGAATTCATAGAGACCCCTTTCCAACATTTTGAAGAAGTCTCTAAAGAAATAGCGGCAACCAAGGCGGTGTCCTCAACTCCTGTGATCACAAGACCACCACCTCGATTGTCATCTCTCAAGGATGCTAGGGCAGTAGTGGAAGAAGGCGGATCCACCATCTGGGGGCAGCTTCCAGACTTTCCTTTCAAATCAAACAAATTCGGCTTGGGGTTTACTTTGACTGGTCAGAAGGCTATGCGCTGCTCCCGTGCCGGAGGGCCACCTATGAAGATCAGCCACCAAGGGGTTAATGCACTAGAGGACAGTGAAGAAGAGGGCAGCTTGGAAGACTAGATTTTTCCTACTGTTGACGGAGGACTGTGCAACTGGGAAGCAAAAGACTTTATTCCGATTACTTTCATACCGCAGTAATTTATCTTTTCCATTTCTGTTAGATCTGTAATAATTTACAAACAATTCATACTTTTTCAACCTTGTGTCTTACCCGAGACACATAGGTCCATTTGTAAGGGTTCTTATTTCATTTTCATATGTCATTTTAATGAATCATGGACGCTTTTCATATTTAAACCTTTTGTGCTCATTGTCTGTCTTTTACATTTTGTTGTTTTAAGATGGCTATCCCTTACACACACCCACACTCACAAATGCAGGTACCCTTCCATTCTGGAACCCATGGGTAACGATACTGCTATAGCCTTCAGTGACTCTAAAGATCTGATCTACCTATCCAAATACGAAGGTGAGGAAGATTGTGAGGTGCCAGGGGAATTGGCCAGACTATTACAGCAAGAGGAAAGAGCAATTCAGCCTCATGAGGAGCAGTTGGATACAATTAACTTGAGAACTGAGGATGGTAAAAAGGAAATCAAAATAGGTGCCAATCTAGAGCCGAGTGTCAAGGAGCGCCTAATTCAGCTATTGCATGATTATGTTGAGATCTTTGCCTGGTCATACGAAGACATGCTGGGACTTGATACAGACATTGTGGTACACCGTGTACCCATAAGAGAAGACTGTCCATCAGTGAAACAAAAGGTCCGCCACATGAGACCTGATATGTTAGAGAAGATCAAAGCAGAAGTTATGAAGCAGTTCAATGCTGGATTTCTGGCTGTTACTTCCTATCCACAATGGGTTGCTAATATTGTGCCCGTGCCTAAGAAGGATGGCAAAGTGAGAATGTGCGTGGATTACAGAGACTTAAATAGGGCCAGCCCTAAAGATGATTTTCCACTTCCGCACATCGACATCCTGGTTGAAAACACAGCTCAGCACAAAGTATTTTCTTTCATGGACGGATTCTCAGGCTATAACCAGATCAAAATGGCACCTGAGGACATGGAGAAAACTACTTTTGTCACACAGTGGGGTATGTTCTGCTACAAAGTGATGCCATTCGGACTGAAGAATGTCGGGGCAACCTATCAACGTGCTATGGTAGCTTTGTTTCATGACATGATACATCATGAGATAGAGGTCTACGTAGATAACATGATAGCCCGATCACAAACTGAAGAAGAACACCTTGATCACTTGCAAAAGCTGTTTGTCAGGTTGAAGGAGTACAAGCTCAAATTGAACCTGTTGTACCCCAAAATTTGCCCTCCCATATTTCTCAAAATATTTCAAGAAAAATTCACAAGTCCAACCCGGCGCATCATATTCAGGTGTTATTTCGCCAAGATATCTCTGATAACATATTCTCAAATTCAGGTTCAGCTCAAGAGTCAATTCTTTAAAGAAGGTATCCGAATGTGTGAGTTTTCTCGAAGAAATATGGTGAAAAAAGTGTGCTGAAAGTGCAGTTTTTACGCGCTAAAAAATTCATAACTTGAAGATCGTGGCTCGTTTTGAACCCGTTCCGGTGGCCAAAATTCCGTCTTGACATTATCTACGTTTTCATCTCTCACGGCTGGAAGCCAATTTCGATCATAAGGTCTTCAAAAATGTGGATTTATCAAGTATTTTCATACAGAAAATTTGTGACAGAAGTTTATTTGCATCATGTTTAGAAAATCATAACTTGGTCGATTTTCATCGTATCGAGCTGGTTCCGGCGCCAAAATTTCACAAATTGAGTTGGCTACATTTTCACAGAAGGTATTGAGTTCAAACGGTATTCAAAAGGCCTTCGTTTTTTGCTCAGAGTGCGTGACACACCGAAAATCCTGAATGCTGAATATTATTTCATCTGGGCCGAAACTTCGAAAATTCATAACTCGGTCAATTTTTATCGGATTAGGCTTATATTTTTACACAAGGTCCCTGACTTGTAGATCTACAACTTTGCTTCAAAAGTCGAGACCGGATTATGCTCCGATCAATACCAGTTTTTTATTGAAGAACGTGTCAGAGTCGACACTGGAGCCCAAAATAAGTTTGTCTGAGCTGAAACTTCAAAAATTCATAACTAATTCACCGTTTATCCGATTGAGCCGATTTTCAGACAGGAGTTAGCTATCGATGTCGGCTACATTTTGTTTTCACATTTCAACTTCAAAAAATGCACTTAAGTCTCTGCGATTTAGCCTGGAAAGTGACGAATTCAAGTGAATATTGGAGGCCCAATTGCACATTCAAAGCCCATTTGCTTTACCCTAATTTCTATTATATAATCACCTTCTTTTCACACAAACCAGAGAGAAAAAAAAGAGAGGAGAAAAGAAGAGAGAAAAAAACCTTGCCACAACACTGTTAGAATATCAAACTCTTTCAAGAACCCTAAAACCTTGAAATCCTTATTACAAATCTCTCTCTCACTACAAACAAGCCATCACAGTTACAAACCAACACCTCACTACTTCTTCAGTAAGGATAAGGCTGACTTGATCTCCACGATCCTAATTTTCCAGTAAGGCATAAAAGCATTCAGGTCACTAATTTTCCAGTAAGGGTAAGATTGATTTGATCTCCATGATCAAAAGGGTATAATCATTCATACATGCCATATTGTGCCTAAACATTAAATTTCTTCATATATTGGCTTTATTTGCATTTTATGATTTTATTTAATGTGTTCGTGAGATTCAACACTGCAGATTTAGACAGGATCCCATGCAGGTTCATTAAGGAACGTTGAGGCCAAAAGCCAAATGGCCAAAAGTCAAAAGGCCAAAAGCCAAAAGCCAAAAGTTAAAAGCCAAATGGCCAAAGTAGAAAAACTTATGCATGACACCAATACATGGCGAGACAGACATCCTAGAAGATTAAGAAACGTTGAGGCCATAACACAAATGGCCAACAGCCAGAACACAAATGACCATGAAACCCAATCCAATGGCCAAAGAATGCAGACCACGGTACTCAGGAGTCAATGAACACGCACGTGATGCCAGAAAGTCAAACAAGGTTTTTTGTCTAATGGGCCAGATTTCTCACAAAAAACCTCCCTTTGGGTCTGAATACCCCCCATGGTTTGCACATTTTTATTTTTTTGATTTTTCTTTTTATTCTTTTAATTGTTTTCAATTGTTTTCTTTAATTTCATAAATTAATTTTCATAAGATAAAAAATCAGAAACTAAAATATATTTAATTATTATTATTTCACTATTAATTTATTTTGTAAATAAACTTTAATAATTAGTTTAGTAAATTAGGTTTTAAAACTTTAATCTTTTTCTCAATAAATTAAAATATGTAGAAATTAGGTTTTTTAACTTTTTATCACTTTTCTTAATAAATAATTTTTTCTTATTATCATTATTATTAATTACTAATTTATTTTGTAAAAAACATGTACATTAAATATTTAGTAAATTAGGTTAAACTTTAATATTTTTCTTTAATAATTAAAAACAACTTAGAATTGAGGTTTCTCTTGAATTTTAATTTTCTTTATTTCATAAATACAAAAACCATCAAAAAAACATTTCTTTTCTTTAATTTAATAATTAATTAACTTTTCATTCAATTTAATTCCAAAAGGGTCCAACGCCCTCGAACGTTCTATTTTCTATTCTTTTCGCGCATTTATTCTTATTTTTCTTGTAAATATTATGTAACTGTTCAAGCCATGTAATAGTAACTAGATTTTACTTTCCGCATTTTATTAAAAACGGGTCTTTGTAATTTGGCGATGTATAGACCCGCGCCTTGTAATAGCGTAGGATTTATCTTTCCGCATTTAAATTTCCGCACTCTTAAATTATAATTGCATGAAAGAGTGAATGTCTAAATAAAAACAAAAGCGTAGATCACCCATAACATGACAAGACAAAAATAAATGAACATGACACACAAATCACACACCACCCCTAGGGTACGCCTCACTGTTGCCTTGCCCTTTGAAAGGTGATCGTCGAGTAGAGGATGTCTTAGTAAGTCCTCATGATCCGGGAACCTGGCATGAGGGTAGCTTCTAAGGTGTCTTCCTATTGCTCCGGTGATCACCATGTCCCGAACCTCGAATTGACCCGAACACCTCCAACGGTGGTGCTACCTACCTCTCAATGGTGGGATGGCACTACTTTAAAGGACATTTACACAGACGAATTCCTTAGGGTAGGTAGACGACTCTAAATACTTGCTCTAAATTTCAAAACAAATTCAAAAAATACTTTTCACACCGACACCTTTTCAAAAAGCTTTCGAAAGCAATTTTTCAAACACTCTTGAGGACCGATACAAGAGTCGAACTGGAATTTTCAAAGAAACTTTTTAAACCCACAGTTGAAAAGCAAACAAACCATTTTTGAAAACACAATGAGCAAGTATCTAAGAGCCCATGGATAACCATGGATAGAAAGGGTGCTAACACCTTCCCTTTCTATAATCTACCTCCCGAACCGAGAGCAATCTCTTTAAGGAATTTTTCTGTGCTTTTGTCCTTTCCATTTGGAGAAAATAAAAGACGGTGGCGACTCTTGCTTACCGCGACATTTCGCGAACCAGCGTTAAACAGTCAGTTCCAGATCCACCGATCACAGAACCCAAACAAGTGCACATTCGGAGTCCGGTCCGGTAAACTTCTAGGTTTCATTGTCAGCAACAAAGGCATCGAGGTTGATCCTGCCAAAGTCAAAGCTATACAAGAAATGCCTGCTCCTCGCACTGAGAAGGAGGTCAGAGGTTTCTTGGGACGCATAAATTACATTGCTAGGTTCATTTCTCACCTAACGTCTACTTGTGAACCAATCTTCAAGCTGTTGAAGAAAGATCAGGTAGTTAGATAGAACAATGACTGTCAAATTGCTTTCGATAAAATCAAGGAGTATTTGCTAGAACCTCCTATCTTGATGCCACCTGTCGAAGAAAGACCGCTAATCATGTATCTGACCGTCCTAGAGAATTCAATGGGGTGTGTACTGGGGCAGCATGACGAGTCTGGACAAAAAGAGCATGCCATTTATTACCTTAGCAAAAATTTTACCGACTGTGAAACCAGATATTCACTGCTCGAGAAAACTTGCTGCGCTTTGGTATGGGCTGCGCGCCGGCTAAGGCAGTATATGTTGACTCATATCACTTTGCTGATATCTAAGATGGATCTGATCAAGTACATCTTTGAGAAGCTTGCTTTGTCTGGAAGAATAGCTAGATGGCAGATGATCCTAATGGAATATGATATACAGTACACGACCCAAAAATCCATAAAGGGAAGTGTGCTAGCTGATCATCTAGCCCATCAAGCCGTTGAAGATTACCAATCCATAAAGTTCGACTTCCCCGACGAAGACATTATGACATTGGATAACATTGAAGATATCAGACCATATAACGGACCTAAACAAGGATCCCGATGGACCCTGTACTTTAATGGGGCTTCCAATGCACTTGGCAACGGTATCGGCGCGATACTCATCTCCCCAGAAGGTTGCCATACTCCTTTCACAGCCAGACTTTGCTTCAACTGTATGAACAACATGGCAGAGTATGAAGCATGCATCTTTGGACTCAAGGCTGCCATAGACTTGGGAATCAAATCTTTGATTGTGTTTGGGAACTCAGCTTTGGTTATCAGTCAGATCAAAGGAGAGTGGGATACTAAACATCCAAACCTTATCCCTTACAAAGAACTTGTTTTGACATTGTTACCGCATTTCGAGCAGATTACCTTCGAGCACTTTCCGCGCGAAGAAAATCAGCTAGTAGATGCTCTAACTACAATGTCATCCATGTTTAAAATTAACTGGGATAATGAGGCTCCCCAAATCACCATTGAACGGATGGACGAACCTGCACACTGTCATGAGATTAACACCGAAGAAGTAGTGGACCAGCCGTGGTTTCATGAAGTCAAAAGGTATCTCGAGCCGCAAGAATATCCTGAAGGAGCTTCAGTCAATGACAAAAAGTTCTTAAGGAGGTTCTCGGCTAAGTTCTTCCTAAGAAATGACATCCTATACAAGCGCAATCATGATTCTATTCTGCTCTGTTGTATGGACAAAGCTAAAGCTGAAAAGATCATGGCTGAATTGCATGAAGGTACCTTCGGCACTCACTCTAGCAGGCATACGATGGCTAAGAAGATTCTAAGGGCAGGATATTACTGGTCTACCACGGAAGCTAACTGCTATCAACACTCCCGCACCTGTCACAAATGTCAAATCTATGCAGACAAGGTCCACGTGCCTCTGGTTCCTCTAAATTTCTTAACAACTCCTTAGCCTTTCGCTATATGGGGAATCGACATGATTGGAGAGATCAAGCCTACAACATCCAATGGACACCGCTTCATTCTGGTGGCCATTGACTATTTCACCAAGTGGGTCGAAGCAACTTCCTTCGCATCCATTACTAATAATGTTGTTGCCCGCTTCATCAAGCAGAACCTTATTTGCCGGTACGGTATCCCCGAAAGGATCATCATTGACAACGGTACAAACCAAAACAATACTATGATCACCACATTGTGCGAGCAGTTCAAGATTCAACATCATAATTCATCTCCTTACCGGTCAAAGATGAATGGTGCAGTCGAAGCTGCAAACAAAAATATCAAGAAGATCATACAAAAGATGATAGTTACCTACAAGGACTGGCATGAAATGCTACGGTTTGCTCTTCACAGGTATCGTACCACGGCATGCACATCAACTAGGGAAACACCCTATTCCTTGGTTTATGGTATGGAGGCTGTTTTACCTATCGAGGTTCAGATTCCCTCTTTGAGAATCATGAAAGATGTTGGTTTGAGTGAAGACGATTGGATTCAGACCCGGCTTGATCAGTTGAACTTGATTGACAAAAAGAGACTTACTGCTGTTTGCCACGATCAGACGTATCAAAAACGGATGATCAAGGCTTTCAACAAGAAAGTCAGACGCCATGTATATCAAGTTGGAGATCTAGTGATCAAGCGCATTATCTTGCCACAAAGTGATCCCAGGGGAAAATGGACTCCTACCTATGAAGGACCATTTGTGATCAAGAACATCTTTTCTGGTGGGGCAATGATCTTAACCACCATGGACGGTGACGATCTGCTGGACCCTGCGAATGCAGACATAGTCAAAAGATACTATGCATAAATAACCCGCTAGGTTGACACACCTGGGCAAAACAAGGGCATCCCGGTGAATCGAAAACCCGAAAGGGCGGTTCAGGCAAAAATTAGGAATAAATAAAAAATCTGTACACCCAGAAAGTTGAAAACCCGAAAGGGCGACTTGGGCAAAAAAGGGTTTCCCGGTGGACTGAAAACCCAAAAGGGTGGTCCAGGAAAAAGTTAGGGAATTAAAGCGTATGACTATGTCTCGTCGGATCACTTTAAGGACAATCTCTTCACTGACAAACTCTAGGCTTCTGATCATTCCAATCATCCTCGGACGAAGCAACAAATGGACAAGATATTCAGAGATACGAAGGCTATAGCGGAATGGGAACCCCATGGGATGTTTTACACATAGATATCTTTCTTTGTATAATTTTTCTTACTTTTATGACATTATCCTCTTACTAGGATGTCTATCTCCTTTGTATAAAAGACTTATTCAAAGTAAATACAAAGATATCTCTTTCAAAGTACAAAAACTATTTGACTTTTTCTTTTACACTTGTGTTTTTATTTGCAAAAACGTCCAATGATTCATTGATGAACATATGCATTTGAACATAATTACTGTTTACAAATAAACAGGATGGAGAAGAACAATTACTGATAGGTTGAAAGGATAGGAAAACGTCTTTAGGCTATTCCATGAGCAATCCCTACAGTACATCATTTAGATCCCCAACGGAACTAAAATTTCAAACCCTTAATTCCTAATAGAGTGACAGACGACTGAAAACTCCTGAACTTACTCCTCAGTAGTAAGCCTTCTTCCTCGCATAGTTTTTATTTTTCAACAGAATGAAGATTCTCATTCTTAATTCCTCAGTGAAGTCGCCAAAGTTTTCATTGCTCCTCAAAAGAATGAAGATTCACATTCTTAATTCCCCGCAGAAGTAATCAGAGTTTTCCCTATTTCCCGGGCAGAATAAGGATTCCCTTTGTGTAATCCCCAGTAGAAGTCATCAAAGTTCTTTGGATTTCCCAAGCAAATTTCTCAAGCAGTATGACATTGCTCGCAACAGAATTTTTGTCAACACTTCAACTTCAAGACATGGAGGGTCCTTATATCCCCACAGAAGTTATCAAGGATTTTTAATCCCTAACAGTCGCCCAAGATTTCTTATCCTCAGAAGTCAAGGTTTTTATTATCCCCAGCCGTCAAGGATTTATTTTCCTCAGCAATACAGCAAATCAACTTATATGCGCATACATTACATCCATATATCATAAACATTGATAAAACACATATATTGTGTGATACAGTGGGAGAGCTGACTTGAGGTTTTTCATTTGTGTTCGCACTTGTGCGGTTTAGCAAGAGTCGCCACCGACTTTTTATTTTATCCAAAGGAAAGGTCAAAAAGCACAGGAAAGACCTTTGAGATGTTTTCTTGGGTTCAGGGGGTAGATTATGAAAAGGGAAGGTGCTACCACCCCTTTCATCCATGGTTTTCCATGGTATCTTAGTTACTTGTTTAGATCACTTGCTTTTGCTTTTCAATTGTTTGAAATGGTGCTTTGTGTGTGGTTTTGAAAATGTTTTGAAAAGAGGCCTATGTTTAGGCAACCTTTGTAACAATTCTTGTTTGAATGTTTTACAAAGGTGTTTGTCTTTTGAAAAGATGTTTCAATGTTTGAAAGTTTGTTGTGGGAAAATGTTTTGGAATTGTGTGTTTTTGAAAATAGCAAGGATGTTTGCAAATTTGATCAAGCAACTAGGAGTTGTCTACCCTACTTACTCAAAAAGTATTTCCTACACATTTTTAACCCTTTTGACAGTGTTGTTTTACCATTGTATTTGGTAAATAACCTTGTGTTTGGATGTTAAACGGGACAGGCGCGGGTCATCATATACAATCATTGAAAGCAACTTGTGAGACGCTCTAGCAATTTTGTAAAGGACGAGATCGTTTTATCGAAGGCAACATCGAGGGTCATCGAGAGACTACGATCTTTGTTTATCGAAGGGTCATTTACTAGAGTGTCTCATATTCGAGGGACTTGATTGCATTTCCGAGGCAACAAGCGAGGTTACCCTAGAGGTGTACGTGTGAGAAGTGTATTAATTTCAAGTTATTTATTCTTGGATTAGGTCATCTAGCGATTGATTTTTGAATCTTGCCATACATGCCTAATTACTACACAATATATCAAAAGAAATAAATTGCGGGAATTAAAAGTCTAAGCTATTACAAAAGTATCCGGGAATGGGGGTACAATTATTACAAATGGGGATGAATCTCATAAGAATAGCAAAGTCCAAATATTACAACCAAATCGAATTGTTGCGATTCAATATAAAGCTAAGACAATTACGAAAATAAAATCAATAAAGTATGAAATGTATGTATTTACTTGAAAAGAGATAAATAAAATCTATTCTAAAAAAGAAAAATTAAAATTTTTATTATTACTATCCTTTGTATTTTTATTAATTAATTAAAAGAAGTTTAAAGAAGCAAACTAATTAAATTAAAATTTTTGATGTATTTATTATGTGTAACAAATTAACAAAGATAAATTAAAAGTAGAAAAATAAAATTAATTTCAAGATTAATTTAGTTTGATAAAAAAAAAGTATTGAGTTTTTTATGAAATTGCTAACAAAGAGAAGTAAATAAAAAAAGTAAAAATGGGCTTTAAAGAAAATTGTGAGGTGTTGGGCCCAAATAAAAAGAGATAAGGCCAGGATGGAGGGGGGTGCGAGCCAGCTATTGTATTAAGTGGGCCTAAGGTTGTTTGAAATGGAGTGGCCCAAAGGTAAGTTAATGCTTGCTGAAAGAAAAAACAAGGCAGAGGGGAGTGTGTTAGCAATGCGCATGGGCTTTTGGGGGCGGATTGGCCCAATGAGTTATTTTTCTCAAATTTTTGATCAGGGTTTATGAATTAGGGTTTGAAGTGCGCTCCTTACAGCGGCGCTGTTGTCCTTCGTTCCTCTCACATCTCTTTCTCACTCACTCATCTTCATCACTCAATCGCTCCTCTCTGATCTTCCCTTCCCAAATCTCACCACCGGAGTACCCCTTGCTCTCTTCCTAACCATGCTCAAATGATTCTTTCATAAAAAGGTGATGTTCTATTGGTTTTGAATGTTGAACGATTTCTGTTTTCTTTTGTTAATCTTGTTTATATCTTTTTATTGATCAAATTTATTGTCTCACGAGATGTAGGAATGGGTTTGAAGAGAAACGTACCTTGGGAGCTTTTTCTGGAAAATGGAGAGGAAAGAGATTTGAGCTGGGTGTTCCTTGGCGGCCGAAGCGGGAAATGGGAGAAATGATGATGGTGAGGCGCGAGCTTCCAATAAATTCTTTTCTTTTCTTAAACCTTGAATGATGATGATACTTCACTTCTGACTTTGTTGGCTAATGATTGATAATGATGATGATTATTCTGAGACTTTGTTTTGTTGGTTAGTTTGATTATGATTGCTGAGACTTTTGGTTGTTGTTGAAATGCTTGATGATGATTTCTGAGACTTTTGGTTGTTGTTGAAATGTTTGATGATGATTTCTGAGACTTTTGGTTTGTAAGTGGTTGATTTGAAGATTTGTTTGAAAACTCTGATTGTTCTTTGATGTTTACAGTTTTGATACTTGGAAATACTGTTATTGCTTTGGTGGGGGACTTTTGGTATGATTTTGTATGTTTTTTGTTGGTGTTTGATGGAAGATGCGGGCTTTGTTGTTGTTGCAGTTTGGTTGCTGTTACAGTTGTGGGTAGGCTTGTTTGAAATGAGTTCAAGATTTTTTGGTTTTGAACCATGTTTTGATAGTTTGAATCTTTTGCAGTTTGATTCTGTAAGTTTTTGGGTTTTGGGTACAGTTTGGCAGGTTTTATGAGTTTGGGAGCTGGAACTTGCTATGCAGGTTTTGTTTATATGAACTTGCTATGTTTTGCAGTTTGAATGTGCAGGTTTGTTAACAGGTTTGGAGGTTTGTTGTGTGAAACTGTTATATGGTTTTTTTGAAAATGTTTTGTGGCTTGAACTTGCAGTTTTGAAGGTTGTTGGACTGTTTGTTTTGTGAGTTCACAGGTTTGGAGGTTTGTGCAGGTTTTTGTATATTTGTTGCAGTTTTAAGGCTTTTGAATGTTTAGGTTTAATAACAGGTTTGGTGGTCTGTCCAAATGCTCTCTCTCCTTTCTCAATGATAAAAGCAACTATGCTTTTTCTCTGCTTTTCTGAAAAGTTTGCCTAACTTCTTGGAAAATGATGAAAAATATTTTGCAAAAGCTTTGCTTGTGATTTGGTTTACCATACTGCATTCTTTAATTGCCTGCTATTTGTACTTGCCCTGCTGTATTGTACTTGTCCTAGCTGTTGCTGCATTGTTTAGTTTGCATCCAGTTTGGCCTTGTTACATTTGCGCGCCTGCTGTGTTACTTGCTTGTTTGGCCTTGTTGCATTCAGTTTGGCCTTGGTACATTCAGTTTGGCCTTGTTTGCATTTGAACAAATTTGCTTTGCTTGTAATGCTTGCTTAGACAACTTGCTCTGCATTCTTTAATTGGACAACTTACATTTTTATTTTTCTCTTTGTGAACAAGAAGAGCAATCTTCTTGTGATTTGCAAAGAGAAAAATAAAAACGTGATGAAAATAGCCCTCTGATTCCAAACGACAAACTTTAATGATGAAAATTTTCTTTCTTTTTGTTTTGAAAATTCTTGTTAATGCTTAATCAACTGCGCTTATCTTTTTTTATTTTTTGTCTTTCTTTCATATGAGTGCAAATTGGACGGTGACAAAGCAGAGGAAGCAGGAGGCTTTGTGGCGAGCATGGGAGCAATGGAAGCTTAGGCTTAGATTTTTCTTTGTAACCTAGAGATAAATATTCAAACAAATGTACCAATTTACTTTTCAAATACAATAAGTTGCACAACTTAAAGCATTTAAATAATAAACTGTATTGTAACATTTTTGAAATAAATGAAAAAGTCTTTATGAAATAATCTGATATCCATTAAAATCTTCTACTGTCAATAACTTGCAATTTTCTTTTCGCGTCTTCACTAATTCTTTAAGATTCCTGATTAAAATAATTGAAACTGCATTCCAATAATTTCAATCCTGATAACTTAAACTCCAAGTAATCCAAAAACTCTGTAATCTTGTAACCTTGCAACAGTATTCCAATCAAAACACGCACTGTGTATTCCAATAAACAGGCAAATGTTTATTCCATAAACAAGCGGATGTTTTAAAAGACGTAAATTAACTGGTTAACCTAGATCAAACAAACACTGCCTTTTTCCAGTAAATATGAAAGATCATGAAAATATGTGAAAATTAACTGAATTTCTAAGAACTCAATTTCTTCTGAGAAATGCTTGAAAAATCCTAATTCTTGATCTACTGCCAAAGAAAAATCTATCTGATCGATTCCTGAGCCAATCTTCAAAGTTTGAATAAACCCTAGGTTTGTGATTTCCTGTGAAAAATGGGAGGGAAAATTTTGGGGTACAACAACTGCCCCTGTTCAATCTTCTTGAACCTGAAGAGTTAGATCGGCGAGTTTGCCATTCGCGACTCGAAGGTAAAAGATGATTGGACACTAGAGTGCCCATAAATTTGCACTCGTCAAAGCATAGTTGAGGGAATGGGCTTAAAGATGCCATTTGAATATGTGACAGAATCTTGTCGGAGATGGGCTTAAAGATGCCATCTGAGAATGTTTGTTGAATTGCACGTTGTAAGTCGAAAGAATGATTATCAGAAAGGTATCCGTGTCTTGAATGTCTCTGAGCTGGGGATCTGAAATTGAATCTGAACAAGCGATAAATTAGCATCCATGTTTGGAGCATCCGTAAACTGTTTTCATGATCCTTGAATTTGAACAAGCAATAGATTAGCATCCATGTTTGGAGCATCCATAAACTGTTTTCATGAGGCTGAATCTGAACAAGCGATAAATTAGCATCCATGTTTGGAGCATCTCTAGGCTGTTTTCATGATCCTATACTGGTAGCTTGTTAATCTTATCCTTAAAATGGTAAAATATTAGAAGAAACACAAAGTTATGCTGCATGAAATTAATGATGCAATATATGTGTTTTATCAATGTTTATGATATATGATTGTAATGTATGCGCATGTAAGCTGATTAGCTGTCTAGCTGAGGAAAATAAATCCTTGATCATTGCTGGAGATTCAAAATCTTTGACTGCTGAAGATTATCAAAAAAACTTTGACAACTTCTGTGAGGAATCAAGAATGAGAATCTTCAATTTGCTAGGGGAATTTGCATCCTTGGGGATTTCATGCTGAGGAGCCAAGAAAATCTTCGATCTGCAGGGGATTGAAAATTCTGACAAAATTATGCTGAGAGTAAAGAAGGCTTTGGCAACTTCATTGGAGAATCAAGGATGGGAATCTTCATTCTGTTAGGGAGTAAAAACTCTGTGGGGAAAAGCTTATTCCTGCTGGAGAGTAAGCTCAGGACTCTGGGGAAAAGCTTATTCCTGTTTGGAAGAAGATCAGGAGTTTAGGTTATATGCCACTTTAAGAATGAGAATCTTCATTCTGTCGGGAATATCAGGAACTCGGGTTGTATGCCACTTTGAGAATGAGAATCTTCATTCTGTTAAGGATATCAGGAGTTTGGGTGTATGCCAATCTTCTGGGGAAGCAAGAATGAGAATCTTCATTCAGGCGTTTGGGTCAGGAGGTTGGGTGTATGCCAATCTACTGGGGAAGCAAGAATGAGAATCTTCATTCAGGCGTTTGGGTCAGGAGGTTGGGTGTATGCCAATCTACTGGGGAAGCAAGAATGAGAATCTTCATTCAGGCATTTGGGTCAGGAGGTTGCGTGTATGCCAATCTTCTGGGTAAGCAAGAATGAGAATCTTCATTCAGGAGTTTGGGTCAGGAGGTTGGGTGTATGCCAATCTACTGGGGAAGCAAGAATGAGAATCTTCATTCAGGCGTTTGGGTCAGGAGGTTGGGTGTACGCCAATCTTTTGGGTAAGCAAGAATGAGAATCTTCATTCAGGCATTTGGGTCAGGAGGTTCGGTGTGTGCCAATCTTCTGGGTAAGCAAGAATGAGAATCTTCATTCAGGCGTTTGGGTCAGGAGGTTAGGTGTATGCCAATCTACTAGGGAAGCAAGAATGAGAATCTTCATTCAGGCGTTTTGGTCAGGAGGTTGGTGTATGCCAATCTTCTGGGTAAGCAAGAATGAGAATCTTTATTCAGGCGTTTGGGTCAGGAGGTTGGGTGTGTGCCAATCTTCTGAGTAAGCAAGAATGAGAATCTTCATTCAGGCGTTTGGGTATCAGGATCTTGGGAGTATGCCAATCTTCTGGGGTTTCAAGAATGAGAATCTTCATTCTGTTAAGGGTATCAGGAGCTTGGGTGTATGCCAATCTTCTGAGGTTTCAAGAATGAGAATCTTCATTCTGTTAAGGGTATCAGGAGCTTGGGAGTATGCCAATCTTCTGGGGTTTCAAGAATGAGAATCTTCATTCTGTTAAGGGTATCAAGAGCTTGGGAGTATGCAAATCTTCTGGGGTTTCAAGAATGAGAATCTTCATTCTGTTAAGGGTATCAGGAGCTTGGGAGTATGCCAATCTTCTGGGGTTTCAAGAATGAGAATCTTCATTCTGTTAAGGGTATCAGGAGCTTGGGAGTATGCCAATCTTCTGGGGTTTCAAGAATGAGAATCTTCATTCTGTTAAGGGTATCAGGAGCTTGGGAGT
This sequence comes from Vicia faba, assembly GCA_948472305.1. Taxonomy (NCBI): domain Eukaryota; kingdom Viridiplantae; phylum Streptophyta; class Magnoliopsida; order Fabales; family Fabaceae; genus Vicia; species Vicia faba. The sequence goes on along the minus strand of OX451737.1, from coordinate 722,533,780 downwards.
ATGCCAATCTTCTGGGGTTTCAAGAATGAGAATCTTCATTCTGTTAAGGGTATCAGGAGCTTGGGAGTATGCCAATCTTCTGGGGTTTCAAGAATGATAATCTTCATTCTGTTAAGGGTATCAGGAGCTTGGGAGTATGCCAATCTTCTGAGAAATTATCCTTGGTTGGGGATAAAACAAAAGTTAACTGTCATCTGGTTGATTTCCAGGCTTTAAGATAACTTGCTGGGGAATTGAAGAAACCGGATGATTTCCACTGTGGTTTGATAGTTTCAACTCCTCTGGGGATTGGTAGTTGGTAGTCTCATCTCCTCTGGGGATATTAATGACATGCTGATTTGATGGCGTTATGGAAATGGGTTTAAAGATACCATTCAAAGGTGATTGTTGACGGAAAGTTTGAACTGGATCCATGACAGCAAAACCCGGAAGTGAATCAGAATAAACCCTTGAGAGATTTATCTTGAAACAACAAAAATCTGGAAGTGAATCAGAGTAAATCGTTGAGAGATTTATCTGAAATAGAAAAATCTGGAATATCTTCAACTGGAATAAGAATCAGGGAGATCTTAGTGTCGATCTGACTGAGCCAGAGAAGGTCTTGAAATACTTTGACTGGATAAGAATCAGAAAATCTTTGAATCGATTTAACTGAGCCAAACGAATGTCTTGGAATATCTTCGACAGATGCCGGGCAACATAAATCCTGGACTGCTATTGACAGGGAAAGTTGAATGAACTACTATCTGGTCGTGGTCCAGGCTTCATAGCTTGAATTTTGTGAGAATTTGATTGCATCTTTCCTGACAGGTAAAGGTTAGTTGCATGACATATATCAAACAAAGATGTTCTCAAAATAAATGAGATTGCGTTGTATGATGTCCTGATGTACGAATGTGTAATGTTTTCAAGATGACCTCTTGCTATGGAAAATAAATCCCGAACTGGTGATGGAGAAAAGAGTTGAATTCTTCGTTACCGATAATGAAAAATCTGGCGACTTCAATGGGAAAATTTCTCAGGAATTCTGGAGGTCGACTTAGCTGGGAAGAGGTTATCAAAGATTGAAACTCCGGCTGAGAGCCAACTTATGAGGAGGATTTTGGAGAGATTTGTCACTGCCCCAAGTAGCGAGTGTTCATGGCTTTGCCAGGAAATGTTTAACTGTATGCAATCCTTTGTCGGGATTGACGTTCAATTCCCCAAGTGATGGTGACGGAGACTTGCCCATGGTTACTCTGCACTTTTAGAGATTTCATGAAATCTTGACTGGACTGCCCCAGGTTTATTGGATAATGCCATGCCATGTCCCCTTTGTTGATAGGAGATTTTTGCCACGGAAGTGTCATCCCACTTGAAGTGATTTTGTTCACTGAGGGAGCTTTCGTCCATCGGATATTCATTGTGTGAATTTCTTTGCTGTCAAACAAAAAGCCATATGCAAACAACGATATTCAAATAATGCAACGTTTATGCTTGTTTTGAAAATTTGAAAAATGTGTTTTTTAGCAGAAAACTTTTTATAAGAAAAATTCAACTCAAGATTTAGAGCAAAGCCTTACAGGAGTCAGGATACCTTTTGTAACAGTATGCTTTCAAACTAACCCATGCTTCAATTAGGACTTTTGAAGGGTTGTAACGTGGCTTGGTTCACGGTTTTAAGAAACAAAGGATAAAGGCTCAAAGTATATTTGTACCCACCCGCTCTTCGTGATGTTCTTCAGTCCTAAACTCAGTTAATTGTACGTTTGAACTCCAAATGAGTCTGGAATGACATTTCGGTGATGGTTCACACAAGTTAAATTTGTTGGAAGGCAGTCAATTTTGCAACATTTTGTGGTGTTGAGGATTTGTAGTGACCTCTTTCTTTGGATTTATTATCCCTAATTTTTGCCCGACTGTTCTTATTTTGGAGATTACAGTCAGCGGGATGCCCCCGTTTTTTCTTTAAGTCTCCTTGGATAGGTTTCGACTCAGTGGGCTTTCTTTTTGCGAGATAATGACTACCTAGGTAATGGGGAACCATCACTGTCTCTTGATTCCAAAGGAATATTTTTGATGTCATTCGTTGTATTACGAAATGAGAGTTTGCGGCTAGACGCACATTTTGAATTAACTGAGAGACTACCCTGCCCCAGGTTCGATTAAAGGTTTCAATTTGTGTTAAAACAGAAAACTTCTACTTCTTTGGCTCTAAGGGGTTGACTAGGGATTATCTTCCTTATAAATCCAGTGTTTAGGATTTGAAAGAAACGCCTGTACATCGTCAGCAAGGTCTGTCCAAAAGCATACTGTATGAGATTATGGCATTATTTTCATCATCCTCCCTCTAAAGGTGTGTAACTTTTAGCAAGAGTTAAATGTCATAAATAAATTAGAAAGCATAGTTTAAGTATAGTGAAAACGAATGGATGAATTCAAGACAAACATATGCAATGCATTAATGAAACAGAGTTCGACATCAATAGATAATTGTTTGAATAACAAAAGAAATTACAACTTGAAAATTCAAATGAAACAAAAGCCTCTTTGTCCGAACTTGTCATTTTAGGTGGAGAGCCTTCAGCGAAAGATTTTCATATGGCCATCTTGTGAAAACTCCAACACTCTTCTGTCAATCAAGTCTTGGGTATTATTCTTCAAATCCCAACAGTCATTTGTATCATGCCCAGGACTATTGGAGTGGTATGCACATAATGCATTGGGATGATAGCTAGGAGCAAAGGTGTTGGGATTCCGAAGAGGATCCCTTAATACAGTCAAGTTGACCTCCAACAAGCATTGCAGTACTTGAGATAATGGCATGTTAATCTTAATGAAGCGCCTTCTAGATGTACTTTGCTTACGCCGATTGCCCTGTTGATGCTGGTGAGGTTGTTGTTGGGCTTGTGACCGTGAAGAAAACTGGGGAGACTTTCCCTTAGCTTCTTGTCTCAAAGGAGGCTGAATGGTGACTTGATCCTCAACCCTAGTTGTTTTCCCCATTTGGTTACATCCATCCTGATGCAGTTTGTTGATGAGGACCTTTAGCTCCTCTTGTCCTTGAGCCAGGTTTTGAATAAGAGCCATCTGGCCCACCAGTTGTCCCATCATCTGAATTTTCATTGTTGCCATCTCAATCTGTAGCCCTTCCAACTGATCATTCCTGATGCCCCCTGGATTCCCTAGGACCATGCCCCTTGTGAGGAGAGATTTCACTTCTTCCTGCCCCTTGGATAGGTTCAAGAACATCTCTTGAAGTTGAGCATTTTGAGCCTGGATATCTTTGATAGTCTTCTCTAGAGCCATCTCTACTCAAATAAACAATAGGAAGATAAGGAGACCTGAAAGGGGGAAACCTGTCATGATAAGATTCATGATATATGGATGCATGTTTTCAAGGATCTCGCGGGGTAAACACGAGAAAATGTTAGAAATTGAATATCTTTGATTGGAGAACTTTGTATCGGTGGATGTCTTTCCACGAGAATCAAGCTCACCATGTCAAGTGGGTCATAGCCCTTGACTCAAGTTATTGTACTTGATCTTTGACGGTGTTTGTTTAGAGCAAAATGAATCCTCTTGCCCTTTGGTAGACGTCTGGTTCAACGTGCCCCTGCATCAAAGACCCTCGAGATCCTTGAAATGATTAGTGAAAATGCCATGGTATGATGTTATGATGTTATGTACAAGTATGCAAAAGTAAGCAAGTGTACATAATCATATTCACATAAAGCAGACAAGTCCTTAGGTTTAGGCTTGCATGGAGTTTGTAGGTAAGTACCCTCTTGAAGTCTAGTTGGCTCAACCTGTCCTAGAAATAGTAACCGAGTTCTAAGAAGCTCAATATCACTGGATGGTTTCCTTGTTCATCGTTTCAATTTAGCCTCTTACAGGCGACCGAAATATTCCAAGGAAACAACCCTCAATGAGTGTAATATCGAGTATCAACCAATATCGGACTGCACCAAAGCAGGTCATCTCACTACATCCTAAAAGGCCAAGTTGGTCAAGTAAGGTTCTAAGGTCAGTTGATGCTTCACGACACCACGCGACGGCCCCGTACTCTCCTTGATTCAACTCAAGGGTTACCGGTACCAACCAAAGTGCCACATCAACGTAGCTACTGCTTCAACCATGTCGGTATACCACGCACAGTTCCCTCACAGTTAATTTCTACTTACCCAAAAGGTGTCCCCAAATCCGGGTGTAGGATTTAAAACAAACCCAAAGAAGGAACAAAAATGTAAAGCATACAAATCAAGCAAGATAAGTATGTAAAGGTGATCTAAAACCCTAAGGTAACCCCACTTTTTTTAGAATAATTTTCCCCAGCAGAGTCGCCAGTTCTATGATACAATGGGAGAACTGACTTGAGGTTTTGCGTTTGTGTTTGCACTTGTGCGGTTTAGCAAGAGTCGCCACCGACTTTTTATTTTATCCAAAGGAAAGGTCAAAAAGCACAGGAAAGACCTTTGAGATGTTTTCTTGGGTTCAGGGGGTAGATTATGAAAAGGGAATGTGCTAGCACCCCTTTCATCCATGGTTTTCCATGGGCTCTTAGTTACTTGTTTAGATCACTTGCTTTTGCTTTCCAATTGTTTGAAATGGTGCTTTGTGTGTGGTTTTGAAAATGTTTTGAAAATAGGCCTATGTTTAGGCAACCTTTGTAACAATTCTTGTTTGAATGTTTTACAAAAGGTGTTTGTCTTTTGAAAAGATGTTTCAATGTTTGAAAGTTTGTTGTGGGAAAATGTTTTGAAATTGTGTGTTTTTGAAAATAGCAAGGATGTTTACAAATTTGATCAAGCAACTAGGAGTTGTCTACCCTACTTACTCAAAAAGTCTTTCCTACACATTTTTAACCCTTTTGACAGTGTTGTTTTACCATTGTATTTGGTAAACAACCTTGTGTTTGGATGTTAAACGGGACAGGCGCGGGTCATCGTATACAATCATTGAAAGCAACTTGTGAGACGCTCTAGCAATTTTGTAAGGGACGAGATCGTTTTATCAAAGGCAACATCGAGGGTCATCGAGGGACTACGATCTTTGTTTATCGAAGGGTCATTTGCTAGAGTGTCTCATATTCGAGGGACTTGATTGCATTTCCGAGGCAACAAGCGAGGTTACCCTAGAGGTGTACGTGTGAGAAGTGTATTTATTTCAAGTTATTTATTCTTGGATTAGGTCATCTAGCGATTGATTTTTGAATCTTGCCATACATGCCTAATTACTACACAGTATATCGAAAGCAATAAATTGCGGGAATTAAAAGTCTAAGCTATTACAAAAGTATCCGGGAATGGGGGGTACAATTATTACAAATGGAGATGAATCTCATAAGAATAGCAAAGTCCAAATATTACAACCAAATCGAATTGTTGCGATTCAATATAAAGCTAAGACAATTTACGAAAATAAAATAAATAAAGTATGAAATGTATGTATTTACTTGAAAAGAGATAAATAAAATCTATTCTAAAAAAGAAAAATTAAAATTTTTATTATTACTATCCTTTGTATTTTTATTAATTAATTAAAAGAAGTTTAAAGAAGCAAACTAATTAAATTAAAAATTTTGATGTATTTATTATGTGTAACAAATTAACAAAGATAAATTAAAAGTAGAAAAATAAAATTAATTTCAAGATTAATTTAGTTTGATAAAAAAAAGTATTGAGTTTTTTATGCAATTGCTAACAAAGAGAAGTAAATAAAAAAAAAAGTAAAAATGGGCTTTAAAGAAAATTGTGAGGTGTTGGGCCCAAATAAAAAGAGATAAGGCTAGGATAGAGGGGGGTGCAAGCCAACAATTGTATTACGTGGGCCTATGGTTGTTTGAAACGGAGTGGCCCAAAGGTAAGTTAATGCTTCCTGAAAGAAGAAACAAGGCAGAGGGGAGTGTGTTAGCAATGCGCATGGGCTTTTGGGGGCGGATTGGCCCAATGAGTTATTTTTCACAAATGTTTGATCAGGGTTTATGAATTAGGGTTTGAAGTGCGCTCCTCACAGCGGCGCCGTTGTCCTTCGTTCCTCTCACATATCTTTCTCACTCACTCATCTTCCTCACTCAATCGCTCCTCTCTGATCTTTCCTTCCTAAATCTCACCACCGGAGTACCCCTTGCTCTCTTCCTAACCATGCTCAAACGATTCTTTCATAAAAAGGTGATGTTCTATTGGTTTTGAATGTTGAATGATTTTGGTTTTCTTTTGTTAATCTTGTTCATATCTTTTTATTGATCAAATTTATTGTCTCACGAGATGTAGGAAAGGGTTTGAAGAGAAACGTACCTTGGGAGCTTTTTTCTTGAAAATGGAGAGGAAAGAGATTTGAGCTGGGTGTTCCTTGGCAGCCGGAAGGGGGAAGGGGAGAAATGATGATGGTGAGGCACAAGCTTCCGATAACTTCTTTTCTTTTCTTAAACCTTGAATGATGATGATACTTCACTTCTGACTTTGTTGGATAATGATTGATAATGATGATGATTATTCTGAGACTTTGTTTTGTTGGTTAGTTTGATTATGATTGCTGAGACTTTTGGTTGTTGTTGAAATGCTTGATGATGATTTCTGAGACTTTTGGTTGTTGTTGAAATGTTTGATGATGATTTCTGAGACTTTTGGTTTGTAAGTGGTTGATTTGAAGATTTGTTTGAAAACTCTGATTGTTCTTTGATGTTTACAGTTTTGATACTTGGGAATACTGTTATTGGTTTGGTGGGGGACTTTTGGTATGATTTTGTATGTTTTTTGTTGGTGTTTGATGGAAGATGCAGGCTTTGTTGTTGTTGCAGTTTGGTTGCTGTTACAGTTGTGGGTAGGCTTGTTTGAAATGACTTCAAGTCTTTTTTGGTTTTGAACCATGTTTTGATAGTTTGAATCTTTTGCAGTTTGATTCTGTAAGTTTTTGGGTTTTGGGTACAGTTTGGCAGGTTTTATGAGTTTGGGAGATGGAACTTGCTATGCAGGTTTTGTGTATATGAACTTGCTATGTTTTGCAGTTTGAATGTGCAGGTTTGTTAACAGGTTTGGAGGTTTGTTGTGTGAAATTGTTATATGGTTTTTTTGAAAATGTTTTGTGGCTTGAACTTGCAGTTTTGAAGGTTATTGGACTGTTTGTTTTGTGAGTTCACAGGTTTGGAGGTTTGTGCAGGTTTTTGTATATTTGTTGCAGTTTTAAGGCTTTTGAATGTTTAGGTTTGATAACAGGTTTGGTGGTCTGTCCAAATGCTCTCTCTCCTTTCTCAATGATAAAAGCAACTATGCTTTTTCTCTGCTTTTCTGAAAAGTTTGCCTAACTTCTTGGAAAATGATGAAAAAGCTTTTGCAACAAGCTTTGCTTGTGATTTGGTTTACCATACTGCATTATTTAATTGCCTGCTGTTTGTACTTGCCCTGCTGTATTGTACTTGTCCTAGTTGTTGCTGCATTGTTTAGTTTGCATCCAGTTTGGCCTTGTTACATTTGCGCGCCTGCTGTGTTACTTGCTTGTTTGGCCTTGTTGCATTCAGTTTGGCCTTGGTACATTCAGTTTGGCCTTGTTTGCATTTGAACAAATTTGCTTTGCTTGCAATGCTTGCTTAGACAACTTGCTCTGCATTCTTTAATTGGACAACTTGCATTTTTATTTTTCTCTTTGTGAACCAAGAAGAGCAATCTTCTTGTGATTTGCAAAGAGAAAAATAAAAACGTGATTAAAATAGCCCTCTGATTCCAAACGGCAAACTTTAATGATGAAATTTTTCTTTCTTTTTGTTTTGAAAATTCTTGTTAATGCTCAATCAACTGTGCTAATCTTTTTTTTCTTTATTTCATATGAGCGCAAATTGGATGGTGACAAAGCAGAGGAAGCAGGAGGCTTTGTGGCGAGCATGGGAGCAATGGAAGCTTAGGCTTAGATTTTTCTTTGTAACCTAGAGATAAATATTCAAACAAATATACCAATTTACTTTTCAAATACAATAAGTTGCACAACTTAAAGCATTTAAATAATACGCTGTATTGTAACATTTTTGAAATAAATGAAAAAGTCTTTATGAGATAATCTGATATCCATTAAAATCTTCTACTGTCAATAACTTGCAATTTTCTTTTCGCGTCTTCACTAATTCTTTAAGATTCCTGATTAAAATAATTGAAACTGCATTCCAATAATTTCAATCCTGATAACTTAAACTCCAAGTAATCCAAAAACTCTGTAATCTTGTAACCTTGCAACAGTATTCCAATAAAAACACGCACTGTGTATTCCAATAAACAGGCAAATGTTTATTCCATAAACAAGCAGATGTTTTAAAAGACGCAAATTAACTGCTTAACCTGGATCAAACAAACACTGCCTTTTTTCCAGTAAATTTGAAAGATCATGAAAATATGTGAAAATCAACTGAATTTATAAGAACTCAATTTCTTCTGAGAAATGCGAGAAAAACCCTAATTCTTGATCTACTGCCAAAGAACAATCTATCTGATCGATTCCTGAGCCAATCTTGAAAGTTTGAATAAACCCCAGGGTTGTGATTTCCTGTGAAAAATGGGAGGGAAAATTTTGGGGTACAACATATTGCATCATACATTTCATGCAACATAACTTTGTGTTTCAACTAACGTTTTACCCTTTTTAGGATAAGATTAACAAGCTACCATTAACAATATACAATCATGATACAAAACAGATACACTCCATACACGGAAGTCATTCTGTTGCTCATTCAGATTCAGATTTCAGATACAGTTCAGATACGCTCCAGATACGGATGCCATCCTGATACTTATTCAGATTTCAACTATCAGATACAATCCAGATACACTCTAGACACGGAAGTCATTCAGTCACTTGTTCAGATACACTCCAGACACGGAAGTTATTATGTCACTTATCTAGATTCTAGTTCAGACACGCTCCAGACACGGATGCCATTTTGGCCCTTATTCAGTTTTCTGATTCAGATACAGTACAGATACACTCCAGACACGGAAGTCATTCTGTTGCTCATTCAGACTCAGATCTCAGATACAGTTTAGATACACTCCAGACACGGAAGTCATTCTATTACTCATTCAGATTCAAACTTCAGATACAGTCCAGAAACGCTCCAGACACGGTTGCCATTCTGTCACTTATTCTGATTTTACCCAGCTCAGAGACGCTCCAGACACTGATGCTATTCTATTGCTCATTCAAATTCCAATTACCAGATACAGTTCAGAGACGCTCCAGACACAGATTCTATTCTGTTTCTCATTACAAGTCTCCCAATACAGCTCAGATACGTTCCAGATACGGACACCATTCTGAATACTCATTCTTTTGACTTACAACTCAACAAACATTCTTGGATGGCATATTTAAGCCCATCTCCAACAAGATTCTATCACATCTCCAAATGGCATCTTTAAGCCCATTCCTTCAACTACATTTTGTCAAGTGCAAATTTATGGGCACTCTAGTGTCCAATCATCTTTTACCTTCGAGTCACGAACGACAAAACTCGCCAATCTAACTCTTCAGGTTCAATAAGATTGAACAGGGGCAGCTGTTGTACCCCAAAATTTGTCCTCTCATTTATCAAGATTTTCCTCACAAGACTTCTTGGACTCAAGACAGGATTAGGGCTTGCTCAGCTCAAGACACCTCATCTTGCACTGATGACCTGAAATTAGGGGTTGAGTTTGCACAAGGAATTTTGGACCACCAATGCTTAATGTGACTTTCATACACCATCTTGGACCCCTAAGATTTCTCATGACAAGTTTCAAGCCTTGAATCACATTTTTGCCCAGTCAATTGGACAGTTGACCTAAAAATCAACTGTATTGGGGAAAAAGTCAACCATGGCCAATTTACAGTCAAACTTCATAATTTTTGATCCACAACAACATTTTAGACTCCTATCTACCATTTGATCAAGTTTGGATCACAACTCCTCAAGAAATTTGATCAGATCATCAAAAGGGCAAAATGGTCAAAATTAGGGTTTTGACTAAGAAAGGGCAATTTCTGATTTTTAACCTAGCCAATGATCAATTGGGTTCAAGCATGATTTCAAGGACTCAATAGCATAATATTTACCTAATCACATAGTTCAAAAGATCTCAAATGCATAGGATTGTCAGATGAATTTTGTAGTCAACTAATCAAAGTCAATTGTACACTGAAAAGTCAAACTTTGACTTTTTGGTCAAAATCAAGTGCCAAGGGTCATAATTCATCAAGATATATCAAAATATGAAACTTGTTGATCAAGAAAATCAATTTTACAAATTAGGGTTTTAATTTGAAATTTTTTCATAACTTAGAAAATATTCTAAGTATGGAAAATTTTTTATTTTTTCCCAAGTTTTCACAACTTTTTCACCATGATGCAATTGGATTCAAAGAAAACTTCCAACATGAAAGTTGTATTCCTCCATGAAATATACAACTTTGATTCACAAAGTGTTCCCAAAAGATGCTTGGATCTAAAGTTATGAATTTATGAATAAGGGTCCATGAACTAAAAGACTTAGTGAAAATTTGCCCTAATTTAGGCAGGTTTTTGACCCAACTTCATGGACATTTTTCACCTAGTTAAAGAGGTATCTCAAAATTCAATTCAAAGATGGATTATAGATCATGTTGCAAGCTTTCCAAAATGTCCAAGAACTCTCCAAGATCATTTGTGGTTAGGGAGAATCGAAGAAGAGAAAATGGCATTTTGTCACTTTTGTTCAAGCCATTTTTACAATGCTTCAAGTTGAAAATCAGATCCTAGCATGCTTGTATCTTGCATTACAGGTCCTAAATCCCTTCTACACTCCATAATTAAATGCCAACTCAATGGATAATGGCTTTATTTTGACCTTTAGAGCATTGTACAAGAAATAAATCCATAAATGGCATAAAGGGCACATTGCCATTTTTATAAAGCAAGCTTTTTGCAACTTTGCTATCCTTGAGCATTGGACCCGTTCTTTTGTCACAAGCAATGTCCATAGATCACAAGCAAAGCATACCAATCCTATGCAGCTAGCAAGCAAACAAGGACAAGCATGTTGGCATAAGTCTTGTCACTTTTCTTCAAAAGCAAGAAAAGTTGCAAAAGTCAAGAGAACTTGCACATCTGTTAAAGAGTGGGCTTGGCATCATTCTAAACGACTTCAAAAACTTGTTGCAAGCTAGAACACGAATGCACAACATCTGAAACCTTCCTAAACATAAAAAACACAAATTTCTGCCCAAACAAGGAAGCTTCTGCAAAACACTAGCCATTTCATTTTTGGCTCGTGCGTTTCTTGTTTCAAGACTTAAAACACTTCACATAAATCCTACCTAAGTTGTCCAAGCCTTTACATTGCATCTGTAAGCTCTATTTCAGCCATCACCATTTTCACTTGGGAAGGTTGCAGCTTGACTTCTACAGGGAGTTTCAAGCATCCTCAAGGCAAGCTAAGCATTGGAATAGCTTGAGGGAACTTCAAGGAAGCTCACACGATCTTCAGGCCTCACTCAAAGTCCCCACATTGCCATATGAAAATCCAGCTGAAGGAGGTATTTTTCAAAACTTTATCTCTCTATTTAGGCATCCTTAAGCCATGATTTGTGAAGCAAAAATGTAGTCCTTAACTTGGTGAAGTTGTACATATGCATAGTTGTCATTTATATTAATTGTGCCATGAGAATTTGAAGCTTGAAGTTCATGAAAAAATTAGGTCAGGAATTAGGGCCACTGAAATTCTCCCTGATCTTTTAGAGTTAGTTTACAAATCTTATATCATTGGAATCGTGATAAAAATTACTACATGTTTCATGTTGCAAGTTTTTGTTTTTGTGCAAAGAATAGCAAGTTGCAGGTTTGAAAAAACGCGCGCAGGAAAGGAACCAAGGACAGGGACGAAGATGCTGTCTTGGGCTTTTTTGCTTCTGGCCTTTTTTGGTTTTGCTACTCACACCCTCTGAATTCCTTTTGCACCCCCTGACTTATTTCTTATATTTTCATATTTTTCTTGCATATTTTTATTTTATTGCTTGCATTTATTTTTTCCAATGATAAAAAAATCCCCAAAAATAATTTATTTATTTTCACATTTTATTCTATTTTTTTATTTATTTATTTGCATAAAAATAGTTTATTTTGACAAGTGGTTTCTATTTTCTTAAATAAACCTATAAATATTAAAAAAATACTTAATATTTTATTTCATTATTTTATACATATTAAATATTTATTTTTCATACATATTTAATTTTTAAATATTTGTACATAATATTATTATTATTATTCTTGAACAAAATGAATAAAATAAATATAGAACATATATTTTCTTTAATAAAAAATTAGGGTTTCACCCTTTCAAAAATAACAATATTATTATTTTTCTCTTATTTTTAGGACTTAAATAATTTTATTTTTTCATACATAAATCAAATACAAAACATTTTTGCATAAATACATTTTATTGCATATTTAAATATTTGTATATTTATTTATCTTGTACAATAATTCAATTGGGTTGTGATAGTATTTTAGGGTTTTATTTTGTGCAAATATCCCCATTTAAAAACTTGTATCCCCCCTCACATAATATTTGTTGTAATAGCTTAGTTTTATTTTACGCAATTTATCGCATTATATACATGTTTAGTAAAATTAGGGTTTGTATGATAAGACAAAAATCAAACAAATAGCATGACCTAATGCAAGACAAAGATGCATGTAAAATGACAACACATTGCACACAAGCACCCCTAGGGTTTCACCCACTTGGTTGCCTAAACTAAAATGGCCATGGTATGCATGCAAAGTATCTTGGCAAAACAAAACAAAATAAAACAAAAGATCATAGTCCCTCAATGACGCTATCAAAAGTTGCCTAAACAAATGATGTTGGTCCCTCAAACAAGATAAGATACTTGGCACTATTGCTATCATGGTCATACGATGACCCACGCTCGTCCCGTTTAACATCCAAAGATAGGGTTGTTTACCAAATCAATGGTAAATCAATAATGTCAAAGGAATAAAAATGTATAGGAAAAACATTTTAGTAAGTAGAATGCTTCTAGTTACTTGATCAATTTGTAAACAATTATTGTTATTTTAAAAAAAAACAATCACACACACACACTTCAAAACATTTCCAAACAACTTTCAAAACAATGAAACATTTTTCAAAAGACAAACATCTTTGTATACATTCTTACGAACGAGAATCATTACAAAGATTGCCTAAACAAAGGCCTCTTTTTAAAATGCTTTCAAAACCACATAAAGCACCATTTCAAACAATTTCAAAAGCAAAGCAAGTGATCTAAACAAGTAACTAAGAGTCCATGGAAAACCATGGTTGAAAAGGGTGCTAGAACCTTCCCTTTTCATAATATACCCCCCGAACTCAAGAAAACATCTCAAAGGTCTTTCATGTGCTTTTTTACCTTTCCTTTTGGATAAAATAAAAGTCAGTGGCGACTCTTGCTAACCGCAACATTTGCAAACACAAATGCAAAACCTCAAGTCAGTTCTCCCACCGCATCACAATTACCCTAGATGGCTGTGTCTTCCATGCTCATATGAGGTTTTAATGAGGTGTTATCATTATCACATAGGTGTACAATGATAGTACTCTGAAGCGAACCCATGATTTTGAGTTACCATTAGCTTTACCCAAACCTAGTCTTGACCCGTGGGGCAAGAATAATCTTTACAGGTACAAATGGTGACTTTGTTCTGATGGAGACCGTATTCTATTGGTGACTTGGTTTTCTATGGTTTATGTTTCAAAATATTTATCTTGGTATTTTCGACACATCCAGTGACAACACATCAGATTTCCAATGTTGAAAACCTTGATTCCATGATTATTGCACTTGCATCATAGCATATTTACTTTTTTACAAAAGAAATTTGTAAAAAATTTATGCATGGAAAAAGTTAACACACACGTTCTTTCTATTTCTAAGGAACCGTACTTGTGAACATTATGTTGTGTTTGCCCATCTCTTATTGAATTGAAATCGAAACTAAAAGCATGTGGGTTCCTTGAAAATGATTGAATATGTTATTGCAACCACTCATTCACCTCATGCATCTTCATGCATCCATAACAAGTACTCAGAGTGGGAATTCTTATTCGGGCCCAATATTCTTTTCATAACCGTGAATCTTGACTTCTCACTACTCTGTTATCCAAATAAGCCATGGAACGACTTCGTGGGGAATTGGATGAATAATGAGATGAAAAATCAGATGGGGTTGTTTATTGTGGACATGCAGGCAATGGTCCGTAGTCAGAAATCCTTAAGGGTAAAATAACCAGTTAGAGACTCCGTTGAGTCGGGAATGGAAGTTCTGAAGACAATGTCAGCAAAGGAAAGTTATCCTATATATGTCGTTGCAACAGAAAAATGTCATTCATCCCTAACCTATGGGACATTTTTCAAATTGAGAGATACTTTGTGGGTCTCACACAAAACTTTGTGTTCCCGGATTTTCTCGTCAATAACTAGTTTCTGGTCTCCAAGTGAACCCATGGGGCAAAGCTTTTCAGCAAAGATAGAAGAAATCTGAGAAGCATGTTGATACAATCTCTATACCTTGCATCTAATTACTTCCTCGTGTGTTGGAATCTCAGTTTATTAAGCTTCGTGCTTTGGATCATCCTCCCACAAATTTCTCTCCTAATTTCGATGCAAATGCTAGATGTGTCTCCTATTCTGGGGTACCTGGTTATGATATTGAATACTACAAGGGGTTGAAGTATGAAGTCCGACACTTATCTGGATTATTTTCCAAGGTTCAATCCATGTTTCAAAAACTGTTTCAGACTCTTTCTCCTCAACTGGATGCTTCTTCTGTGTAGTAGAAGATTGGGTGATGCTTATGTGATGAAGAAGTATAAGATATCGAGATCTTGGGCATTTGCTTCTATGTAGAAGGAAAATACCTCAAAGGTCGAGTTCTACATTCAACGTTTATTTTCTTATGTGTAGTAGAATATCCTTTGGTATGTGTTGTACCCCAAAATTTGCCCTCCCATTTTCTCAACATTTTCTCATCACAAGACCCTTGGAGCTCAAGATCCAGTTAGGGTTTCCTCTGCTCAAGACTTCTCCTTGCACTGTTGACCCAAATTAGGGTTTATGTTTGCACAAAGATATTTTGACCTAAAATGCCTAAGATGACTTTCATGCTTCATGTTGGACTCCCAAGTTTATCCATACCAAGTTTTAAGTCTTGATTCCAAATTTTGCCCAGTCAATTGGACATTTGACCTATAAATCAACTGTATTGGGGAAAAAGTCAACTGTGGCCAATTGACAGTCAAATCTCATGAAAATTGACCCACTTCAACATTATGAACTCACATGGACCATTTGGTCAAGTTTGGATCATAATTCCACAAGAATTTTGATCAGATCACCAAAAGGGCAAAATGGTCATTTTTAGGGTTTTGATTGCACAAAGGCAATTTTTGACTGTTTGACCTAGCCAATGGCAAACCAAACTCACATATGGACTCAAGGACCCCATGGAATTGTCTTGACATACTCAACAAGTTCAAAAGATCCCAAATGCACAAGATTGACAGTTGAATTTCCCAGTCAATTGATCAATTTTGACTGTATACTGAAAAGTCAAACTTTGACTTTTTGGTCAAAATCAAGTGTCAAGATTCATTTTTCATCAAAACATGCCAAATCATGAAACTTTTTCATCAAGAAATCAAGAATTGCAAATTAGGGTTTGAAATGAAGATTTTTCATAACTTAGAATTTTTCTAAGTTATGAAAAACCCTAATTTTTTCCTAACTTTGTCCCACTTTCTCAACAAGATTCATTTGGATTCAAGGAAAAGTCAAAACATGAAAGTTTTAGTCCATTGCAAAATCTACAACTTTGATTCACAAAGTTTCCTCAAAAGAAGCTTGTAGCTCAAGTTACAATTTTTGGAACAAGGGTACCAAACCATTCTTAACTTAGAGAAATTTTGACCTATTTTAGGCAGGATTTTTGCCTAACTTCAAGACCATTTTTCACATACTTCCACTTGGAATTTCAATTTGCATTTCACATATGGATTGTAGTACACATTCAAAGCTTTCCAAAATGTCCAAGAGCTCATCAAACAACTTCATGGTTAGGGAGAATCGAATTTGGCAAGTTGGGAAAAAGTCACTTTGTTTATGGTCAAGTTACATGTTCATACATCTAGGCCATTTTGAAATCAGCTTGCATTCCTTGATTACAGGTCCTATATCCCATTTTCACTCAACAATTTAATGCTAACTCATTGTTCCAAGGCCTTGTTTTATGTGTTTAAGAATTACATGGAAGATTAAGCCATTTTTAGATAAAGCATTTTTGCCATTTTTGAAAAGTAGAACTTTATGTCAATTAGCAATCCAAGCAAGTAGATTGCAAATCCTTTTGGCACAAGTTTATGAACAAAACACACTGATCAAGGGGAAGGTTAGCAGCACATTAGGGGGGCCTCTATCAGTCTAAAACTCAAGTGGACACTTTGTTGCTTAAAGTTGAAGAAACATAGCATAACAAGACACAACTCTCATTCCTGTGAACCAGAGCTTAAGCAAAGTTGTCAAACACTTTCTAATCATCAAACCTAAGCTGAAACACGAGCCAACCATCTCCATTGCCTTCTCAAATACAGAATCACCCTAAAACTGCCAAAACAGGGTACCTGCTGCAGATTGAGTTCCATAACTCAATCCATTCATGCATTATTGCTAAAACCACTTCAAACATATCCCACATCCTCCCTTGAAACTATTCCAAGCCTCAAACACGACCTGTAACACTCCCAAGCAACATCACCATTTTCATTTTCTTGTTTTGCAGTTGAAGTTCCATAGCACGATTCTCTTGATTTCCAAGCAAAGTAAAGCTTGGAATAGCATCCCTGGACATCAAGGAAGCTGTACCAATCATCACCTTGCATTGAAAACACCTCCATCATCAGATACGATTCCAACTGAACAGGTAAGTTCATGGACTTCTATCTCCCTATCCAGGCATTGTTAGCTCTAGGTTTGTGAATGAAAAGTGTTCTACTCATGCCCCTGAAGCTGTACATATCTTTACTTTCCATTTATTTTGCATGTGCTATGAGAATTTAAGGTCTGAACATTGATGGAAACTTAGGTCAAGAATTAGGGATGGAGAAATTCTCTCTCATCTTAGAGAGTTAAGTCAAGTTCTTTATATGCCTGGATTCGTCTCTTAATGCTCTACATTTTTCATGTTGTGAGTTTTGCTTGAAAGTCCAAGAATCTGGAGATAGAAAACGCGCGTTTTGTTCATGTTCAAACAGTCTGGAGGTTGAAGAAGCTGCCTTTGGGCTGGGCCTGTTTCACTTTTCTTATTTGCACCATAGTTTTACTTTTAAACCCCCCTGACCCATTTTGATTTTTACTTATCATTTTCCATTTTTTCCTTTTGATTTTATTTCTATATTTTTATTTAAGTATGAAAAAATATAAAAATCATTTTTTCCACAATTTTTGCATTTATTTTGATATTTATTAGTCTTTATTTAGTTTTTGTACATAAATAAATACTTATATACTATTATTTAAAATAGCTAAAAAAAAAAATAATACAAACATATTTTTCTGACTTTTATTTCATATTATCTCTTGAAAACATTTTATAATAAAAATATATTTTTTTTATAAATATTAAATATTATTATTTTGTATATATTAAATATATTTGGTAAATAATACAAATACATATATGTATATTAGTATATTTAGGATAAAAAAATACAAAATATATACATTTTTATTTTTATTAATATTTAACATTAAAAATACCTTTTGACAAATATACTTCTTTTTTATTTATTATTTGTACATAACTAATAAATATTGTATATATTAAATAATTAATACCTTTTATTTAAAGAATTAGGGTTTTTGCCCTAAACATAAAAATTCCAAAAAATTAATACTTTTTATTTTGTTTACTTGATATATAAAAAACACTCTTTTTTCATACATATAAAAAATATTTCTTTTGCATCTTGCATATTTATTCCATTTTTATTTAATTATTGTATATTAAATAATTTGTATTCTCAATTTGATGTAATAGTCTAGATTTAAATTCCTTGTCAAAATACCCCCATTTGAACATTTGTACCCCCTTCCCATATATTGTGTTGTAATAACTTAGGAACTTTATTTTTCGCACTTACAAGCTTTCTAAATATGCCATGCTAGAATTAGGGTTTTGTATGCAAATCAATTAACCAAAATAGCTTGACCTAATTTCAAGATAAACAAGCATGAAAATGGATAACACTAATCACACTTGCACCCCTAGGGTATTCCACTTGTTGCCTTCAATAATGGGCCATATTGCATGTTAGGTCTCTTTGGGCAAAAACAAAACAATCAAATGATCATAGTTCCTCGATGACGCTTTCGAAAGTTGCCTAAAAAATGATCAAGTCCCTTAAAGGAAAAATTTCCCAAAGATACTTGGCACCATTGCAATTATGGTCTAAACGATGACCCGCGCCCGTCCCTTTCACATCCTAACACAAGATTGTCCACCAAATGCAATGGTGGAACAAAATTGTTAAAAGGGTTAAAGAACATAGGAGAAATCTTTGAGAAATTTAGGAGTAGACAAACTCTTAGTTACTTGGATCAAACTTGCAAAACAAAACCCTTGCCTATTTTTCAAACCACACATCACTACACTTTCAAAACAAACTTTCAAAAACATTGAAAAACTTTCAAAAGACATACACCTTTGTATACATCCCAACATGGATCATTACAAAGGTTGCCACCACATTGGCTTCTTTTCAAAACATTTTCAAACCCACACACACAAAGCACCATTTCAAACAATTGAGAATTAAGGCAAGTTGATCTAAGCAAGTAACTAAGAGCCCATGGATAACCATGGATAGAAAGGGTGCTAATACCTTCCCTTTCTATAATCTACTCCCCTAACCCAAGAAAACATCTCAAAGGTTTTTGCTGTGCTTTTTAACCTTTCCTTAGGATAAAATAAAAAGTCGGTGGCGACTCTTGCTCAACCGAAACATTTGCGAAAACAAACGCAAAACCTCAAGTCAGTTCTCCCACCATATTACAGAACTGGCGACTCTGCTGGGGACTTTTTTAAAAGTGGAGTAACCTTAGGGCTTAGATCACCCTCTTGCATGACTAATTGTATGTTTTGTTTGCTTTATCTTTTGGTTCTTTGTTTGGGCTTGAAATCCTAAACCCGGATTTGGGAAACATTTCATAGATAGCAATACGTTGTGGAAACTGTGCGAGGTATACCGACATGGTTGAAGCAATAGCTATATTAGTGCGACATATTTATGAGTACCGGTAACCCTTGAGTTCAATCAAGGAGAGTACGGGGCCGCTGAGTGATGTCACTAAGCACTAATGACCTAAAATCTTACTTGACCATCTTGGCCTTTTATTAGGGGTAGTGAGATGACCGGCTTTGGTGCAGTCCGAAGTTGGTAGATACTCGATGCTACACTCATTGAGGGTTGTTTTCTTGGAATATTTTGGTCGCTAGTTAAGTGGCTAAACCAAAACAATGAACATAGAAAACAATCCAATGATATTGAGCTCCTTAGAACCCGATTACTATTTATAGGACAGGTTTTGAGCAAACTACACTCAAGAGGGTACTTACCTATGAAACCCCATGCAAGCCTGAAACTAGGGTTTGGTGTGATTTGCTTGTACATATGTTTGTGCATACATCATAAACATCATAAAGCATCATATGCATTCACTAACCATTTCAAGGGTTTAGATCTTCATCTTTGTTCTTGTTTTGTAGGTCATGGAAATTCCTCGCAGAAAAACCATCCAAGTCAACCTTGTGAGAATCCCTCCTCAACTCAAGGAGCTCACCTCAAGAATTCCGGAAAGCTCATCCTTCAGTAAAAGACATGGTAGACTGCTCAGCTTAGTCAACACCAACATTGAAGAAGACATGATGAAAGTGCTATTCCAGTTCTTTGACCCTCTTCATCACTGTTTCACTTTCCCCGATTACCAGTTGGTGCCCACTTTGGAGGAATTTTCTCAACTCCTGAGAATTCCTATCCTAAATCAACTACCTTTCAACGGTACGGAAAAGGAACCTAAGCCTGAAGATGTTGCTCGAGCATTACATCTACAGACTTCTGACATCAAGGGGCATTGGGAAACTAGAAGCAGCGTCAAAGGTTTCTTGGCAAAATTCTTGTTTGAGAAGGCACAAGAATGTTGGAATTCATTGGACCTACAAGCCTTTGAAGAAATTGTGGCACTCCTTATCTATGGGTTGGTCTTGTTCCCAAATCCTGACCAGCTTGTAGAGGTCAACGCCGTCAAAATCTTCTTGTCTAGAAATCCAATACCAACATTGCTTGGGGACATTCTTCACTCATTTTACACTCGAACAATGAGAAAGAGGGGTGTTCTCATGTGCTGTACTCCTCTCCTTGAAAGGTGGTTTATTTCGCACCTTCCACAATCTGTCTTGAAGAATGACCAAGGCTCAAGGTGGTCCCAACGGTTGATGACTCTTACTCACTCTGATGTACATTGGTGTTCTCGGTCCAGAGAAAATGTCATCATCGTCGATCGTTGTGGAGAGTTCCCTAATGTTCCATTACTTGGCATTAGAGGGGGCATTACCTACAACCCTTGTCTAGCTTTGAGGCAATTTGGATACGCACGAAGAGATGGCCCTCACGACATGTTGATTCCTGACCTAGTTTTTGACTTCGACAACAATGTGCAAGGACTTCGCCAAAGATTCATCAGAGCTTGGAGGATGCCCAACAAGGTTGACAGCAAGACACTGGGGCACAAGAACTCCATCCCTCTTGAACCTTATCTCAAGTGGGTACGAGCCCGAGCCCAGAGTCTAATGATGCCTTATCCTCATGTTCTCCCTATGATTAAAGAGCCCGTCAAGGAAGGAGAGGTTCCCTACACCATCCTACATCCTGACATTCCTACATCGTGGGAGGAGATGCAGAAGAGTTGGATCCAACTCAAGGAGGAACGGAACACTTTTGAAGCCAGCTTCTACGCCAGCGAGAAGAAGGTTCTAGAGCTCACCCGCCGACTCCATGAGCAAGAGGCCCTCAACACCTACATTGCGCCAAAGAGGATACGCAACGTCTTTTTACCTTGAGAAGTTGTTTTTGTAATATTTGGTCCATGGGGCATTTATGTACTAACAAATCTTTTCTTATTAATATGACGTGCGTTATTTTTGTCTGCAACAATTGTGAATTTCTAAAATCCTTGAATGCATTACATAGATAGCATCTCATGCATCATGTGCATAACAGGTACCCTTTTTCTACAGGTTGCTTAATCTTCTTTGCTGTTTATTTTGAACAGTCATCATGAATCCAGAATCATCCAGTGAGCAAGCAATCAAGGCCCTCCAGGCCCAGAATGCCCAGTTTCAAGAGATGGTCATGAGCTTGGCCCAAGGTCAACAAGAGTTGAAAGCTCTGCTCCTAAAGAAGAAGAAGAAGAGAACCGCGTTGTTCAACACTGGACGCAGGTTTGGGAACACACTCCATAATGAGGCTGATCCAACTATTTCCTCTGTAGAGAAAGACAGTCCCCAAGGGGGAGGAGCTCCTAGTTTTGCAGTCTCTGACAACGAGACGGATTAAAATGACGAACAATACCCTCCTGCGGCTGACAGATACAAGCAATTGGAAGACCGCTTGAGTGCCATGGAAATTCAAAATGTGCCGGGGCTGGATTTCAGAGATTTAGGGTTATCTTCTGGGGTAGTAATCCCACACAAGTTTAAGGCGCCTGCCTTTGCCAAATATGACGGGGCTTCCTGCCCAAAGCTGCATCTCAGGTCGTACGTAAGGAAGATCCAACCTTACACGGCAGACAAAAATCTTTGGATCCACTTCTTCCAAGACAGCCTTTCGGGGTCACAGCTTGAGTGGTTCTATCAGCTAGATGGAACCAGTATCCGACATTGGGAAGATTTGGCGACCGCATTTTATAGACAATATAAATACAATTCTGACCTCGCTCCTACGCGTACCCAACTTCAGGGTATGTCGCTGGGAACGGGCGAAGGGTTCAAAGAATATGCGCAAAAATGGAGAGATTTGGCTGGCAGGGTGCAGCCTCCATTGACTGATCATGAACTTGTGGACATGTTTCTAGGGACCTTGTCTGGTCCATTTTTCAATCATCTGGTTGGCAATTCCTCCGCTGGGTTCACAGATTTGATCCTAACGGTTGAAGGTGTAGAAGCTGGCATCAGGTCAGGAAAGATACAGAAGGGTGCCTCCGCAAGTACTGAGAAGAGGCCTTTCAAGAAGGAAGCTAGTGCCGTCTATGGTCCTAGAAGACAAGTCAAGCCAGAAAGCCGTCAAGCCGTCAATGCTTTGGTCATTTCAAAGCCTGTTGCTGCTCCTCAGCAGTACAATCAACAAAGGGGTGAGAGGCCCAAGAGGCAATACACTCGGCTGAGTATGACCTTGTCACAAATCTTACCGCAACTGTTATCAACCAACTTGGTGACCATCAAAGAGGCTCCAAAGGTCGTGAATACTGCATCTCCTAAGTATAACCCAAATGCCCGTTGTGCTTATCATTCTGATAGCCCCGGGCATACTACTGATGATTGCTGGGCCCTGAGAAATAAAGTTCAAGACCTTATCGACGCAAAGGAAATTCAGTTTGAGGCGCCTGAGAGGCCAAATGTTGTAACTGCTCCTATGCCCCAGCATAGAGTAAATGCCGTCGAGGAAGATTTGTATGCTGTTTCGGTGAATGATGTTGCTACCCCTCTATTGACTGTTAAGAGGAACCTACTGCTAGCCGGTTTATTTCCGGGTTGTAGCAAGGGTTGCCTCCTGTGTGCTGTTATCCCTACCGGTTGTCCGCTGCTGAAATCAGGCATCCGAAGCCTGATGGATAGCAAAGAAATTCTGTTCAAGAAAACTGCTGTTCCGTTTGTTTCCGCTGAAGAAGTATCTGTCATCACAATTTTCAACAATCCTACCAAGGCTCTCCCGAGGAAGCCAGTCCAAATTATGTCCGTTGCACCCATTACCATTACTGTTCCGGGGCCTCTCCCCTATGAATCTGACAAGGCTGTCCCATGGCACTATGGGGCAGACGTGTATGTGCTTGGAGTGAAGCAAGAGTTCAACACTGGTACCAGTATCAGTAACATCACTGGTCCCGCCAAGATTACTCGCAGTGGCAGGCTCTTCTCGCCTGACATTGCACCACCAGTTATCCGAAAACCTCTTATCATCACACCCGCAAGTGTGCATGTTCCAAATCAAGTTCTTGTGTCTACTACTGTCGACGAGTCCCTTGATGCTCGGGGCAAAGAAGTTGCTACCGTTTTGCCTGCCCGGACGGAGGCACCAAAAAATACTGCTGTTGAAGCCTCCCAACAAGAGATGGAGGAAATCCTTAAAATCATCAAAAAGAGTGACTTCAATGTCGTTGAACAGCTGGGGCATACCCCCTCCAAAATATCTATGCTATCATTGCTGCTGTGCTCAGAGGCCCACACCAAGGCCCTGATTTCATTTCTAAAAACGGCCCATGTACCACAAGAGACATCTGCAGATCAGTTCACTGACTGCGTGGCTAATTTGACAGCTGACAATGGTTTGGGTTTCTTGGATGCAGACCTTACCGCCAAAGGGAAAAATCACAATGATGCCCTGCATGTCTCTATAGAGTGCAGGGGCACTACTCTCGCACACGTGTTGGTGGACACCGGCTCTTCCCTGAATGTATTGCCCAAGAAGGCCTTAGATCGTTTTACCCTTTTCAGGATAAGATTAACAAGCTACCATTAACAATATACAATCATGAGGGTACTTACCTATGAAACCCCATGCAAGCCTGAAACTAGGGTTTGGTATGATTTGCTTGTACATATGTTTGTGCATACATCATAAACATCATAAAGCATCATATGCATTCACTAACCATTTCAAGGGTTTAGATCTTCATCTTTGTTCTTGTTTTGTAGGTCATGGAAATTCCTCGCAGAAAAACCATCCAAGTCAACCTTGTGAGAATCCCTCCTCAACTCAAGGAGCTCACCTCAAGAATTCCGGAAAGCTCATCCTTCAGTAAAAGACATGGTAGACTGCTCAGCTTAGTCAACACCAACATTGAAGAAGACATGATGAAAGTGCTATTCCAGTTCTTTGACCCTCTTCATCACTGTTTCACTTTCCCCGATTACCAGTTGGTGCCCACTTTGGAGGAATTTTCTCAACTCCTGAGAATTCCTATCCTAAATCAACTACCTTTCAACGGTACGGAAAAGGAACCTAAGCCTGAAGATGTTGCTCGAGCATTACATCTACAGACTTCTGACATCAAGGGGCATTGGGAAACTAGAAGCAGCGTCAAAGGTTTCTTGGCAAAATTCTTGTTTGAGAAGGCACAAGAATGTTGGAATTCATTGGACCTACAAGCCTTTGAAGAAATTGTGGCACTCCTTATCTATGGGTTGGTCTTGTTCCCAAATCCTGACCAGCTTGTAGAGGTCAACGCCGTCAAAATCTTCTTGTCTAGAAATCCAATACCAACATTGCTTGGGGACATTCTTCACTCATTTTACACTCGAACAATGAGAAAGAGGGGTGTTCTCATGTGCTGTACTCCTCTCCTTGAAAGGTGGTTTATTTCGCACCTTCCACAATCTGTCTTGAAGAATGACCAAGGCTCAAGGTGGTCCCAACGGTTGATGACTCTTACTCACTCTGATGTACATTGGTGTTCTCGGTCCAGAGAAAATGTCATCATCGTCGATCGTTGTGGAGAGTTCCCTAATGTTCCATTACTTGGCATTAGAGGGGGCATTACCTACAACCCTTGTCTAGCTTTGAGGCAATTTGGATACGCACGAAGAGATGGCCCTCACGACATGTTGATTCCTGACCTAGTTTTTGACTTCGACAACGATGTGCAAGGACTTCGCCAAAGATTCATCAGAGCTTGGAGGATGCCCGACAAGGTTGACAGCAAGACACTGGGGCACAAGAACTCCATCCCTCTTGAACCTTATCTCAAGTGGGTACGAGCCCGAGCCCAGAGTCTAATGATGCCTTATCCTCATGTTCTCCCTATGATTAAAGAGCCCGTCAAGGAAGGAGAGGTTCCCTACACCATCCTACATCCTGACATTCCTACATCGTGGGAGGAGATACAGAAGAGTTGGATCCAACTCAAGGAGGAACGGAACACTTTTGAAGCCAGCTTCTACGCCAGCGAGAAGAAGGTTCTAGAGCTCACCCGCCGACTCCATGACCAAGAGGCCCTCAACACCTACATTGCGCCAAAGAGGATACGCAACGTCTTTTTACCTTGAGAAGTTGTTTTTGTAATATTTGGCCCATGGGGAATTTATGTACTAACAAATCTTTTCTTATTAATATGACGTGCGTTATTTTTGTCTGCAACAATTGTGAATTTCTAAAATCCTTGAATGCATTACATAGATAGCATCTCATGCATCATGTGCATAACAGGTACCCTTTTTCTACAGGTTGCTTAATCTTCTTCGCTGTTTATTTTGAACAGTCATCATGAATCCAGAATCATCCAGTGAGCAAGCAATCAAGGCCCTCCAGGCCCAGAATGCCCAGTTTCAAGAGATGGTCATGAGCTTGGCCTAAGGTCAACAAGAGTTGAAAGCTCTGCTCCTAAAGAAGAAGAAGAAGAAGAGAACCACGTTGTTCAACACTGGACGCAGGTTTGGGAACACACTCCATAATGAGGCTGATCCAACTACTTCCTCTACAGAGAAAGACAGTCCCCAAGGGGGAGGAGCTCCTAGTTTTGCAGTCTCTGACAACGAGACGGATTAAAATGACGAACAATACCCTCCTGCGGCTGACAGATACAAGCAATTGGAAGACCGCTTGAGTGCCATGGAAATTCAAAATGTGCCGGGGCTGGATTTCAGAGATTTAGGGTTATCTTCTGGGGTAGTAATCCCACACAAGTTTAAGGCGCCTGCCTTTGCCAAATATGACGGGGCTTCCTGCCCAAAGCTGCATCTCAGGTCGTACGTAAGGAAGATCCAACCTTACACGGAAGACAAAAATCTTTGGATCCACTTCTTCCAAGACAGCCTTTCGGGGTCACAGCTTGAGTGGTTCTATCAGCTAGATGGAACCAGTATCCGACATTGGGAAGATTTGGCGACCGCATTTTATAGACAATATAAATACAATTCTGACCTCGCTCCTACGCGTACCCAACTTCAGGGTATGTCGCTGGGAACGGGCGAAGGGTTCAAAGAATATGCACAAAAATGGAGAGATTTGGCTGGCAGGGTGCAGCCTCCTTTGACTGATCGTGAACTTGTGGACATGTTTCTAGGGACCTTGTCTGGTCCATTTTTCAATCATCTGGTTGGCAATTCCTCCGCTGGGTTCACGGATTTGATCCTAACGGTTGAAGGTGTAGAAGCTGGCATCAGGTCAGGAAAGATACAGAAGGGTGCCTCCGCAAGTACTGAGAAGAGGCCTTTCAAGAAGGAAGCTAGTGCCGTCTATGGTCCTAGAAGACAAGTCAAGCCAGAAAGCCGTCAAGCCGTCAATGCTTTGGTCATTTCAAAGCCTGTTGCTGCTCCTCAGCAGTACAATCAACAAAGGGGTGAGAGGCCCAAGAGGCAATACACTCGGCTGAGTATGACCTTGTCACAAATCTTACCGCAACTGTTATCAACCAACTTGGTGACCATCAAAGAGGCTCCAAAGGTCGTGAATACTGCATCTCCTAAGTATAACCCAAATGCCCGTTGTGCTTATCATTCTGATAGCCCCAGGCATACTACTGATGATTGCTGGGCCCTGAGAAATAAAGTTCAAGACCTTATCGACGCAAAGGAAATTCAGTTTGAGGCGCCTGAGAGGCCAAATGTTGTAACTGCTCCTATGCCCCAGCATAGAGTAAATGCCGTCGAGGAAGATTTGTATGCTGTTTCGGTGAATGATGTTGCTACCCCTCTATTGACTGTTAAGAGGAACCTACTGCTAGCCGGTTTATTTCCGGGTTGTAGCAAGGGTTGCCTCCTGTGTGCTGTTATCCCTACCGGTTGTCCGCTGCTGAAATCAGGCATCCGAAGCCTGATGGATAGCAAAGAAATTATGTTCAAGAAAACTGCTGTTCCGTTTGTTTCCGCTGAAGAAGTATCTGTCGTCACAATTTTCAACAATCCTACCAAGGCTCTCCCGAGGAAGCCATTCCAAATTATGTCCGTTGCACCCATTACCATTACTGTTCCGGGGCCTCTCCCCTATGAATCTGATAAGGCTGTCCCATGGCACTATGGGGCAGACGTGTATGTGCTTGGAGTGAAGCAAGAGTTCAACACTGGTACCAGTATCAGTAACATCACTGGTCCCGCCAAGATTACTCACAGTGGCAGGCTCTTCTCGCCTGACATTGCACCACCAGTTATCCGAAAACCTCTTATCATCACACCCGCAAGTGTGCATGTTCCAAATCAAGTTCTTGTGTCTACTACTGTCGACGAGTCCCCTGATGCTCGGGGCAAAGAAGTTGCTACCGTTTTGCCTGCCCGGACGGAGGCACCAAAAAATACTGCTGTTGAAGCCTCCCAACAAGAGATGGAGGAAATCCTTAAAATCATCAAAAAGAGTGACTTCAATATCGTTAAACAGCTGGGGCATACCCCCTCCAAAATATCTATGCTATCATTGCTGCTGTTCTCAGAGGCCCACGCCAAGGCCCTGATTTCATTTCTAAAAACGGCCCATGTACCGCAAGAGACATCTGCAGATCAGTTCACTGACTGCGTGGCTAATTTGACAGCTGACAATGGTTTGGGTTTCTCGGATGCAGACCTTACCGCCAAAGGGAAAAATCACAATGATGCCCTGCATGTCTCTATAGAGTGCAGGGGCACTACTCTCGCACACGTGTTGGTGGACACCGGCTCTTCCCTGAATGTATTGCCCAAGAAGGCCTTAGATCGGTTGGATTGTGAGGGCCTAGAATTGAAACCTAGTAACATCATTGTTAGAGCCTTCGACGGTTCTAAGAGGATGGTGCACGGTGAGGTAGACATTCCTATTCGTGTGGGTTCCCAAGTCTTCGACTCAACGTTCTACGTGATGGATATTCGTCCATCTTATTCCTGTTTGCTGGGTCGACCCTGTATTCACAAGGCTGGGGCAGTAACATCCACTCTACACCAAAAGCTCAAATACCCTGTCAAAGGGAAGTTTGTTACTGTGCAGGGTAAGGAGGAATACATGGTGAGTCATCTGAATTCATTCCGGTATATTGAAATGGACGGGGAGTTTATCGAAACCCCCTTTCAACATTTTGAGGAGGTACCTCCAACATTGGCGTCAGCTGAGACAGTGGTTGAAGAAGACTTTCCCTTGAAGATGGCTTCCCTGAAGGATACCCGGGCTGTAATCGAGAAAGGAAAATGCGCAAACTGGGGTCAACTTCCTGACTTCACTCAAAAGACCGACAAGTATGGGCTGGGCTTCACTGCAGAGGCTCAGAGGGCTTTTCGCAAAGAAAGGATCAGAAAGGCTCCAGTGTTCATAACCAATCCAAGGGTGAATGCTATCGAGGAGGATGTGGAGGAAGCAGAATTTGACAGTTGGATCTATCCAACCACCAACAACGGACCAAGCAACTGGACGACAAAGGATTTTACACCTATTACATTTTTCACGCAGTAATTAACTCTTTTGTTTTCAATTTGTAACAAACAATATGTTGAAACTTTTATTGGCTCGGTGTCCTACCCGGGGCACCGTGGCTCCATTTGTGAGGGCTTTTTGTATGACATTTCCATATATCATTAATCAAAACATTGGACGTTTGTTGCATTTCAAATCTTGTGCTCTTTTTCTTTGTGTTATATATTGCAAAACAGCTATATTTACACACACTCACTTATACAGGTTTCAATCCACTTTGGATCTCACTGGTAACAGCTCTGCTTATGCCAGTTATGACTTCGAAAATCCGATCAACTTAGCCGAAGACGAAGGTGAAGATGATTGCGAAGTGCCTGGTGAACTCGCAAGACTTCTACTCCCGGAAGAGAGAGCCATTCAGCCGCATGAAGAGCCAGTGGAGATGATAAATCTGGGTACTGAGACAGATTGAAAAGAAGTCAAGATTGGTGCCAATCTGGAGCTCAGCGTGAAGCAACGATTGATCCAGATGCTACATAATTACATGGAGATCTTTGCTTGGTCTTACGAAGACATACCTGGTTTGGATGCCGACATTGTGGTTCATCACCTGCCTACCAAGGAAGACTGCCCTCCGGTAAAGCAAAAGGTCCACCGTATGCGTCCAGAGATGTCCGAAAAGATCAAAGCTGAGGTTATGAAGCAATTCGATGCCGGGTTTCTAGCAGTGAGTTCTTACCCTCAGTGGGTTGCCAACGTGGTGCCAGTGCCGAAGAAGGACGGTAAGGTCAGAATGTGTGTCGATTACAGGGATCTAAACAGGGCAAGCCCCAATGATGATTTCCCTCTGCCTCACATCGACGTTCTTGTTGACAATACTGCTCAACACAAGGTGTTCTCCTTCATGGATGGTTTTTCAGGGTATAATCAGATCAAGATGGCTCCTGAAGATATGGAAAAGACTACCTTTGTCACTCAGTGGGGCACCTTCTGTTACAAGGTCATGCCATTCGGGTTGAAAAATGCTGGGGCAACTTACCAACGTGCCATGGTTGCTTTATTTCATGACATGATCCACCATGAGATTGAAGTGTATGTCAATGATATGATTGCAAGTTCCCAACTGAGGAAGAACATCTTGACCATCTGCGGAAGCTGTTTGACCCACTGAAGTTGTACAAGCTGAGGTTGAACCCAAACAAATGCACCTTTGGGGTGAGGTCTGGAAAATTGCTAGGTTTCATCGTAAGCGACAAAGGTATTCAGGTGGACCCTGCCAAGGTGAAAGCCATACAAGAGATGCCGACTCCCAAGACAGAGAAAGAAGTCAGAGGCTTTCTAGGACGATTGAATTACATTGCCCGATTCATCTCACATCTAACTGCTACCTGTGAGCCAATCTTCAAATTGCTGAAGAAAGACCAAGTAGTACGTTGGAACGATGAATGTCAGGTTGCTTTCGAAAAGATAAAGGAGTATCTCCAAGAACCACCCATTCTTATGCCGTCGGTTGAAGGGAGACCTCTAATACTATACTTGACAGTGCTTGACAATTCAATGGGGTGTGTGCTGGGACAGCATGACGAGTCTGGCGGAAAAGAGCACGCTATTTATTACCTGAGCAAAAAGTTTACCGACTGTGAGTCTCGGTACTCACTGCTCGAGAAAACTTGCTGCGCTCTGGTATGGGCTGCTCGCCGGCTGAGACAGTATATGCTGACTCACACTACTCTGTTGATTTCAAAGATGGATCCCATCAAGTACATATTCGAAAAACCTGCTCTGTCTGGAAGAATAGCGAGATGGGAAATGATCTTGACAGAATATGATATCCAGTACACGACTCAAAAAGCAATCAAGGGAAGTGTATTGGCAGATCATTTGGCACACCAACCTGTGGACGATTACCAATCATTGAACTTTGAATTTCCGGACGAAGATATCATGGTAGTAACTGATTGTGAAGTGCCTGGACCGGATGAAGGACCTGAGGAAGGATCTCGATGGTCTATGCATTTTGACGGAGCCTCGAACGCTTTGGGTAACGGCATCGGCGCTGTGATCATATCCCCTAAAGGTACTCATACTCCACTCACCGCCCGACTGTGTTTCAACTGCACCAACAACATGGCAGAATATGAGGCATGTATCATGGGTCTTCAAGCTGCAATCGACTTAAGGATCATGTTTCTGAGTGTCTTCGGAGATTCCGCTCTCGTGATCAATCAGATCAAAGGCGAGTGGGATACGAAACACCCAAATCTTATTCCTTACGAGGAGTATGTGTTGACTTTGCTTCCCCACTTTGAAGAGATAACTTTTGAACACTTCCCAAGAGAAGAGAATCAGTTAGCGGACGCACTAGCTACGATGTCTTCAATGTTCAAAGTCAAATGGGACAATGAAGCTCCCCGGATCATTATCTGGAAGTTGGACGAACCCGCATACTGCTGCGATCTTGAGGCCGAAAAGGTGACTGAAAAACCTTGGTATCTTGAAGTGAAAAGGTACTTGGAAGCTCAAGAATACCCCGAGGGTGCATCTGTTAATGACAAGAAGTTCCTAAGAAGGTTCGCCGCAAAGTTCTTCCTCAGCAATGGCATTCTGTACAAGCGAAATCATGATTCGACTTTACTGCGTTGTGTGGATAAAACTGAAGCAGAAAAGATCATGGCAGAGCTGCATGAAGGTACCTTTGGAACACATTCCAGTGGACACACCATGGAAAAGAAAATCCTTAGGGCAGGATATTTCTGGTCCACAATGGAAGCCGACTGTTACCAACATTCTCGAACTTGTCATAAATGCCAGATCTATGCTGACAAGGTGCATATCCCTCCGGTTCCTATGAACGTCCTGACGGCACCTTGGCCTATTGCTATGTGGGGCATCGATATGATCGGTGAGATCCGACCAACGACATCCAACGGGCATCGCTTCATCTTGGTAGCGATTGATTACTTCACGAAGTGGGTAGAAGCAGCTTCCTACGCCACCGTAACCAAGAGCGTCGTGGCACGTTTCATTCGGCATAACCTGATCTGTCGGTACGGCGTCCCGGAAAGGATCATTACGGACAATGGTACCAATCTTAACAACAAGATGATCACTGAGCTCTGCGAGCAATTCAAGATACAGCACCACAACTCTTCTCCTTACCGACCGAAGATGAATGGGGCTGTAGAAGCAGCTAATAAGAATATCAAAAAGATTGTGCAGAAGATGACAGTGACCTATAAAGATTGGCACGAGATGTTACCGTTCGCTCTTCATAGGTACCGTACCTCAGCAAGGACGTCAACCGGGGCAACTCCTTTTTCCTTGGTCTATGGCATGGAGGCAGTCTTGCCAATTGAAGTCCAGATACCCTCTCTCCGGATAATGAAGGATGCAGACTTGAGTGAAGATGACTGGATCCAGACTTGACTTGATCAATTAAACCTAATTGACGAAAAGAGACTAACCGCTATCTGTCATGGTCAGACGTATCAAAAACGGATGATCAAGACATTTAACAAGAAAGTCAGACCACAAGAGTATCAAGTTGGGGACCTGGTAATCAAACGCATCATCCTTCCTCAAGGTGATCCCCTGGGCAAATGGACCCCTACATACGAAGGGCCATTTGTGGTTAAACATGTGTTCTCAGGAGTAGCCATGATTCTAACCACCATGGATGGTGACGACCTTCCTTACCCCGCCAATGCAGACATAGTAAAAAGATACTACGCATGAATAAAGGACCCGCTAGGTTGACATACCTAGGCAAAAATAAGGGCTTCCCGGCGAACCAAAAGGGTTCGGGCAAAAATAAGGGATGAAATGAAAAAAATCTGTACACCCGACAAGTCGAAAACCTAAAAAGGCGGCTTGGGCAAAAATGGGTATCCCGGTGGATTGAAAACCCGAAAGGGCGGTCCAGGCAAAAGTTAGGGATAAAGCGTAACACTATGTCTCATTGGATCACCTTGCATCCAGAATTCAGCATCAACTATCTGGCTCAGACTTCGGCATCGATCAATCAGCTTCATCTTCAACTAAGCAACAAAGTGATGAGACGCTTGAAGACATAAAGGCGATAGCAGAGTTGGAACCCAGTGGGAATATTGTGCACATAGCTGTTTTGTTTCCTTTTCAAAATTGTATAAACTTTATGTTATTCGGTGGCGTTCTCTTACTAGGATGTCGGCCTCTTGTACAAAAAAAACGCCTATTTACAGGCAAATTTCAAAATCAATACAAGTTCACTTTTCTAAACAAATTGCCAATTGTTTTTCCTTTTTCTGTTTTGTCTTGTGAAGAATGTCCAATGTTCATTTTTGATATATGCATTTGACGTTAAATTGCTAATTCATAAATACTTGCATATGAAACAAAAGACTAATTACAGGTGACATCAGAAGTAGGGGCAATGTAGAATTGTCTAGGCAGTCTAGTTGCTTTGTCCGCCAGGGTACCAAGGTAGATTCAACTGAAGAATGTGACCAAGTTATCTCAACTTTCCACAGAGTAAGACAAGATTCAGCAATACCCTCCCAGGGAAGATTTAGTCTATCATCAGCCCTACAATAGGCACCCTGTTCCCCTAGCAAGTCAGCAATACTCTCCTCCAACAGAGTTAGTCGACGGTCAGCCTGAAGGAAGTTGTGTATCCCCAGAAGATATCAACATTCCCCAGTGGAGTATAGGTATTCATCAGCGAGCATCCCCGGCAGTCTTGATCTAAGATTGTTCCCCGGCGGAATACAGACACCCCAGTGGAACCATTCCCCAGTGCAGTCCGAAAGTTTCCCCAGGAAAGTGGAATTATTATCCCCGGCAGGTCTTGAAGCTTATCCCCAGTAGATTCTGGAAGCTTATCCCCTGCAGAGTACGGACGTCTCTCCCGAGCTTTATTCAAAGTTATTCCTCACAAGGGCTTATAACTGGGTTATCCTCAGCTAATTACCACGGAAGATTGCCCTTGGCAAAATTCTTCCTATCCCCAGCGGAGTTTATCATTGTAATCCCCAGCGGAGTTTATCATTGTCATCCCCAGAGGAGTTTATCTTTGTTATCCCCAACGGAGTTTATCATTATTATCTCCAACGGAGTCCATCATTGAAATCCTCAGTGAAGCTCTCGTCAAACTTCAGCGAAGTATCTCTTCCCACAGAGCAATTCTCCTCAGAGTAATCTCTCTAACAAGTTTATTCTCCAACAGAGTTAACTTCTCCTACCGGTGTGCTCCCGCAACCATCATCCCCAGCGGAAGCGAAGAACTATACTCTTCAACGTCAGCCCATGATTTAATTCCCCAGCCAATCGTCAAGGATTTATTTTCCTAAGACGAAAATACATTCATAAACACTTCATATTTCATACATCTTGCTTACATACATGATAAAGTGCATACAACACTATCTCATTTTGAACATCATGACATCATGCATTTCATACATCATGACATTGCATACAACTGATGTTTTGCCTTTTCAGGGAAAAAGACAACCTAAAAGACAACTACCTTCAACTGTCACAATTCCAGATTCGATTCCTGTATCTAGCCAGGGCACATCTGTGAGTGATCAGTTTCCATATTCAATTCCTGTATCCAGCCAGGACATATCTGTTAACGACTATTTCCAGATTAGATTCCTGTATCTAGCCAGGGCACATCTGAAGAGTTTGAAGATTCGATTCCTGTATCCAGCCAGGGCACATCTGAAGAGTTTGAAGATTCGATACCTGTATCCAGCCAGGGCATATCTATCAACTGTCACAATTCCGGATTCGATTCCTGTATCTAGCCAGGGCACATCTAAAGAGTTTGAAGATTCGATTCCTGTATCCAGCCAGGGCATATCTGTTGACGACTATTTCCAGATTCGATTCCTGTATCCAGCCAGGGCATATCTGTTGATGACTATTTCCAGATTCGATTCCTGTATCCAGCCAGGGCATATCTGTGAGCAACTGATTGTAGATTCGACACCTGTATCTAGCCAGGGCATATCTGCATGAAGAGATTGAAGATCAACACCTGTAACAAGCCAGGAAAACATCTGTCTTTCTCAAAGCACGCAAGTTATCGCTAAGGAGTCTCTTACGCGATCAACACTTCCAAATGGCATCTATAAGCCCATTCCCGACATCACATTTGCTAATACTCCAACATGCGAGTGCAAATTTCCGGGCACTCTAGTGTCCAATCTCCTTTTACCCTCGAGTCACGAAAGGTAAACTTGCCAATCTAACTCTTCAGGTTCAAGAAGATTGAACAGGGGCAACTGTTGTACCCCAAAATTTTCCCTCCCATTTTCTCAACATTTTCTCATCACAAGACCCTTGGAGCTCAAGATCCAGTTAGGGTTTCCTCTGCTCAAGACTTCTCCTTGCACTGTTGACCCAAATTAGGGTTTGTGTTTGCACAAAGATATTTTGACCTAAAATGCCTAAGATGACTTTCATGCTTCATGTTGGACTCCCAAGTTTATCCATACCAAGTTTTAAGTCTTGATTCCAAATTTTGCCCAGTCAATTGGACAATTGACCTAGAAATCAACTGTATTGGGGAAAAAGTCAACTGTGGCCAATTGACAGTCAAATCTCATGAAAATTGACCCACTTCAACATTATGAACTCACATGGACCATTTGGTCAAGTTTGGATCACAATTCCACAAGAATTTTGATCAGATCACCAAAAGGGCAAAATGGTCATTTTTAGGGTTTTGACTGCACAAAGGCAATTTTTGACTGTTTGACCTAGCCAATGGCAAACCAAACTCACATATTGACTCAAGGACCCCATGGAATTGTCTTTACATACTCAACAAGTTCAAAAGATCCCAAATGCACAAGATTGACAGTTGAATTTCCCAGTCAATTGATCAATTTTGACTGTATACTGAAAAGTCAAACTTTGACTTTTTGGTCAAAATCAAGTGTCAAGATTCATTTTTCATCAAAACATGCCAAATCATGAAACTTGTTCATCAAGAAATCAAGAATTGCAAATTAGGGTTTGAAATGAAGATTTTTTATAACTTAGAATTTTTCTAAGTTATGAAAAACCCTAATTTTTTCCTAACTTTGTCCCACTTTCTCACCAAGATTCATTTGGATTCAAGGAAAAGTCAAAACATGAAAGTTGTAGTCCATTGAAAAATCTACAACTTTGACTCACAAAGTTTCCTCAAAAGAAGCTTGTAGCTCAAGTTACAATTTTTGGAACAAGGGTACCAAACCATTCTTAACTTAGAGAAATTTTGACCTATTTTAGGCAGGATTTTTGCCTAACTTCAAGACCATTTTTCACATACTTCCACTTGGAATTTAAATTTGCATTTCAAATATGGATTGTAGTACACATTCCAAGCTTTCCAAAATGTCCAAGAACTCATCAAACAACCTCATGGTTAGGGAGAATCGAATTTGGCAAGTTGGGAAAAAGTCACTTTGTTTATGGTCAAGTTACATGTTCATACATCTAGGCCATTTTGAAATCAGCTTGCATTCCTTGATTACAGGTCCTATATCCCATTTTCACTCAACAATTTAATGCTAACTCATTGTGCCAAGGCCTTGTTTTATGTGTTTAAGCATTACATGGAAGATTAAGCCATTTTTAGATAAAGCATTTTTGCCATTTTTGAAAAGTAGAACTTTATGTCAATTAGCAATCCAAGCAAGTACAGTGCAAATCCTTTTGGCACAAGTTTATGAACAAAACACACTGATCAAGGGGAAGGTTAGCAGCACATTAGGGGGGCCTCTATCAGTCTAAAACTCAAGTGGACACTTTGTTGCTTAAAGTTGAAGAAACATAGCTTAACAAGACACAACTCCCATTCCTGTGAACCAGAGCTTAAGCAAAGTTGTCAAACACTTTCTAATCATCAAACCTAAGCTGAAACACGAGCCAACCATCTCCATTGCCTTCTCAAATACAGAATCACCCTAAAACTGCCAAAACAGGGTACCTGCTGCAGATTGAGTTCCATAACTCAATCCATTCATGCATTCTTGCTAAAACCACTTCAAACATATCCCACATCCTCCCTTGAAACTATTCCAAGCCTCAAACACGACCTGTAACACTCCCAAGTAACATCACCATTTTCATTTTCTTGTTTTGCAGTTGAAGTTCCATAGCACGATTCTCTTGATTTCCAAGCAAAGTAAAGCTTGGAATAGCATCCCTGGACATCAAGGAAGCTGTACCAATCATCACCTTGCATTGAAAACACCTCCATCATCAGATACGATTCCAACTGAACAGGTAAGTTCATGGACTTCTATCTCCCTATCCAGGCATTGTTAGCTCTAGGTTTGTGAATGAAAAGTGTTCTACTCATGCCCCTGAAGCTGTACATATCTTTACTTTCCATTTATTTTGCATATGCTATGAGAATTTAAGGTCTGAACATTGATGGAAACTTAGGTCAAGAATTAGGGATGGAGAAATTCTCTCTCATCTTAGAGAGTTAAGTCAAGTTCTTTATATGCCTGGATTCGTCTCTTAATGCTCTACATTTTTCATGTTGTGAGTTTTGCTTGAAAGTCCAGGAATCTGGAGATAGAAAACGCGCGTTTTGTTCATGTTCAAACAGTCTGGAGGTTGAAGAAGCTGCCTTTGGGCTGGGCCTGTTTCACTTTTCTTATTTGCACCATAGTTTTGCTTTTAAACCCCCCTGACCCATTTTGATTTTTACTTATCATTTTCCATTTTTTCCTTTTGATTTTATTTCTATATTTTTATTTAAGTATGAAAAAATATAAAAATCATTTTTTCCACAATTTTTGCATTTATTTTGATATTTATTAGTCTTTATTTAGTTTTTGTACATAAATAAATACTTATATACTATTATTTAAAATAGCTAAAAAAAATAATACAAACATATTTTTCTGACTTTTATTTCATATTATCTCTTGAAAACATTTTATAATAAAAATATATTTTTTTTATAAATATTAAATATTATTATTTTGTATATATTCAATATATTTGGTAAATAATACAAATACATATATGTATATTAGTATATTTAGGATAAAAAAATACAAAATATATACATTTTTATTTTTATTAATATTTAACATTAAAAATACCTTTTGACAAATATACTTCTTTTTTATTTATTTTTTGTACATAACTAATAAATATTGTATATATTAAATAATTAATACCTTTTATTTAAAGAATTAGGGTTTTTGCCCTAAACATAAAAATTCCAAAAAATTAATACTTTTTATTTTGTTTACTTGATATATAAAAAACACTCTTTTTTCATACATATAAAAAATATTTCTTTTGCATCTTGCATATTTATTCCATTTTTATTTAATTATTGTATATTAAATAATTTGTATTCTCAATTTGATGTAATAGTCTAGGTTTAAATTCCTTGTCAAAATACCCCCATTTGAACATTTGTACCCCCCTTCCCATATATTGTGTTGTAATAACTTAGGAACTTTATTTTTCGCACTTACAAGCTTTCTAAATATGCCATGCTAGAATTAGGGTTTTGTATGCAAATCAATTAACCAAAATAGCTTGACCTAATTTCAAGATAAACAAGCATGAAAATGGATAACACTAATCACACTTGCACCCCTAGGGTATTCCACTTGTTGCCTTCAATAATGGGCCATATTGCATGTTAGGTCTCTTTGGGCAAAAACAAAACAATCAAATGATCATAGTTCCTCGATGACACTTTCGAAAGTTGCCTAAAAAATGACCAAGTCCCTTAAAGGAAAAATTGCCCAAAGATACTTGGCACCATTACAATTATGGTCTAAACGATGACCCGCGCCCGTCCCTTTCACATCCTAACACAAGATTGTCCACCAAATGCAATGGTGGAACAAAATTGTTAAAAGGGTTAAAGAACATAGGAGAAATCTTTGAGAAATTTAGGAGTAGACAAACTCTTAGTTACTTGGATCAAACTTGCAAAACAAAACCCTTGCCTATTTTTCAAACCACACATCACTACACTTTCAAAACAAACTTTCAAAAACAATGAAAAACTTTCAAAAGACATACACCTTTGTATACATCCCAACATGGATCATTACAAAGGTTGCCACCACATTGGCTTCTTTTCAAAACATTTTCAAACCCACACACACAAAGCACCATTTCAAACAATTGAGAATTAAGGCAAGTTGATCTAAGCAAGTAACTAAGAGCCCATGGATAACCATGGATAGAAAGGGTGCTAATACCTTCCCTTTCTATAATCTACTCCCTGAACCCAAGAAAACATCTCAAAGGTTTTTGCTGTGCTTTTTAACCTTTCCTTAGGATAAAATAAAAAGTCGGTGGCGACTCTTGCTCAACCGAAACATTTGCGAAAACAAACGCAAAACCTCAAGTCAGTTCTCCCACCGTATCACAGTATGGTTGCTGGATTTTGCTTATGTGTAGTAGAAGACGGAGATTATTTTATGAAGAAGGAGATTCCCCATAATTCAGTTGTTA
Organism: Vicia faba; assembly: GCA_948472305.1. Taxonomy (NCBI): domain Eukaryota; kingdom Viridiplantae; phylum Streptophyta; class Magnoliopsida; order Fabales; family Fabaceae; genus Vicia; species Vicia faba. The sequence continues at coordinate 722,494,625 of OX451737.1, read as the reverse complement.
AAACTTCTCTTTTGTGAAGTAGGAGATGAAGTTCATTTTCTTCTGTGTAATAGAAGATCTTATTACAATTTCTAGATTTTTACTTCTGTGTAGTAGAATACGGTGCTTCTTTTGTGTGTAGGAGATGCTCCATGATTTAGCGGCTAATTTTATCTTCTGTGTAGTAGAAGATACTTTGTGGTGTAGTTTATGAAAATTTGCTTGATAAAGCATTCATCACACCTGTTGAGGGAGTCCAGTGTGATTACCATGCTAGGGCACCTGGCCATTCAACTAAAGGTTGAAAACCATTCAAAGATGAAGTGTAAGGCTCACTTAGTCCAAAGGTCATCAATTCCGTACCAGTCTGTCAGATTTGAAGTCTCTTTTGACTCAGTGAATGTCAAGGCTGCCATAATATCTTCTGAAGAAACAAGTCTATACGAAGACTAGTCTCCTCAACATGGAAATTTAAAATTACATTTGTATTCTCATTTGTATTCTTTCTTATTTGGTCCAGTACTTTCTTGTATGCAAAACTTGCTTATTTTTGAATACTAATCATAATGCATTGAATATGTTTGTCTTGAATTAATCCATTCGTATTCACTCTTAAATGTTTTTTTCTTTTTTTTCTTCTCTTTTTTTTATTTTGATACTCAACTCTCGTGAACAAAGCAAAAACCTCTGGAGGGAGGATGATGAGAAATATACCAAAAATTTCAAACGGTATGCTTTCGAGTAAGAACCCCGCTGACAATGTACTTGCCTTGTTTCAAATTCCTAAACACCGGAGATATAAGGGAGTGAAACCCTAATTAACCCCAATGAGCCTTAGAAGCAGGATTTTCTTTTCTATTAAAAAAAACCTTATTTTTAAACCCAAAGACGGGTAGCGTTAAGTTAATCCGGTCGAGTATTCGAAACTTATCAGGAGTGCACATCTAAGTATACAAAAATGGTTATCCATCAAAAGATTGAGGAAAGTCAAAACCACAATGGATAACCTTCACTTATCAAGATTGTGCGTAAATTGATGATATCCCAATGGGTATCTGTTGTACCCCAAAAGTTTCTCTCCCATTTTCTTCAAGACATTCTTAAAAGGTCTCAAGTACTCAAAGCCACTCAAGAGTTGACTGGTCAAACCTCCTCCTAAGCAAGGGTCTTCAACTAGGGTTTTGTGCTTCACAAGGAATATTGGTTTGCAAAGGTCTCAAATGACTTTCATGGTTCATCATAGGCCCTCAATAATTCTTATGTCAAGTTTCAAGTCTTGCACCACAAGTTTGCTCAGTCAATCGCTTAGATGACTGGAAATCAACTGTAATGGGTAAAAAAGTCAACTGTAGTCAACATATAGTCAAACTTCAAGATTTTGTGTAAACATCAACATTTTGAGGTGATATTCATAATTTGATCAAGGTTTGACCATGATTCCTCAAGGAAAGCCCTCAAATCATCAAAGGTCAAAAAATTGCCAAATTAGGGTTTTGATTGAAGATGACTGATCATTGAATTTTGGACTAGTGTATGACCTAATGGCTTAAAGCATGATCTCAAGGGCTCAATACAATATATTACCCTAATTACATGGCTCAAGACATTTCCAAAGATGCAAGTGATTGACAGTTGAGAAATTGAATCAATTGATAAAAGTCAACAATTATAAAAGTCAAACTTTGACTTTTTGGTCAACATTGGAATTCAAAAATCAAGAATCATCAAAACTTTCAAAATTATCAATTTGGATCATCAAGAATCAAGAAAGTTAACAAAAGTCAAAATTGAAGATTTTCAAACACTTAGAAAAAATTCAAGTGTTTTGTACCTAAAAAAACCTAACTTCACAAGCAAGTTTCCTCAAGATACAAGTTGATTCAAGGAAAACTTTCAACATAAAAGTTGTAGGGATTGATGAATTCTAAAACTTTGTTAATGTGGGATGATCCTCAAAAAGTGCTTAATTTAAGAGATATGAGCCCATGAAGTTGTGATGTTTTTTATCCAACACTTAGAAAAAATTTCAACAAGTTTTGCTCAGTTTTTAATTTTAATTTCTTGGCTAATTTTCACCAATTTCCTTGTTGATTTAGCCAAAATGGTCAACATGAAAGTTTAATATCATGTTTCAAGCTTTCCAAAATGTCCAAGAACACAAAAAGATCATGCGTGAGCTAGGAGATTCGAAGACATGAAGTTGGGCATCCATTCTTGAAATATAAGTCATTCTTGTGATGAACTCATAAAAAATATTCATGACATGCCTTATAATCCCACTTTTCAGGCCTCTAAACCTCCAAATCTATCTCTAATCAGAAGATTTCACAAGCTTTTGAGCCATGGTCCATTTGATTTAAGCATTATCCAATCCATTTGGACATTTAAGGAAAAAAAGATCACACTTCTATTCTTGTAAAGTGACTTTAATCATAAAGTCCACACTCCTTGAGCCTCTAACTTGTTTCCTCTGAACACACTCAATCCTAACATCATAAGAAAATCCTATAGAAGATATCAACCACCCTAGAGGAGTTGTACCATGCCTTGGAACCATGACTTTGGAATAAACTTCAAAGTTTCATCTCAACCAAGCCATAACTTGTTTCACAAGATTATGATTACTTCAGCTCCTCAAACCTTTTCTCTATAAATATAGAGACCATTTTCAAGCCAAGGCACAAATTCAGAAGCCCTAAAACACTCTCAGACTCAGGATCACTTAGAAAACTCCATTTTTGCACATTTGAAGCTTCCAACACCCAACTTCAAATGCACTTGTGCGTTTGTCTTTTTTATCATCCACACACCTTACATACATCAGATATAACACATCCAAACACTTGTTACACTTATGTAACACCATCTTCATCATCCTCTAAACTCCACATCCGAAGCTTGCACATTGACTTAATTGGAGAGATTCAGGCACTTTCAGCATAAAGTAAGGATTGGAACAACTTCAGGGAGGTCCAAGGAAGCTTAATCAATCATTTACTTGCACTTGGAAGTCTCCATACGTGTTCTGAGTTTTCACTTCAAGAGGTAAGTTTCTCCAACTTTGAAATCCTTATACATGAATCATTTGCTTTCAATTTCAAAAAGATAAAATGTAGATATGATTGCCCTGAAGCTAACCATATCCTTAGTTTTCATTTATGTTAACTGTGTTATGAGAATTTCGGAATTGAGTTTTCTGGAATATTAGGTTTTCAATTTGGTACCAAACAAATTCACGTTCATCTTTAACCTATAACTTTCATAAGTTATATGGTTGAATTCGTGATTAAATTTCAAGCAAGTTTGGTTTTTACATTTTTTAAAATGGTTGAGAAATGAAGCTTTTAGAGAATCAACAATGGTGTTGTTGTTATGCTGTGTGCGTGAGGAAGAAGAAGGCAGAATTTCAAATTTGAAAAATGATTTTGTAATAGCATAGAGCATTATATTTCCGTAATTTAACTGTATGCATTCTCAACGATACGAGAATCATTACAAAATTTCCGCGCTTAGGCACTTTCAAAATATTTGCAAACATACACAAAGCAAAGCATTTCAAAAGTGAGTTAGCAATTAAGAGCCCGTAGATAACTACAGATGAAAAGGGTGCTAACACCTTCCCTTTTCATAACCTACCCCCGAACTCAGAAAAATTCTCAAAGGTCTTTCTTGTTCTTTTGACCCTTTTCTTTATTGGATATAAGAAAAGTCGGTGGAGACTCTTGCCATCTGCAACATTTGCATTAAAATGAAAAATCCAAAAGTCAATTCTCTCACCATATTACAGTATCTCTCGCACATTACAAGGTCAGTAGATGACGATACAACAATGGTTATCCCTTATCTACCAAGGACTCAGGAAGTTATAATCACTTACAACAAACCAAAGACGACATGCAAATTAAAGACTTGTTCAAAAGAAAATAAAGAAAGGTCGCTGTTGTACCCAAAAATTTGCTCTCTCATGTTTTCCAAGATCTTCCCCTACATGGTTAGTCACAAACCTTTGCCTAAAGAAAAGGAAAACTTGTGAGTGATGTTTTTAAGTTTCCTTCGATTGGCCTGTTAACAAGACCCTTTGATTGGCACCTCCAATGTGTCTTTCGATTGGCATCTACATAGCGCCTTTTGATTGGCATTAAGAAAGATCCTTCGATTTGCCTGTTAACCAGGCCTTTCAATTGGCATTTTAACAAGTACCTTTTGATTGGCATTGTGATAGTGTCCTTCGGTTGAAATTTTAACATGTCTACTTCGATGGGTATCTGGACAAAGGTCCTTTGATTGGCATGCAAAAGGGTCATTCGATTGGCATTTCAGTACAAAATTTCAAGAGAACCATCAAGGCCCAGTGCTGGTCGAAGGGATTCTAATAAGGAAAATTCTGAATAGATTCGAATCGGACTTTGAAGCTGGCAAAGAAATCCATTCGAGGAAGGTAACAATGACTCATTCGAAGAACATGTAAAGTTCCATTCGAAGAAGCATTCAAAGGGTCCATTCAAAGAACTTGTGAAGGTCCATTCGAAGAAGTATTCAAAGGGTCCATTCGAAGAAGCATTCAAAAGGTTCACTCGAAGGAGGCCATTAGAGCCATTCAAAGGAGGCCATCAGAGCCATTCGAAGGAGCTAAATCAGAGCCACTCGAATGAACTGAATCAGACCCATTCGAAGGAAATGAATCAGAGCCACTCGAAGGAGGCCATCAGGGCCATTCGAAGGAGGCCATCAACCCATTCGAAGGAGAGCATTCGAAGGCCAGTTACATATTATGCCAAATTTAAAAAATATACAAGATCCCTTAACTTTATCCAAGGTTACGTTTTGGTATTCATGGCATTCAAATGACTGTTACCAACATTACTTCTTTTGTCCCCTCACACTCCTATAAATATAAGGCCAAGGACACATTACGAAAAGAACGAAAAAGATTGGAGAGACGCTACCCACAAAATCCACCAAAGGTTGTCAAACATTCATAAGTAATCCAAGCTAAAGCATCCCTTCAGATCGAAGGTGCCTACGCCCAGAAGTCCCAGATCAAAGTTGCACACATTCAGGAAGTGCCCAAATCCAAAGTTCAATCTACTGGTAAGAGAGGTTAAATTGTCCAACCTTGTATTTGCGTAGCACATCAATACTTGTTGTTACCTTCAATTTTTCATCCTAGACAAGACCAAAAGGCTTGGGTTTAGCACCCAAGTCATGTTCTTCGTTTGCTAACGCTTGTTGCAGATTTAGCCTGAAAATACCCAGCGCGCACAGGATCGAAGGACCTTGGTTTCGATACCCAGGTCCTGCGTTTTATTTCGCTAGCATACTTTTACAGGTATAGTATCCCAGATCGAAGGAGATACCTTCTCTGGATCGAAGCCATAGTCTCCTGGATCGAAGAAGGCATCTCCCCTGGATCGAAAGATGTCCCGTTTCCCAGGATCAAAGGGCAATCCCCTTACCTGGATCAAAGGCTATTCACGCCCACTCCCTAGCCCAATCGAAAGAAAGCATCTCCCCCTGGATCGAAAGATGTTCACTTTCCCAGGGTCGAAGCCCCACCTTTCCCTGTAATCGAAGGGTGCCCCCATTTGTATTTTTACTTTTTCATTCAATTTTTCTATTGACTTCTTTTTTAATATTAAAATCAAAATCACAAAAATATTAGGCTAGTTATTTTTCCAACTAAATTAATTTTGAAAATTAATTAATTAATTATTTTAACATCCTTTTTCTTAAAATTAAAATTAAATAGACTTAGGCTTTATTTTCTTTTATACCAAAAAACTACAAAAAGATTTCTTTTCTTTAGGATTTTTTATTCGTATTTTTTATTTCACGCGCGTTTATTTAATGCCATATTTTTACTATTATTGTATCTGTTTACTGGGTGAATAGATAAATTAGGATATTTACTGCTTTATTCCCCATTATCCTTGTATAATGTAAATCCCCTCCCCGAAACATTGTAATAGCGTAGGACCTCTATTTTCTGCATTTTCTTTTACTGCTTTTCATATTAACTGCTAGTAACTAGACATGTATGACAAAGACTGAAATCAAACGCTAACAAACTTAATAAAAAGACAAAAATAACTGAAACACAACACAATTGCACACAAGCACCTCTAAGGTACACCCACTTTAGTTTCTTTTAAAGGACAGTCACGAGGCAAAAATGCTTTAGAAAAGACCCGTAAAATTATAAGATCATAGTCCCTCGATGACGCTACAGTTGCCTTCTCGATAAATGATCTAGTCCCTAAAACAGAATTGCTAAAGCATCTCCATAAAATTTCCTTCGTGACTGTAACATCCCTCTGATTGTCCCTCAAACATCCAACAATAGGGATACCTACTCACTAATAGTATGATAGCACTGTCAAAAGGATAGGAGGAAAAGAACAACCTTATCGAGTACAAAAGTAGATAGCTGTTGGAAGTTTGCTCAACTATTTTTGCACTTACACATAAAAAATACTTTTCAAAAGACATTTTCAAACACTTTGTATACGTTCTCTACTCTTCCGAGAAACATTACAAAGTTCTCCGTACTAAGGCATTTTCAAAACATTTTCAAACACAAAGCACAAAAGCATTTTGAAAAATGAGCAAACCTCTAAGAGCCCGTGGAAAACCACATAGGGAAAGGGTGCTAACACCTCCCCATTCCATAATCTACCCCCTTACTCAGAAAACATCTTGAAAAGATCTTTTTCTGTTCTTTTAACCCTTTTCTTAAATTGGATAAAAGAAAAGACGGTGGCGACTCTTGCTTACCGCACATTTGTGAACACAAATGCAAAACCAGTATAATAACAATCGGTTCTGTCACCGTATCAGAGAACTGGAGGCTCTGCTGGGGAACAATAAAAAGTCAGGTTACCTTATAGTTAGTTCATTATTTAACTGCTTTGTTGTGCTTTGTTTGCTTTACCCTTGGAGGGCTGTTTGGGTTGTTTCTATAGATCCTACACCCAGATCTGGGACACACTTTTGGGTAAACAACAATAGATCGTGGAGACTGTACGATGTAGACCAATATGGTTAAAGTGATGGCTGTGTTGGTGTAACACTTTGGTTGGTACCAGTATCCCTTGTGTTGAATCGAGGAGAATACGGGGCCGTCGCGTGGTGTTGTGAAGCACTAATGGACCTTAGAACCTTAGTTGAACAAACTCGGTCATTAGAAAGTAGTGAGATAGCCGGTCTCGGTGTAAAGCTGGGAATTGGTTGATACTCGATGCTACACTCATTGAGATCGGACTTTCAGGATGTTTCAGACGCAAAAAAAGATTGCTAAGCTGAGATAATACCGATAAAGGAAGATCAGTGATATTGAGTCTCCTCAGAACCCAGTTACTATTTCTAAGACAGGTTAAGCAAACTAAACTTCAAGAGGGTACTTACCTACAAACCTCATGCAAATCCTAAACCTAAGGCTACTTGTGTGATTTATTTGCTTTCAACTTAAGCTACTTGTAGGGTTATTATCTGACAACATGATTTCCTTGCAGGATTTGTTTACGCTCATTGTCCAATAACTTGGATTTCTTGCAGGATTTACTTGCTTACATAACCTTACACTTTTGCTTAATGCATAACATACACATCATAACATCATGCCACAACATTCCCTTAACCATTTCAAGGATCTCAAGGGTTTGTGATGCAGATTGTGATAAATCAGACGTCTAGCAAGGGGCAAGGGGATTTATTTTCCTCTAGCCAATGCCGTCAAAAGATCAAAACTCAACAACTTGAGTCAGGGGCTATGACCCACTTGATATGGTGAGATTGACTCTTGTAAAAGGACCTTCAATGATACGAAGTTCTTCAAAGCTACAAATTCCAACTCCTAACATCTTCTTGTGTTTACCCTGCGAGATCCTTGAAAACATTTGCATATCATACATGTCATTGCATAACAGGTACTCCAGGTACAAGCTTCTTATCCCTTTGTTGTTTATTTCAGCAAGAAGAAATGGCTCTCCAACAAGACAATAGAGATCTTCAAACTCAAGAGGTTCAGTTCATGGAAATGTTCCTAAAACTATCCAAGGGGAAAGAAGAGTTGAAAGCACTCCTCACTGGGGACCTGGCCAAGAAAAGTCCTGAAGACAATAAGGACGAACGGTTGGAACAACTGCAAGCTGAGGTAGAAGCAATGAGAACCCATATGTTGGGGAAGATGACTCTTATCTAAGGCCTAGCCCTGGGACAAGAAGAGATGAGAGCCATTATCGACAAACTTCATCAAGACGAATATAATTGTATGAAGCAAACAGTCGAGGCTGGGGATCAAGTCATTCATCAACCCCTGATGGGACAGAAAGGTGGAGTTTTCCAAATTGCTGCTACATCGCAAGCCCAACCACAACTTCGCCAACAACCACTAGGGAATCAGCATAAAGAGGACAAGCCCAAGAGACAATTCACCAGAATCACTATGTCACTAGCCCAAGCATTACAACACATGTTGAAGGAAGAGTTGATCACATTAAGGGCTCCTTTGCAAAATCCCAATACTTATGCTCCTAGTTACCACCCTGACGAAAGGTGTGCATACCATTCTGATAGTCCTGGATACGATACTAACGATTGCTGGGCTCTGAAAAACAAAATTCAGGATTTGATCGACAACAAAGAAATCAAATTTGACTGTCCTAAGACTCCCAACGTGATCACTACTCCCATGCCAAATCATTGCTAGGATTGAGAGAATTTTTGTTCATTTGAATTCTCAAGTTGTATTTTATTTTTTGTTCAAACAATTGTTGTCATGTCAAACTTTGGTTATTCATATTAATACATTGCATGTGTTTGTCTTGAATTATTTCATTCGTATTCATTATATTCAAACTGTGTTTTTATTTCATTTTTGTGATATTCAAACTCCTGGTTAAAAAGCTCTAAGCCTTTAGAGGGAGGATGACGAGAACGATACCACAACCTCTACAGTATGCTTTTTAACAGACCCCGCTGACGATGTACATGCGTTGTTTCAAATCCTAAACAATGGAGTTATAAAGAAGATAATCCCTAGTCAACCCCTTCGAGCCAAAGAAGTAGGAGTTTTTCTTTTCACACAAATTAAAACCCTTAATCATAACCTGGGGCAGGGTATTTTTCTCAGTTAATTCAGAGGCGCATTCAGTTACAATCTGCCGCTTCGTACACAATGAATGGCATCGAAGACGTCCTTCCAAAATAAAAGACGGTGATGGTTCCGTATAATCGTCAAGACATGCAGTCATTATCTCTCGAAATAAAATCCCATTAAGTCAAAACCTATGAAGGAGACTTAAGAGAAAAATTGGGGCATCCTGCTGACTGTAATCACAAAAGAAACAGTTCAGGAAAAAGAAGGGATAACGAAAACCAAAAAAAAGATGTTACTACAAATACTCGACAAAAAGAAGATTACAAAAATGACTACCTTTTCAAAACAAATGTTCAATTTCTGAATCATCACCAAGCATCAGAGCAAATATTCCAGACTCAATCGGGATCTAAACACGTAATTAACTGAGCATAGGACTGAAGAACATCACGAAGAGCGGGTTGGGTACAAATAAAATTTGAGCCTTTATCCTTTGTTTCTTGAACTGTGAACCAGACCACATTATAACCCTTAAAAGTCCTAGCTGAAGCATGGGTTAGTTTGAGAGCATACTGTTACAAAGGTATCCTGACTCCTGTAGGCTTTGTTACAAATCCTGAGTTGATATCACATTCTTGTAAATTTCGTTTTACTACACAAAACACATTTTCAAAAAATTTTCAAGACAAACATGAGTTTTGCATTCTTTAAATAACATTGTTTGCATATGACTAATTGTTTGACAACAGAGAAATCCGCACAATGGATATTCAATGAACAGACATCCTCTCAATGGACATAATCACCTCAGCGGGAAAGACACTTCCAATAACAAGTCTTCCATAAGCAAGGGGCATGACATGATGTCTAAACACACCTGGGGAAGTCTCTCCAAAAGTGCCAAATAAGCAGGGGAAGATTTCCATCTGAATCGCTTGGGGAATTACGCACGCATTGCAGCAATGAATCATGTACCATCAAGAAAACAATTTTGATAGTACTACAACACAATACTATGGACAATGACAACTCTCTACATCCTGAAAGCATGGACATAGTCGGAAAATACTATGCATAAAAAAAAGACCCGCTAGGTTGACACACCTAGGCAAAAATATGGGAATCCTGGCGAACCAAAAGGGTTCAGGCAAAAGTTAGGGATATACATAAAAAAAATCTGTACACCCGACAAGTCGAAATCCTGAAAAGGCGGCTTGGGAAAAAAGGTATCCCGGTGGACTGAAAACCCGGAAGGGCGGTCCAGGAAAAAGTTAGGGATTTAAAACATATGACTATGTCCCATCACCTGTCTATCAGTGGAAGACTTATACCTTGATCAGCATTCATCAAGAGCACTGGAATCGAGAAACGATTCAGATATGATCCAAATGCAAATGTCATTCTGCTACTTATTCAATATTTTCATACATCGAGAAATGATTCAGATATAATCCAGATACGGATGTCATTCTGCTACTTATTCAAGATTTTCATACATCGAGAAACGGTTCAGATACGATCCAGATACGGATGTCATTCTGCTACTTATTCAAGATTTTCATACATCGAGAAACGGTTCAGATACGATCCAGATACGAATTTCATTCTGCTACTTATTTAAGATTTTCATACATCGAGAAACGGTTCAGATACGATCCAGATACGAATGTCATTCAACTACTTATTCAAGATTTTCATACATTGAGAAAAAGTTCAGGTACGATCCAGAGACGAATGTTATCTTGATACTTATTCCAGACTTCTCTTCTAGAAACAGTTCAGGTACGATCTAGAGATGGATGTTATCCTGATACTTATTCCAGACTTCTCTTCTAGAAACAATTCAGGTACGATCCAGAGACGGATGTTATCCTGGTACTTATTCCAGATTTGTCTTCTAGAAACATTTCAAGTACGATCTAGAGACGGATGTTATCCTGGTACTTATTCCAGATTTCTCTTCTAGAAACAGTTCAGTTCAGATAAGATCCAGAGACGAATGTTATCCTGACACTCATTCGACACATGTTTCAAGTACAGTTCAGATACGATCTAGAGACGGATGTCATTCTGACACTCATTTAACACATGTTTGAAGTACAGTTCAGATACGATCCAGAGACGAATGTCATCCTGACACTCATTAAATACATGTTCAAGTACAATCATGACATAGATCCATCCACAAAATCTCCACATGTACTTTTTCCAGCATGGTACAAGGGGAAGAGACAGTTGGAAGCAAAGTCACTATCACATACAAGCCAGTGATATCTATATTCCCCACAGAGCCGAGACAACCAAGGTCCGACCTCCGTATCCCCAAGAAGGAATTCCTTTCCCAACAGGTTCCTTTAGAAAGCTGATATCTGCATTCCCCAGCCGAGTTTTATAACCATGAGCAGTTTATAAAGCCATCTCCTGAGCAGAGTTTATTTCTCTGAAATCGGAAGCTCAATCTTCAACAGAGATCTTCTCTCCAGCAATGGAAGTTCATCCTTAGCTGAGTTTATTTCTCCAAATCAGCCGATCTTCCAACAAAGTATCTCTCTTCCCCACAGAGTCATTCCCTCACAAATCAGCAGATCTTCCAACATAGTATCTCTCTTCCCCACAGAGTCATTCCCCCGCAGGATTATTCTCAAACAGAGTCTCCTCTGGCAGAATATTCTCAAGAAGAATGGATGTAAATCCCCAGCTAATCATCTTCGGTCACTATCCCCAGCGGAAACAAAGAAATCAACTCCTTATACTCTCCAGCAGTAGTCCAGGATTTATTTTCCCCAGCTAGAGAATATCACAATAGCATTGCATATCCATACATCATGGCATGTGCATACATATTATACAACACAATCTCATTTATTTTGAGAACATCATTACTCAATACATTTCATACATCACGACATTACATACGACTAACTCTTTACCTTTCAGGGAAAGATGCAATCAAGTTCTTACAAGTTCTCTCTGGTTCAGTCAAACCGACACCAAGGTTTCTATTCTAGTTGAAGATATTCCAAAACTTTTCAAGATTTTCTCTGGTTCAGTCAACTTGACACTAAGGTTTCTATTCTAGTTGAAGATGTTCTAAGACTTTCGTCTGGGTCAGCCAAATCGCCACTAGGATTCCCCTAATTTCTATGCCAGTCAAAGTTAATCCAAGACCTCTCGCGGGTTCAGTCAAATCGATACTAATATTTCTCTCCCAGTTGAAGACAACTCGAGACCTTTCTCTGGTTCAGTCAAATCGATACTAATATTTCTATTCCAGTTAAAAAAGCTATGAAGCCCAGAAACTGACTGGATAACAACTTAATTTCCCCAAATTACTGAAGCCTGGAGCATGACCAGATAACTGTATAAGATGCTGTGAAGTTTGGAGCACGACCAGATAGCGGCAAGAAACACTATGAAACCTGGAGCACGACTAGATAACAGTTTGAGGTACTACGAAGCTTGGAAACGACCGAATGTTAGTATGCCTTAAATTCAAGTTGAAACCCGGATGCGGCCGAATAACCACTTAATTCCTTCTGAAGCTTGGAGCACGACCAAATAATAGTTTTTGAGATTGCAAAGCCTGGAGCACGACCAGATAGAAAGTTTAATCTCATCCCCCCAGTAAGCCACTGTAAAACCTGGAGCACGACCAAATAGTAGTCAGTCTTATTATCCTTAGCAAATCACTGTAAGGCATGGAGCACGACCGGATAGCAGTTCATTTTCATCTCCTCGACTAAGAGATGATTCCCCAGTAGAGTAACGGACAACTAAAGTTCCTTAAATTCCATTTCTCCCAAGACAGAGACCAACATTCCTTAGCAGATTCCTCCTCAACGACAGGAATAGGAATTCTCATCAAAGGAACATCTAGGGAAATCAACATCCTCTAGATGGCATCTTTAAGCCCATCTCCGAAGATTCTCCGTCATATCTTTCGGATGGCATCTTTAAGCCCATCTCCGGTGACCTTCCGTCATCTCCTCCAAATGGCATCTGTAAGCCCATTCCCGATACTACCTACACAGTCCAGCGCCATCTCAGACGAGTGCAAATTTCTAGGCACTCTAGTGTTCAATCATCTTCCACCTTCAGATTACGAAAGGCAGACAGGCCAATCTACATCCTCAGGTTTAAGAAGATTGAACAGGGGTAGCTGTTGTACCCCAAAATTTTCCCTCTCATTTTACTCAACACATGCCCATTGAGGTCCTCAACTTGCTCAAGGATGCCCAAGAGTTGACCAGACAAACTCTCTCTTAAGGCAATGTATCTCAAACTAGGGTTTCCATTTTCATCAGGGTGTGGGAACTCCAAAGGTCCCAAATTCCTTCCATGGTCCCAATATGTTCTCAAGATCATCCATGTCAAGTTTCATGCCTTGCACAAGAAGTTTGCTCAGTCAATTGCCCAGATGCCTGAAAATCAACTATACTAGGTCAAAAGACAATTGTGGCCCACATACAGTCAAAATTCAAGATTTTTGGTCAACATCAACATTTTGAAGAGATATCCATCATTTGATCAAGGGTTGATCATGATTCCTCAAGGAATGCCCCAAATTCATCAAAACCCAAAAGTTGCTAAATTAGGATTTCTTAGGAAAAGTCAACCAAACTTTGACCAGGCATAACTTCTTCATACTTTATCATAAATTTTCCATCCAAGGCTCATTTTGAATAAGATGCAATTCCTTACAACTCATCGTCATCCCCCAAGTTCAAAATATGCACTCATCAAAAGATATAAATTTCTACATTATAGGTCCTTTTGAAAAGTCAACAAAAACACCTTTTGGGTCAAAGCTTCTTACATGAACATGGAAGATCCAATTTAGATTAAACCAAAAGGGTTGTTTAGGGGACATCCTAAGATTTCTAAAAAGTCCAAGAACACCCCTATAGGGTTAAAATTGGAGGAGATATGCCTTGTCAAAGTTGACCATTTTTGTAAAATTGTCAAAAGTCAAATGTGCTCAAAAATACATTTTTTGTCAAATGGGCCTAGCTTCTCATGATTGCATCTTGCTTGAGACATGGTCCACGACCCAAATCATCATCCACATGTTGTTGGCTTTATTTATTTATTTATTTTATTTTGATTTTTAGTATTTAAAAGTCAAATTAAATCAAATAAATAATAGAAAATATCAAAGATTGGTTTTGTGATCAGATTTCTTGTAGGAATCAAATCCAATTAGGCTGGCATAGCATATCAAATTGTGCAAGGGATGATTGAAGCAAAATTGGCATGATTAGGCTATTTTGTAAAGATATCATACAAGGAGCAAAATTAAATCAAATCTCCATGATTTTCAAAGATATAATTTGTTTTTGTTAAGCTAATTTGTTCTACTACATATATAGAACATACCCAAGCCAAAAACACAAGGGTTGAAGTCGTGAAAAGCATCAAACACAAAGTGAATTTCTTGCAAAAAAGTGTGGACCGATTTCTAACCTAGAGGACGATTCAAAGCAATTCAAAGCCACAAATCCCTTCATGGATATCTCCTGAAGCTAACATGACCAGTTGCACGCCTCAAAGCTCCATGAATCATCACATAATCCTCACGGTTTGCACCATCTGAACTCAAACTTCTTCCTTTGGTTTTACATACTTTTAATCCAATTTGCTTGCATATACATGTTCATGATCATGCTGGGAATATTTTTGATAGCCTGGATTTAAGTTTTGACGCAAGAATGGTTACTTTCCATAGTTAGGGTTCGTGAGCTCCAAATTGGGGAACCCTAGCTAGAGGCAAAATTGGGCAAAATTAAGGGCCTATTCATGTTCAGGGGAGGAAATACATTTAATTTATGCCCTTCAATGGAATTTATATTGCTTGAATTTAGTTTTAAAGATTCGCAGGTTTATAGCTATAGGAAAATACCATCACTATAGCATATAGCGGCGAATTTGACAATAGGTAAAGAGTTAGTGTCAAAAACGACAGTCCTGGGGAAAGAGACAATCACGTGGCAGCCATATATTGGTTCATTTGAAATAGCGCACATTTTCTGAAACTTGTGATTAATTTACATTATGTTATTTTTGTTTCAATATTATAACAACTAAACACTGTAGCATAGATGGAAAGGTGTGCATGGTATTGAGTTGGAGGACCTGGGTTCGATCCCAGGTCCCAGCATTTTGTTATTTTCTCAACATTTAACTGCAGATTCTTTGCTCCACGCATCAAGACGTCTACCATGCGCTGTCATCATCCTACCATTGGACTCATTGATAGCCAGATCCAACGCCCATCAATGAAAGACTATGGTGCACCCCCAGGCTGGCACAATGCTGGATCTCACGTGGGACTGGGCTCGGCTCTTTGGGCCTAAGCAATTCAGCAACACCCCCTATCCAGCAATACAAGCCCAATTCTTTTCTCTTTTATCTTTATTTCTTTTTAATTATTTGATTAATTATTACTCTTTTACAAAATAACACAGCAAAATCATTTTTTTATTTAATCAAAAAACGACAAAAACATCAAAAATCATTGTATTTTTCATAAAAATATTTTATTTCTCTAATTAATTAGTTTAATTAAAATTAGGGCAATTTAATTCCTTTTTTCATAATTTAACAATAATTAGGATTAGGGTTTAATTTTGTACATAACCTAATTAATTTTTTCTCAAAAATAACCTAAATCTTTTTTCAATTAGATCTTTTAGGTTTTGCTAATTATTCTCGCATTTAATTCGCCGCGCGCATTTTTAATTTCCTTTTTATTATTATTGTAACTGCTCCGAGTTTGTAATAGTAATTAGGGTTTTTAATTCCGCATTTTATTTTCAGTCAAATAATTATGTATCTGTCCAAAAGCCTTGTAATAGCTAGGACTTTTAACTTTCCCGCATTTTATTTCCGTAAACTATAAACTGCTTAGATGTATGTTAATAGGATTGTATGGAAAGACTAACTGAAAATTAATACGGTAGAAAACCCTAAATATGTAAAGATAAATTAACTGAAACATACACTCGCACATGCTCACTCCTAGGGTTTGCCCCACTCCGGTTGCCTTCGGTAAACGGTCATGAAGTATAGGGTTTGTTAGTGGTCGTCCTCTAGTCCAGAAAGATCTAAAGTGACCCATTCGAATGTTGCCTCAGAAAAAGATCCTTAAGGCTTTAGGATGATTACTAATATTTCCTAGCATTGCTTTTGTGATCGTACATGTCCCTTCGAACGTCCCTTAAAACTCCAACGACGATGCTACCCATTTCTCAATAATGGGATAGCATTGTCTAAAAGGTAAACGAACAGTCTTTTTTCGAGTAGGTAGATTAGTTCCTAGGTACTTTCTCAAATAAACATATTTTTTTCCACACAAACACTTTTCAAACAAAGTTTTCAAAAACAACTTCGTAACACTCTTGAAGACAGAAACAAGGGTTAACACGAAGTAAAACAAAACTTTTCAAAACAAAGCACACACAAGCAATTTCAAAAATGGGCAAGTATCTAAGAGCCCATGGAAAATCATGGATAGAAAGGATGCTAAAACCTTCCCTTTCTCTAATCTATCCCCCATACTCAGAAATATCTCGAAAAAGGTTTTTTCTGTTCTTTTTCCTTTTCCTTGTTGGATAAAATAAAATTCGGTGGCGACTCTTGCTTACTGCAACATTTGCGAATAAAAAACGCAAACCAGTATTAACAGTCGGTTCTGCCACCGTATCACACACACAAAAACTACTTTTCAAAAGAAATTTTCAAACACTTTGTATACGTTCTCTACTATTCTGAGAAACATTACAAAGTTCGCCGTACTAAGGCATTTTCAAAACATTTTCAAACACAAAGCACAAAAGCATTTTGAAAAATGAGCAAAACTCTAAGAGCCCGTGGAAAACCACGGATGGAAAAGGTGCTAACACCTTCCCTTTCCATAATCTACCCCTTACTTAGAAAACATCTTGAAAATGTCTTTTTCTGTTCTTTTCACCCTTTCCTTAAATTGGATAAAAGAAAAGACGGTGGCGACTCTTGCTTACGGCACATTTGCGAACACAAACGCAAAACCAGTATAATAACAGTCGGTTTTGCCACCATATCACAGTCATTAATTCAAAACTTGAAAACAAGTCGCTTAGGCAAAAGTTAGGGCATCCCGCTGGACTTGGAAATCAGAAATCAAATAGAATTGTCCAGGAAAAAGTTAGGGAAATAAACAGCGAACGCGAAAAATGATTACCAAATAAAAATCTTTAGCAAGAACAAAGTCGTGTGATCAGACACCAAGAAAAACAAGATGAGTGACTGCCATATCCAAGAAACCTCAGTGGTTCCCAACCATAATAAACCCCTCTCGAGAGACGAGTGCTCGTATCGAGTTAACTGAACTTAGGACTTGAGAACATAATGGAGAATGGGTGGGCACCAAATATTTAAAATCTTAAATATTTTTTTCCTCTAAAACAGTGAACCAGACCAAGTTACAACCCTTGAAAGTCCTAACTGAAGCATGGGTTAATTAGAAGCAAAACTGTAACGAGAGTACGGTAATCTGACTCCTAGGAGGCTTACTAAAAAATTTTGAGTTGGTAACACTCCATCTTTTTACTTTCTTTCATAAAAAAATTTGATGTTTCGATATCTTTTCAATAAAAGTTTTTTTTAAAACTTCAAGACAAACGTGAGCTCTACATTAGAATTATCATTCTTAGAATAAACATTCTTTGCATATGAACAAGTGCTTAATCATCAAGTGAGCTTGCATGAAAGTTTAATTATGTTGAGGGAAAAATTGCTTCAGGATACCATTTAGAGGTAAATCATTTTTGAAGATGATCTTAATCTGGGGCATGCCTTTTATTAACTTCATTGAGAAAAAGAAGACCAGTTTGAGAAATAATCCGAAGTAGGTTGTCTGGATGCTTTGATTGCTCATAAGTCTTCGTTGAGCAATGGTGCATTACTTTCAGTTGGTTCCAAGGGACGTATCTTTTCAAGTATCCGATTGGAGAACAAAGCAGTTCAAGTTGAGAAGCATAAATGTGTAATAAGCTACTTTCAAGATGTAAGTTAATTTCCCTGAGGAGGTGTTGTCTTCAAAGCTCAGTGAGTTTCTCATTTCTCCGTGAGCATGAGGCGAGTAAATGGTTTGTCGAGACACTGCTAAGCAGGGGCAAGATGTTTCAACGGTAGTACTCCATTGAGCAGAAACGAAGGTATCTCAGAGTTTGACTATCCTAAGGGGAATAAAGAGCATGTTAAATACTCCATTGAGTAAGTGTTCATCCAATCCAAGGCATTCGGGTCGGGATTTGATCCCTTAAAGTGCTGTCAAACTGGGGCAGTTATGCCGAGATTTGACAAATCTCTCTGAGAATCTGTTGATTATAGGAGAACCTTTTCAGAATCTGAAGATGAATGGGCATTCACTCAAGCATGGTTGAAACCGCTTCCAACACTGGCCAGTTAGGGGAAGTGTTCTGAAGTTCGTAACACTGAGGTAGATTATCTTTATGGTATAAATCTCATGAAGTCCTCTCGAGGCAATTTTTTTCAAAGGCCCTACAGACTGGGGCAAGAAATTATGAAGGAGCATTTTCTCCTTTTCAAGGGTTGATCAGATTAAGTCCAGGCCCATGCTAAACAATTTGTGAATTTGAAAAGCATGTTGGGAAGTCAGGAACATTATCCTCATCTAACCAGAGACTTAAGTCCATTTTTTGATGTTCCTCCATCAGAAGTCACGATCATTATCTCCAATTGAAGTTTGGATTGTTATCTTCAGCGGGATAGGAGCATGAACGCAAAGAGTATGTGAGGTTGTAACCCATACAAGGTTAGTGATGAAAATGTTGTTTCCTTGGAGGACTCCTTTCCCCAATAAAGGATCCGTTGATACTTGACAAAAGTCTGTCCGCTAAGGGGTTTCTCTTTAAAGATATTTATTCCCCAATGAAGCATTCTTCATTTCTCTGCAGGAGGAGAATGGATCTTCTCCCTAGAAATTTGGGAGTTGTTTAAAGTCAAGATGATTTCTTCTCAATGGACTGCAATTTATTTTTTGCAGTATCCTCTCCAAAGTCCACTTTTCACTGGCATTCCTCCTCGGAGTTGACATGATGAAGTTGCAATCTTGCATCATAATTTTAATCCAGTGGTTGGTATTTCAAATGTTTTATTATTCTCTAGAGGTTTCCATTCCACACATGGGGCATGTTGTTATAATTTCCTTTGTTGCAGATACTGTTGGTCTTTTATGACAAGAAGAGTACCAGTAAATAAGAAAAGAAAGGTTTGGTTGTGACCAGCACGAGTTTCCTATTGGAAGGGATTTTTTCTCAAAACAGAATCATGTATCCCCAGTGAAGGCGTACTCTCGCCCAAACAGAATCCCTTATCTCCAGTGAAAGCATACCCCTATGTAATCCCCAATGAAGTCGGCATTCTTGATAAGAGTTTGTCCCTTCTAGAGGGCTTATCTCCAAAGAAGTGCATTTCATCAGGATTTTGTTCAATCTTCTTCTTCAGCGCAGTCTACTCTTTTGGAAGAATTTAGAAAGGATTGTTTCATTGGACTGGATACCTCTACTATATCCCCTTGAAGTTGATACCATGCGTCTCCATTGTTGGTATTTATCTCCCCAACGAGGTTGTCGTTCGTCGCCCCCATGTAGTTCGTATCTTTTCTCCCCAGCGAAGTTTCACCCTGTCAAGTTTTCTTGAAGAGATGTTTGATTAGAATGCTTATTATGCCCCAGTGGAGAAAGTCTCCTATTTTTCTGGAGCAGTGTGCATAGACGAATTCCATTTAGGACTCTTTTATCCCCATTGATAGATTATTGCTGAAATATTTCCTCAGTGGAAATCTGAACCTCAAGCTTATGGTTCCAAGATGCCCCCATCTTCCCCAAGTGAAGGTTGTTACCCCCTAGCAGTAGTATCCCCAGTGTGGTCTTGTGAGAATTATTTTATTTAAGAATTTCTACGATTCCCCAGTCGAAGTCACTTTTATTGAGGACTTACATCAGAAGGTCCCAATTCCTAGCAAGGTTCTATTTATGCCTGTAAAGAGATGTTGGATCTTTTACCTAGAAAGTTAAGAGTTGGATCAGAGTTCAAGATTTTCTATGAACTACAATTTATTTTTGAAGTATTTTCCCCAAGAAGTTACTTCCCCAGTGATATCAATCTTCATAGGTCAGTGGTTCTGAATCTCATTTCCCCATTGAAATTCAGAGGGTTTTTTCTCTACATAAGTTCATATATGTAAAGATAATCCTTCGGAAATTCCTGGTCTTCTCAACAGTCGATTATTGACGAGCTTTTCCCATTGCATTGCTAAACATGCATCATTACATTGCATCTACCAAAAAGCGTAGCATTTCCATTGTATGGAGAATTAAGCTATAAAAAAATTCAAACATGCATCAAGGTATAAGCCAATTAAGTTCACCCGTGGTAACCAAATTGTCATGCACTCATATTTGAATTATCTCCACAGTAAGCTTAGGGTGATCCTATTTTGTTTCCCCAAAGGAGTCTATTTTGATTTACCACGAGTCAGGTCTTTGGTGCTTTCCATTTCCCCAGTGAGTTATGGTTTTCCCTTTCCCTTGTAATCCCTTGGTTATTTTTACCCGTGTTTTCCTTGCCTTTTGAGTGCGACTAAGAGTCGGTGTATAACCTTTTATATTTCTCGAGTATTTGAGTATCCATGCTTGGTATGTGGTAATTCAGATAATTGCCACTCTTGAAGAATTACACCTGCTTCTAGCCTGAGGGATATTGTAGTTCTTGAGCATCTGCAAATTATCAAAAGCCCAACGTGTTTTGACAATCCTTGTTAGAGTCCCCTTCGGCTAGTCTCTTTCACTTGTAGAGTTCACCTTTGATTGGTGATCTCTGAAGGTCCTGCTTAGTCGGTTCTTTGCCTTTGGTATTCGTACTAATCAAGTTCTCGTTCCGTTAGCTTAGCTAACCTTCTTTGTTAAGATTCCTTCAGTGTCTCTTCAAAGTCCAGTTGTCTGGTGTAACACGGTGGGATAACTGACTTGTTTTGCATTTTATTGTAAATGTTGCGGATATCAAGAGCCGCCATCGACTTTTCTTTTATCAATTAAAGAAAAGGTGAACAAAACAGGAAAGACCTTCGAGATATTTTGAGTTCAGGGGGTAGGTTATGAAAAGGGAAGGTGTAGCGGTAGAAATATTGAGACTAAGCCATTGGATTGACTTGACTCGCACAGATTAAATAAAAAATCGCCATCAAGCTTTATTGTTTTTAGAGGAATGGGAAAAGAGCGAATAACTCAAACATATAAGGGGAGAGAATCTAGGTACGGGGATTGTTATACAAAGGGAAGGTATTAACACCTTAAACATCTACAGTACTCCGCAGGAACTTCTTTGTAAATTTGTGAATTTTGGCTATAAGTATTGTATAAAAATAGATGGTGGAGGTGAGAAAAGAAATATTTTTTTACAATTTTTCACACTCCACGGTTGTGAACCTTTAGTGCCTACGTACCACCTTCCGTGCAATAGGGGATCAGGGTACTCTTAGTTCACCTTTAAAAAATTTTAAAACACAAATGTGTTGGTTAATTTTAAGAGACAAGACATCATCATCGTATCTGAGTGGTAGACATACTTACTACCCACGATTAAGAGAAAGGAGAATATGCGTCATCTAAAAATGGAGGATATAACTTAGATTTTAAAATCAACAAAGCCTCACTCAACACCAAAGTGGAAAATATCTCACTTCACTACATATCGTAGAAGTATCGTAGTTTGCATCACTACAAGGATTGACAAGAGTCTAATATTTTGAGAAAAAATTTAAAATAAAAAGCCAAAAATGGAAAAAATAGTTTGAATTAGATTGATTGACTTTTAGTCTTCTCACAAAAATGTCAAAGTATGATTAAGTTGGTTAAAATTTGATTAAGAAAATGATTTTTGAAAATCCATGGACCTAAGTCCAAGTTTATTGTGAAAGCAGTTCAAGTTTAGAAAACAAGAATAATTTTGAAAAGGAGGGAGAAGATTTTTGAAATTAAAGAAGATGGGAGGAGATGAAGGGACTATCCTAAAGCATAAGGTAAAAGCTAGGGAAGAGAATCGTCTAACCAACAAGAAGCCAACACTTGACACAATGAGTCAATGTAAAATTCCCATCCTTTGGGTTTGAAACTAAACAAGCAAAGATAATAAACCTCTTAAGAATATAAATTTTCAAATACGTTAAGTGTTCACAAAAATTGGGTAGAGTAACGGTTGTATACAGATGAATTACGAATCACGGACAAAGTATATAATCAGAATAACCTGCACACAAAGAAACAAAACAACCCAATGTCTCGGGGTAAACCCCAAGAACTCCAAACAAAATAACAACAAAAGTCACAAGGTCCCAAGGGTAGTCAAGGTCTCTAATCCTAAGTCTAAGAAGTCCATAACTCCATCATGCCAAGGATAATAACCAAATAGTCCAAGTAGCCTTAAAGCTTTTTATTGTTCAAGTTGGTTATTAAGTATCTTCAAAAAGAAAATGAAAAGCTCAAGTGAGCAAAACAAAAGGACATAAAGATAAATGCTCAAGTGAGCAAATATGAAAATAGCATGAAATGTAAATGCTAAAATAAATGGTGCGTAAAAGTAAAGGCGTAAAGTAAAAGCATAAAAATAAAAGTCAATTGTTAATGAGTTAGAAATTAGAGGTTAGTTGAATGACCATCTTAAATCTTGCATTTGAAAACTCATTAGAAGATTGATAAAATCAAAGCCTCTCAACAACAAGTTTCATTTGCTTTTTGTCAAGCATATCATTCATTTTAAGTTCTCGAGGAAACAATAAATGATCAATGATGTTTAAATGATTCACTTAGACCAAATTTTATGAAGGTTCATTAGAGGATTGGTAAGATCAAAGTCTCCTAACAATGAACCTCAAGGTTATTGGATCAAACGTCTCAAATTAAACATACTTGGGCTTGCAAAAATAGGTTTGGGCTACGGATGATTATTTCTCGAATCGGGACAAAGTTTAGCGCTATGTTAAGCAATCGTAAATGGACTTATGTAGAAGTCGCACATATTTTGAGGCCGATCAATAGCAATCTATGTACCATATGTTTAGAGAAATAATATGTAGATCATTCTCTAATAACATGTAGTACAAGTAAGAAAGGGATAAGATGAAGAGGGAGGGGATGTATTTGAATCAAAGATTTTAATCAAACTATCATTAAAATCATTCATCCATTTTGGTGGAGTTAAACTCAACACCCAAGATCCAATGATGTTAATGAAGTTCATGATTAAAAATCACATAGTCAGAATATATTCAAAAATAAATTGTATTTAATAAAAAAAATAAAAAAATATTTTTAAATTGTTTTTTTAATGGAAAACAAAAGGCAAAATAGAAAACTATATTCAAAGTATCAAAGAAAAATTAAAAGAGACCATAGAAAAGTCATAAGTGATTTCAAATACTTTTATTAAATTTTTGATAATTTTTTTAAAATAGAAAAGTATTTTTAAACTAATTAAAATCACTCAAATAAGTGAAAAAAAGATCAAAAATAGTAGAAGTCAAAATAAAGTTCTAGAAAAAATTCAGAAAGTCAGAAATAAAGAAAATAATCTTGATAAATTTTTTAGAATTTAAAAATGCCAAGAAATATTTTTAAAACAATTAAAATAAGGAAAACAATACAAAAATTATGAAAAATATCAAACATTAAAATAAAAATATGAAAAAATATTCACAAAGTAAGAAATAATTCTAAGTTTTTTTATATATATATTTTTCATAATTTTTAGATAAAAAATAAGAGAGTTATGAATTTTTGAAATTAAAACAAATTTAAAACAAATTTTGTATAAATAAATAAATCATAAATAATGTGAGGCGTTGGATCCGGTTCATTAAAACATGCTGGCGCATGTAATGGCTCAAAAGTGATGATGTATGATGATCCATGGTCAACAAGCGCGCACTGAAGTCACGATAGTCAGAACAATCACAACATTTCAATTGTCCTGCTCTCATTGGTTGAAGAAGCCACGTAGGTCATCTTTAACCTCCAGCTACCCTACAACTAGGGCGAAACCATGATTCATAAGTCTGTAAATTTAGATACTCATAGTGGTATCACCAGACGCGTCTCTTCAAGACGATTGCAACTATATCCTCGCGCCAAATTTATATAAAACACAACTTACTCTATTTGGAAAAAATCAGAGATGTTTTGAAAATTTTGAAATAAAAAACAGAAGCATCAAATGCATTGATTTATCAAAATTGAGTTAATAGCAAGCATTAGTGAACATCATAGACCATTCCAGTAATTTGAGTTAGAAGATTTGGTGCCTTAAACTACCTGAACGAAGTCAGATGAACTTGCTCTGTAAATGGACTTGGCTAGCAAGATTTAGGGCACCTCAAGTCTTGGTTCTTCTTCTATTAGCTTCAATGAAGTTCAAAGATGAAGGATCAACAAAGAAATTGGATTGAAAAGTGGAGAAAAGAGGAATTCAAAAACTCAGAAAAGTGAGTTATGGAGGGAGTTTGACAGGATGATTTTGGATATTCAAGCTTGCGAAGATGAGTGGAATAGAGTCTATATTTATATGATAAGTGAATGGGATCAAGAGGATGGGTGAATGATGCAAATTCAAATGAATTCATGCACACCTGTGTTCACGAGCAAAGTGTGTTCACATGTGCATCAAAACTCATCTAAATGATGCGTTTTGTCACTCTAAATAATCCAATTATCTTTGCTGATCATGTTTAAGTGAAAACCGCGTGGTAATTTGGTGATTAGAAGTCACATTATGAAAATTGCCATCTGACTGCAAGTGAAACTTCAGTTTCAAGATACCAACTTTGAATCCATGGTGTTCACAACTCAAGAGGTCTTATGGCATAATTCTTGAAGCATTGGAAGATAAGGTCACAATATTTACAATTTACAAAGAGAGAGGTCATTTGGATGCTTGAGCTAGGAGTTGTGTTTGGTCAAAATCATGAAAAATACGTTGACTTTTTGTACTTAGAAAAATTCTATGTTTTTCTCAAAAAATGTCCTATAATATTTTGACTCCAAACAAGGCCTTCCTTCAAAATTAAGATTTGATCATTGATGCTAGATTGAAGTGGACTCCTTAAAGAGTATTGTGAAATTTATTTCACTCAAAAATTCCAAATACTGAACAAGTTATAATCCTTTGAATTTGGTGAAAATCCATGAGGTGACCTATAATCTTTTGAGTTTTTGAGGCATCTTCTAGTCATTTTCACGCTTTTCACATAAAAGAGGAGTTTAAGTTCACATTCTTAAGATCATTATGGAAAAATAATAGGCCCAAGGAAATAAAAATTGACCAAGTTATGAGCTCTTGAAGTCACATAAGGGAATTTAATGGCCTATCTAGAGGACTTGTAGTCTTTCTCCATCATTAGGAATGTTCCACACAAAATTTGCTTGAAAATTTTGAAGTGATTGGTTGATAACCCTTTAAAGAGAAGCATATCTTTAGAATAACTCAAAAATCTCAAAATATGAACAAGATATAGCCCTTAGAAGTTCAAAACCCTAATTCATAGAGCACCAAAATGACTTGGAAACCCCTTTCATTTTTGACAATCTTTCTTGCACAATCACTTTTTCCATGTGAATAGAAGTTGTTTTGGATGATAATAAGAACTCATAGAAAAAATAAACACTTCAAAATATTATTAATTGAGAGAGTTATGCACTTGTGATCAAGGAATCAAGAACTTGTCTAATTAGGTCAAACCTCTTCAATCAATTCTTACATCTTTTTATTTCCTTTGACAAATTGAGGCATGATGAATCATAGTAGACCTTGACATGATATTACTTTAAAGCACTTTTAATGATGAAGCTTGAATCTCAATGAAGCTTTGTTGAAGAAGGCCTGGGAATAAACTCATGAACCTATGAATCAACCTGATGAAATGTGTTGTGCCCTCACCTATTGTATCATTGTTTGGAGAAAACATTCATTGTATTTGTTAGTTGAAAATTAATCAACACAAGACAAATATGACCATAATATACAAATCAAAGTGCTTGGTGATCCCCCATGAGAAAACCTAGAGATAAGGAGAAGAACCAAACCCAAGTGTAATCTTGATATGATTGAGTTGATATGAGATGGTAGGGGTATCTGAGGGGAAAAATTGGGGTACAACAGCTGCCCTTATTTAAGTGTCTTCTATCCGGAAATACGAAGGTTACAATCTTCGTGTCGACGCGATGGAAGATGCTTAAATATAAAACAAGCCCTATTTTTGGCCCTAAGATTCAATGCAATGGTTATGATTGTGCATGCAAACAAACAAATCCACAGGACACCACTAGGGAAGCAAAAAATAAAATAAAGAATCAAAAGAAAATCTGACCAGGAAAATAAGTCACTGGTGAACAAAAGACTTGACTCTATTGGGGTAAGGCCCAAGGAGGAGATAAAGCATCATCGCTTCAAATATTGAGGAAAAAAGTAATGGATGAAAAAGATCGACAAATAACTGCAAACTACCAACTCACAGAGAAGATAGCAAAAAAAAGTAACGTCGACTCATAGGGAAAAGAAATGGTAAGATAATACCGGTAAATACCAATATCAGGTTACGTAACCAATGATTAGCATTAGTACTTATGACTGGAAACAAATGAAATTCTTTAGAGCTAAATGAACCTCAACGACAAACTATCTCCCATAATGATGAGACTACCATTCATCAGAGTAACAAATATCAACAACTAACTATCTCCCATAACGACGAGACTACCATTCATCAGAGTATCAAATATCAACAACAAACTATCTCCCATAATGACGAGACTACCATCCATTGGAGTAACAAATATCAATAACGAACTATCTCCTATAATGACGAGACTACCATCCATTCGAGTAACAAATCTCAACAATGAACTATCTCCCATAATGATGAGACTACCATTCATCGGAGTAACAATCTCAACAATAAACTATCTCCCATAATGACGAGACTACCATCCACTGAAGTAAAAAATCTCAAAAATGAACTATCTCTCATAATGACGAGACTAACATTCATCGGAGTAACAAATCTTAACAATGAACTATCTTCCACAATGACGAGACTACCATTCATTGGAGTAAAAAATCTCAACAACGAACTATCTCCCATAATGACGAGACAACCATCCATTGGAGTAACAAATCTCAACAATGAACTATCTCCCATAATGACGATACTACCATCCATTGGAGTAAAAAATGAATCTTCTCGGGGAACTAACAGACTTATTGAGGAAGTACAAGTTGCTCAAATAAAGAGACCTCCACTTGCTGCTATGAGAAGGAAATGCAATAATGCCGCTGGGAAATGAATCTTGGCTTCTCTGGGGATATGCCAACACAGTCCTACTGAGGAGATAAAGTCTTCTCGTGCAAAATAAATGCACATTCTAAAACTAGGGCTCAAATCCTGCTGAAAACATAATAATAATGTTGTCGGGAACCATAGATCCAAGCCAAAAATAAACTGGAGCGAAACAATCAACCAAGATAGCACCTGATGAGACACAAACTCAAAAGGGGACCATAGATATAACAAGATATTAAGCCGAATAAGAAGGCTAAAGTAAAATTCTTCCACGAGGGATAACTAAATGGAGAAATTGAAAGGATATACACTTTCTGCTTAAGGTTGACACTCTATTGGAGAGAGGGTAACATAACTCTGCAAAATAGTGTAATATGCTAACAAAAATATTAATGAATGCGAATGAGCAATACATTTTAATTCAGCTATGCATGATGTATGTATGAATGTATGAATGTTATCATGTACATGCTGACAAAATAGACATACAACACTGGGAATAACCAGACAAAACCAGCTTGGGTAAAGTCAATACTCGGCTACATCACATCCAGGAGGAAAATTTCATAAGAAAGTAAGCACCAACTGAGGAAACAAATTCCTATTTCACGGCTTAATTCCACTGAGAAGAAACACAATCCGAAAGTAATCAAATCTTGATAATAAATAAAAATAGATACAAGGATATAACATCCTCCTATCCAGGCTTCACCGAGAAATATCACACAAACTTCGATGGGGAAAACAATATTTCAACGTCTAGATTTCCACTGGAGATTATAATACTGACTTCTCTAGGGAAAATGAAAACCTCATAGTCGAGATATTAATTGGCTATCTTGTGCTAACTTCATTGGGGAGGACATTACTACATCGTCGAGGGGAGCCCAAACTACATTCTTCAATACCATGAGTGATGATTACACAACCTTCCTTGGGGAGAAATTATGAAACCACATGAGGATAATAACTTTCTGAGAGAAACATTATCTCAGCTTTACTTGGGGATTTAAGAAGTCAAACAATACATCAAGAAATCAAAATTATGGGGATTTTAAATCAAACCCAGCATTTGGCGGGAGAAAACCCAAAAAGTTGACAACTATTTCAACAATTCTTAGAAAAGATATTTCCATTGTTTAATTTCCTGGGAAATAAACAACAACAATAATGCCATCACTGCAAAGGGCAATGTTTTGCAAAATTATTCTACCTTAGCAAACAATATAAGAAGGGACTTTCGTCATATGAGCAAAGACCTCACTGGGGAATCTGGGATAGAGGTTTCAACCATGCAAACCCGAAACCAAAATTATCAACCTGGAGAGAAAATCTGAACCAAGACTTGACCGGGGAAAATGGGATTACAAACCCAACACCGCACCATACATCAATTGGTATCAACTCCAACTATTTGAGAAACACAAGAAGATCATACGCATATCTACAAGAGTGATCTGGGAGAACTTTCCTAGGGAATATTAATTTCCAAAATTTCAGAGTTCGTCCATCCTCGAAATCACTATTTTTGTTTTTTTTTCTTGAATCACAAAATCTAAAGTAAAAAATAATTTGTAAATTCTTTCAAAAACAATTTTATTGTTAAATCTCTTTGTTTTTAAAATTACTATCAATAATAAATGGAATCTTTGTGAACAGAATAAAATAAGAGTTATAAAGAATTGGATAAAAGCTCAAAATTTATGAATAGAATGGTAGTCTGCGAATGGCAAGACCCCATGGATGATTACAAAGTTTGGAAAATGGTAATATATTGGAAAGATACATTGAAATACAATGACCAATATTCTCCCTAAAAACTTTGAATTCTTGAGAAGCGACTTCTGTTGAAGTGTGGTGAGGATCCAAGAAGATTTTTGCTTCAATGATCAAGTCTTGTCTGACATAGTTACTTGCCAAGAAATCCCTAACTTTTGCCCAGGTTGCCCTTGCGGGTTTTCAACCTAGCGAGAAGATTTATTCTATTTGTGTCTCTTATTTTTGCCTAGACTGCATGTAATACGGTGGGAGAACTGACTTGGGTGTTTTTTGTTTTATCGCAAATGTTGCGGATAGAAAGAGTCGCCACCGACTTTTCTTTTATCCAATAAAGGAAAGGGTGAAAAGAACAGGAAATAACTTTTGAGAATTTTCTTGATTTCAAGGTGTAGGTTATGGAAAGGGAAGGTGTTATAACCCTTTTCATCTGTAGTTATCTACAGGCTCTTAATTGCTTGGTCACTTAAAAATGCTTTGTGTTTGTGTATGTTGAAAGATGTTTCTGAAGATGTTTTGAAAGTGGTAATTTTGCAATGATTCTCGTATCGTTGAGAATGTATACAAAAATGTTTGTTTGGATATATTTTGAAAACAACTTAGTATGAAAATTTTACAATGATTCTCGTATCATAGAGAATGTATACAAAATGCTTTGTTTTGAAAATATTTGTCAAAAGGGAGTGTTTGGAAAGATGTTATGGAAATGCCAATGCAAGAAAATTTTATAATGATTCTCGTACCGTTGAGAATGTATACAAAATGTTTGTTTTTAAGATGTTTGTGATACGGTGGGAGAACTGACTTGAGGTTTGCGTTTGTATTCGCAAATGTTGCGGTTAGCAAGAGTCGCCACCGACTTTTTATTTTATCCTAAGGAAAGGTTAAAAAGCACAGCAAAAACCTTTTGAGATGTTTTCTTGGGTTCGGGGAGTAGATTATAGAAAGGGAAGGTATTAGCACCCTTTCTATCCATGGTTATCCATGGGCTCTTAGTTACTTGCTTAGATCACTTCCCTTTTGTTTTCAATTGTTTTAAATGGTGCTTGAGTGTGTGGGTTTTGAAAATGTTTTGAAAAGAGGCCAATGTGGTGGCAACCTTTGCAATGATCCATGTGGGGATGTATACAAAGATGTATGTCTTTTGAAAAGGTTTTCATTTTTTGAAAGTTGTTTTGAAAATGTAGTGAAGTGTGGTTTGAAAAATAGGCAAGTGTTTTGTTTTGCAAGTTGGTTCAAGTAACTAAGAGGTTATCTACTCCTAAATTTCTCAAAAGATTATTGCTATACTTTAACCCTTTTAACAAATTTGCACCACCATTGTATTTGGTGGGCAACCTTGTGTTAGGATGTGAAAGGGACAGGCGCGGGTCATCGTTTAGACCATAATTGTAACAACGTTAAATGTCTTTGGGCAATTTCTCTAAGGGACTTGATCATTTGTTTTGTTTGTTTTGAAAAGTTTTATCGAGGGACTATGATCATTCGTTTTGTTTGTTTTGCCCAAAGATGTTCAACATACAATATGGCCCATTTATTTGAAGGCAACAAGTGGAATACCCTAGGGGGTGCAAGTGTGATTTGTGTGTCCATTTTCATGCTTGTTTGTCTTGTATTAGGTCAAACTATTTTTTATCGTTTTTTCGCATACAAACCCTAATTCTAGCATGTTATTATTTAGAAAGCAATAAAGTGCGAAATTAAAATTACTAAACTATTACACAACCAAATATGGGAAGGGGGGTACAAATGTTCAAATGGGGATATAGACAAGAATTTAAATCTAGATTATTACAACAATTGGATATTTGCATAGTAAATAAATTGCATAATTTAAATGTAAATAAAATAAATATGTAAAATGTAAAAAAAAAGAAAGTTTTTTATGTGTATGAGAAAATATTTATGTAAAAGGAAAAAGAAATAAAAATGTATTTATTTTTTAGTATTTTGAAACTTAGGGGTAAGAAACCCTAATTTTTATATAAAAAGTATTATTATTTAATTTAATTCTATTATTTATTTATTATGTACAAAAATAAAATAAAATGAAGTATTTTGTGAAAAAAAGTATTTTTGTATCAAATATTGATAAAATGAAGAAAATCAAGTATTTTATATTTTTATCTTAAATATAATAATAAACATGTATATATATATATATTAAACCCTAAATGAGTATTATACAAAATAAATATTTATTTAATATTTTAATAAAATAAATAAAAGTATTTTTTTGTGTGAAATATTTTCAGAAAGTAAAAATAAAAATAAAATGTATCTACATTATTTTCTATTTATTTTAATAATAGTGTATATATATATTTGTATATAAATAAAAGAAATAAACAAACAAATATGCCATAAATACAAAAAATGATGGAAAAAATATTTTAAAAATTTTAATGGCATGAGAAAAAATAAACAAAGTCAACCCAAAAAGAAAAAGTCAAAAATGTTGAAAAATAAACAAATGGGCTCAGGGGGTGTAAACCAAAAAAATGGGGTGTGAAAAGGAAACAAATCCAGGCCCAGCCCAGATCACTTCTTCTTCAACCTCTGTACATCTTTCTTCTCACAGAACACGCGTTTTCTAACTCTGGATTCCTGGACTTTCAAGCAAAACTCATAACATGAAAAGTGTAGAGCATTAAGAGACGGTTTCAACCATATAAAGAACATGACCTATCTCTCCAAGATGAGAGAGAATTTCTCTCCCCCTCTTTTCTGACCTAGTTTTTCTACCATTTTCAGAGCTAAAATTCTCTTCACTCAGACAAAAGAAATGAAAAGTAAAGCTATGTACATGTTCAGGGCCATGAGTAGGACTTTGTTTCTTCACAAACTTAAGACTAAAGATGCCTAATAAGAGAGATACGAATTCAAACTTTTACCTGTGCAGTTGAACTTCTATGTGGAGAATGAGAGACTTTCAGTGCAATGTAATGATTGGAAAAGCTTCCTTGAAGTCCAGGGATGCTTTTTCAATGCTCACTTTGTCTTGAAACTTCTTGTATCAAGCTATAGAACTTCACCTGCAAGCTAAAGATGTGAAAATGGTGGAAGTGGTTAGAGCAACTACAGATCGTGCCTTAGCTTCTGGATAGCTTGCATATGTTGTAAGGAAGGTAGAGGAACAGGTTTGGACAGAAATGCTTGAAGGGATTGAGAGATTGCACTCAAACTGCAGGGGCACCCCTGTTTGTGCAGTTTGAGGATGATTCTGAGATGGAGGGTGTTTGAAAGGGAAATGGCTCGTGCAAAAGCTTCAATGTGGTCTATGGAATGTGTTTGATATCTTTTGTGCTGTGTTTTTTTGCTGAGATGAGAGATAGCATATGTTATGGACCTTTCTTCACACTTAAGCTACCAAAAGCAAATTGGTGTTCTAGGTCAGTATAGGACCCCCTAATGTGCTGCATCAACTCCTCTTGATCAGTGTGTTATGCCCATAATCTTGTGTTAACCAGATCTTCTTTGTACTTGTTGGATTACAAACTTGACATAAAGCTAAACTTTTCAAAAATGGAAATTCCACTTTATCTAGTTTAGGATTAAACCATTATGCAATGTTAGAACACAAAGAACATGACCTTAACACATTGAATATGCATTAAATTATTGAGTATGGATTGGTTCAAGGACCTGTAATTAAGCATAAAGCAAACTGAATTCAAATTTGCAAATTTGTGAACATGTCTTGGTGAAGAACAAAAGTGAATTTTTGCCAACTTGTGAAATTCGAATCTCTCAAGTTATGAGGTTGTTTGATGAGTTCTTGGACATTTTGGAAAGCTTGTAATGTGTACTACAATCCATCTTTGAAATGCAATTTGAAATTCCAAGTGGAAGGGTATGAAAAGTGGCCTTGAAGTAGGGTAGAAAACCTTGTCAAAATAGGTCAAATTTCACTAAGTTAAAAGATGGTTTAGTGCCCTTATTCAAAAAATCATAACTTGAGATACAAGCTTCAAATGAGAAAACTTTGTGAATCAAAGTTGTAGATTTTGCAACAAGCTACAACTTTCATGTTTTGACTTTTGTTTGAATCCAAATGGATCATGGTGAAAAGATGGGGCAAAGTTGGGAAAAAAATTAGGGTTTTCCATAACTTAGAAAAATTCTAAGTTATGAAAAATTCCATTTTCAAACCCTAATTTGCATTTTGTGATTTCTTGGTGAACAAGTTTCATAATTTGGCATGTTTTGATGAAAAATGAATCTTGACTCTTGATTTTGACCAAAAAAGTCAAAGTTTGACTTTTCAGTATACAGTCAAAATTGATCAATTGACTGGGAAATTCAACTGTCAATCTTGTGTACTTGGGATCTTTTGAGCTTGATGAACATGTCAAGATAATTCCATGGGGTCCTTGAGTCCATATGTGAGCTTGGTTTGCCATTGGCTAGGTCAAACAGTCAAAAATTGCCTTTGTGCAGTCAAAACCCTAAAAATGACCATTTTGCCCTTTTGGTGATCTGATCAAATTTCTTGGGGAATTGTGATCCAAACTTGATCAAATGGTTCATATGAGTTCATAATGTTGATGTGGATCAAATTTCATGAGGTTTGACTGTAAATTGGCCACAGTTGACTTTTTCCCCAATACAGCTGATTTCTAGGTCAACTGTCCAATTGACTGGGTAAAACTTGGAATCAAGACTTGAAACTTGGTATAGGTAAACTTGGGAGTCCATTATGAAGCATGAAAGTCATCTTAGGCATTTTAGGTCAAAACATCTTTAGGCAAACACAAACCCTAATTTGAGTCCACAGTGCAAGGAGAAGTCTTGAGCAGAGGAAACCCTAATTGGATCTTGATCTTCAAAGGTCTTGTGATGAGAAAATGTTGAGGAAATGGGAGGGCAAATTTTAGGGTACAACAGTTGCCCCTGTTCAATCTTCTTGGACCTGAAGAGTTAGATTGGCAAGTTTGCCTTTCGTGACTCGAGGGTAAAAGGAGATTGGACACTAGAGTGCCCGGAAATTTGCACTCGCATGCTGGAGTCTCAACAACGTGGTGTCGGGAATGGGCTTATAGATGCCATCTGGAAAAGTGACAGAACTTTGTCGGGAATGGGCTTACAGATGCCATTTGGAAGTGTTGATCGCATAAGAGGTTCCTTAGCGAGAACTTGTGTGTTTAAGAAAGACAGATGTTTTCCTGGCTTGTTACAGGTGTTTGATCTTCAGTCTCCTTATGCAGATATGCCCTGGCTGGATACAGGTATCGAATCTTCAATCGGTTGCTCACAGATGTGCCCTGGCTGGATACAGGAGTCGAATCTGGAAATAGTCGTCAATAGATATGCCCTGGCTGGATACAGGAGTCGAATCTTTGAACTCTGCAGACGTGCCCTGGCTAGATACAGGAATCGAGTCTGGAAATGTGGTCAACAGATATGCCCTGGCTGGATACAGGAATCGAATCTGGAAATGTTGTAGTTGATAGATGTGCCCTGGCTGGATACAGGAGTCGAATCTTTGAACTCTTCAGACGTGCCCTGGCTAGATACAGGAATCGAGTCTGGAATTGTGACAGTTGAAAGTAGTCTTTTTTGAGATTGTCTTTTTCCTGAAAAGGCAAAGACGTAAGCTGTATGCAATGTCATGATGTATGATATGCATGATGTCATGATGTTCAACATTTGATATTGTATGTGTCTCATCATGTATGTAAGCAGAATGTATGAAAATGTGAAATGTTTATGAGTGTAACTTCATCTTAGGAAAATAAATCCCTGACGAATGACCGGGAAGCTGTTCTGCGGAAGAGATGTTTGACCAAAGCTCTGATGAGAGGCCTGCTGAGGACTTTAACAATGGATTCCGCTGAGGATAATGATGATAAACTCCGCTGGAGAACCCCAAAGATAGACTCTGCTTGGGAAAAAACAAAGATAAACTTCGCTTGGGATTGAAGGAACTTTTGCCGGGAACGGTCTTCCGTGGCTTTTAGCTGAGGATAACCCAGTTATAAGTCCTTGTGAGGAAATAACTCTAAATAAAACTCGGGCGAGACGTTCGTACTTCGCCGGGGATAAGCTCGCAGAATCTACTAGGGATGAGCTTTTAAGACCTGCCGGGGGATGTTTTGCCTTTTTCAGGATCGACGGGGAATCGACTCCTGCTTGGGGAAAGTGCTGCTGAATTTTGCCTTACTCTGCGGGGAGTTGAGATGATTTGGTCACATTCTCAGTTGAACCTGCCTTGGTGCTTTGGCGGACAAAACAACTAGACCGCATTAGACAACTCCACATTGCCCCTGTCTTTGATGTCACTTGTAATTAATCTCTTTTCATATGCAAACATTTATGAATCAGCAATTTAATGTCAAATGCATATATCAAAATGAACATTGGACGTTCTTCGCAAGACAAAACAACAAAAGAAAAACAATGGCAATTTGTATGGACAAATGAATTTTCATTGATTTAAACTTTGCCTGTGAATAGGCGTTTTTTGTACAAGAGACTGACATCCTAGTAAGAGGACATCGCCAAATAACATAGAGTTTACAATTTGAAAAACAAAACAGCTATGTGAACAATCCCACTGGGTTCCAACTCTGCTATCGCCTTTATGTTTTCGAACGTCTCATCGCCTTACTGCCTAATCTGAAGATGAAGCTGATTGGTCAATGCCGAAATTTGGGCCAGATAGTTGATGCCGGATTCCGGGTGCGAAGTGATCCAATGAGACATAGTGTTACGCTCTTATCCCTAACTTTTGCCTGGACCGCCCTTTCGGGTTTTCAGTCCAACGGGATACCCTTTTTTGCCCAAGCCGCCCTTTCAGGTTTTCGACTTGCCGGGTGTATAGATTTTTATTTATTTCATCCCTTATTTTTGCCCGAACCCTTTTGGTTCGCCGGGAAGCCCTTATTTTTGCCTAGGTATGTCAACCTAGCGGGTCTTTTATTTAGGCGTAGTATTTTTTCACTATGTCTGCATTGGCGGGGTGAGGAAGGTCGTCACCATCCATGGTGGTTAGGATCATGGCTCCTCCTGAGAACACACGTTTAACCACAAATGGCCCTTCATAAGTAGGGGTCCATTTGCCCCGGGGATCACTTTGAGGAAGGATGATGCGTTTGATTACCAGGTCCCCAACTTGATACTCTTGCGGTCTGACTTTCTTGTTAAATGCCCTGATCATCCGTTTTTGATACGTTTGACCATGACAGATAGCAGTGAGCCTTTTTTCGTCAATTAGATTTAATTGATCAAGTCGAGTTTGGATCCAATCATCTTCTTTTAAGTCTGCATCCTTCATTATTCGGAGAG
Organism: Vicia faba; assembly: GCA_948472305.1. Classification (NCBI taxonomy): domain Eukaryota; kingdom Viridiplantae; phylum Streptophyta; class Magnoliopsida; order Fabales; family Fabaceae; genus Vicia; species Vicia faba. The sequence goes on along the minus strand of OX451737.1, from coordinate 722,458,095 downwards.
AGGGTATCTGGATTTCAATTGGCAAGACTGCCTCCATGCCGTAGACCAAGGAGAAAGGAGTTGCCCCGGTTGATGTCCTTGCTGAGGTGCGGTACCCATGAAGAGCGAACGGTAACATTTCGTGCCAATCTTTATAGGTCACTGTCATCTTCTGCACAATTTTCTTGATATTTTTATTGGCTGCCTCTACAGCCCCATTCATCTTCGGCCGATAGGGGGAAGAATTGTGGTGCTGTATCTTGAACTGTTCACAGAGTTCAGTGATCATTTTGTTATTGAGATTGGTACCATTGTCCGTAATGATCCTTTCTGGGACTCCGTACCGACAAATCAGATTATGCCGGATGAATCGTGCCACGACGCTTTTGGTTACTGTGGCATAGGAAGCTGCTTCGACCCATTTCGTGAAGTAATCGATCGCCACCAAGATGAAACGATGCCCATTGGATGCCGTCGGTCGGATTTCACCGATCATATCGATGCCCCACATTGCGAAAGGCCAAGGTGCCGTTAGGACATTCAAAGGAACCGGAGGGATATGCACCTTGTCAGCATAGATCTGGCACTTATGACAAGTCCGGGAGTGTTGGTAACAATCGGCTTCCATCGTGGACCAGAAATATCCTGCCCGAAGGATTTTCTTAGCCATGGTGTGTCCACTGGAATGGGTCCCAAATGTACCTTCATGTAGTTCCATCATAATTTTCTCTGCTTCAGCCTTATCCACACAACGTAACAGAGTTGAATCATGATTCCGTTTGTAGAGAATGCCGTTGCTGAGGAAGAATTTTGCAGCAAATCTCCTCATGAACTTCTTATCATTGACAGATGCACCTTCCGGGTATTCCTGGGCTTCCAAGTACCTCTTCACCTCGTGATACCAGGGTTTTTCAGTCACCTTCTCAGCCTCGAGCTCGCAGCAGTAAGCCGGTTCATCCAACTTCCAGATCGTGATTTGAGGAGCCTCATTATCCCATTTAACTCTGAACATTGAAGACATCGTGGCTAGCGCGTCCGCTAGCTGATTCTCCTCTCTAGGGAAGTGCTCAAAAGTTATCTCTTCAAAGTGAGGGAGCAAGGTCGACACATACTCCTTGTAAGGAATGAGATTCGGGTGTTTCGTATCCCACTCGCCTTTGATCTGATTGATCACGAGAGCGGAATCTCCGAAGACACTTAGAAACTTGATCCTCAAATCGATCGCAGCTTGTAAACCCATGATACATGCCTCATATTCTGCCATGTTGTTGGTGCAGCTGAAACATAATCGGGCGGTGAGTGGAGTATGAGTCCCCTTGGGAGATATGATTACAGCACCGACGCCGTTACCCAAAGCATTGGAGGCTCCGTCAAAATGCATAGACCATCGGGATCCTTTCTCAGGTCCTTCATCCGGTCCAGGTACTTCACAGTCAGTTACCACCATGATGTCTTCGTCCGGAAAATCAAAGTTCAATGATTGATAATCGTCCACAGGTTGGTGTGCCAAATGATCAGCCAGTACACTCCCCTTAATTGCCTTCTGAGTTGTATACTGGATGTCATATTCTGTTAAGATCATTTGCCATCTCGCTATCCTCCCAGACAGAGCGGGCTTTTCAAATATGTACTTGATGGGATCCATCTTTGAAATCAATAAAGTAGTGTGAGTCAGCATATACTGTCTCAGCCGGCGAGCAGCCCATACAAGAGCGCAGCAAGTTTTCTCAAGCAGTGAGTAACGAGACTCACAGTCGGTAAACTTTTTGCTCAAGTAATAAATAGCGTGCTCTTTTCGGCCAGACTCGTCATGCTGCCCCAGCACACACCCCATTGAATTATCAAGCACTGTCAAGTATAGTATCAGAGGTCTTCCTTCCACTGGTGGCATAAGAATGGGTGGCTCTTGGAGGTATTCCTTTATTCTTTCAAAGGCGGCCTGACATTCATCATTCCAGCGTACCACTTGATCTTTCTTCAGTAATTTGAAGATTGGCTCACAAGTAGCAGTCAGATGTGAGATGAATCGGGCAATGTAATTCAATCGTCCTAGGAAACCTCTGACTTCTTTCTCTGTTTTTGGGGTCGGCATCTCTTGAATAGCTTTAACCTTGGCAGGGTCCACCTGGATACCTTTATCACTTACAATGAAACCTAGCAATTTTCCGGACCTCACCCCGAAGGTGCATTTGTTGGGATTCAATCTCAGCTTGTACAACTTGAGTCGGTCAAACAACTTCCTCAGATGATCAAGGTGCTCCTCCTCAGTTTGAGACCTTGCAATCATGTCGTCAACGTATACTTCAATCTCATGATGGATCATATCATGAAATAAAGCAACCATGGCACGCTGATAGGTTGCCCCAGCATTTTTCAATCCGAATGGCATGACCTTATAACAGAAGGTGCCCCACTGGGTCACAAAGGTAGTCTTCTCCATATCTTCTGGAGCCATCTTGATCTGATTATACCCTGAAAAACCATCCATGAAGGAGAACACCTTGTGTTGAGCCGTATTGTCAACAAGGACATCAATGTGAGGTAGGGGGAAGTCATCCTTGGGGCTGGCCCTGTTCAGATCCCTGTAGTCGACACACATTCTGACCTTACCGTCCTTCTTCGGCACTGGCACAACATTGGCAACCCACTGAGGGTAAGAAGTTACTGCAAGGAAACCTGCATCAAACTGTTTCATCACCTCAGCTTTAATCTTCTCAGACATCTCTGGACGCATTCGTCGAACTTTTTGCTTTACTGGAGGGCAATCTTCCTTGGTTGGCAAATGGTGAACTACAATGTCGGCATCCAAACCAGGCATATCTTCATAAGACCAGGCAAAGATCTCCATGTAGTCTTGTAGCATCTGGATCAATCGTTGCTTCACGCTGAGCTCTAGATTGGCACCAATTTTGACCTCTTTCCTATCTGTCTCAGTACCCAGGTTAATTGTCTCCACAGGCTCTTCATGTGGTTGAATAGCCCTCTCTTCCTGTAGTAGCAGTCTTGCGAGTTCACCAGGCACTTCGCAATCATCTTCACCTTCGTCTTCGGCCAAGTTGATCGGATTTTCGAAGTCATAACTGGCGGTAGCAGAGCTGTTGCCAGTGAGATCCAGAGTGGATTGAAACCTGTATAAGTGAGTGTGTGTAAATATAGCTGTTTTGCAATATGTATAACACAGAAAGAAAAGGAGCACAAGATTTGAAATGCAACAAACGTCCAATGTTTTGATTGATGATATATGAAAATGTCATACAAAAAGCCCTCACAAATGGAGCTACGATGCCCCGGGCAGGACACCGAGCCAACAGAGTTTTAACATATTGTTTGTTATAAATTTGGAAATCAAAAGAAATTAATTACTGCGTGACAAATGTGATAGGGGTAAAATCCTTTGCTGTCCAGTTGCTTGGTCCGTCGCTGGCAGTCGGGTAGATCCAATTATCAAACTCAGCTTCCTCCACATCCTCCTCGATAGCATTCACCCTTGAGCTGGAAATAAACACCGGAGCCTTTCCAATCTTCTCTTTGCGCACCGCCTTCTGAGCCTCTGCAGTAAAGCCTAGCCCAAACTTGTCGTTCTTCTGAGTGAAGTCAGGAAGCTGACCCCAGTGTGCACCATTGCCTTTCTGAACCACAGCCCGGGCATCCCTTAGGGAAACCATCTTCAAGGAATCATTCTCTTCGGCCATTGTCTCCGCAGCTGCTGAAATTGGATGTACCTCCTCGAAATGTTGGAAGGGAGTTTCAATAAACTCTCCGTCCATCTCGATGTACCTGAAGGAATTCAAATGGCTCACCATATACTCCTCTTCTCCTTGCACAGTGACAATTTTCCCCCTGACGGGATACTTCAGCTTTTGGTGTAAGGTGGAGGTCACTGCCCCAGCTTTGTGGATCCAAGGTCTACCCAACAGACAGGAGTACGATGGACGTATATCCATCACGTAAAAGGTAGAGTCAAACACTTGAGAGCCCACACGAATAGGGATGTTAACCTCCCCATGAACCATCCTCTTGGAACCGTCAAAGGCTCTGACGATGATATTGCTGGGTTTCAACTCCAGGCCTTCATAATCCAGACGATCCAAAGCCTTTTTCGGAAGAACATTCAAAGAAGAACCAGTGTCCACCAATACATGTGCCAGAGTAGTGCCCCTGCATTCAATAGAGACATGCAGGGCATCATTGTGGTCTCTCCCTTTTGCGGTCAGGTCAGCATCTGAAAAGCCCAAGCCGTTGTCCGCCGTCAGATTTGCTATGCAGTCAGTGAACTGAACTGCAGACGTCTCCTGCGGCACATGGGCCGTTTTGAGAAATGAGATTAATGCCTTAGCGTGAGCCTCGGAACATAGCAATAGGGAGAGCAGGGAGATCTTGGAGGGTGTATGCCCTAACTGCTCAACAACATTAAAATCACTTTTCTTTATTATCTTCAGAATCTCCTCCATTTCTTGTCGGGAGGCCTCAGCATTCACGGGTATTGGTGCCTCCATCCGGGCAGGCTCTTCTTCAATCCCTTTGCCCCGAGCATTTGATGACTCGGCAGCAGGGGACACAATTTGATCAGCAACAGGACTTGGTAAACTTGCAGGTTTTATGAGGAGGGGTCTTCGAATAGCGGGAGGCGCAATGTCAGGCGAGAAGAGCCTGCCACTGCGGGTGACTTTAGCCGGACCGGTGATATCGCAGATACTGGCACTAGCATCAAATTCTTGCTTGATTCCATTTACATATACGTCTGCCCCATAATGCCAGGGGACAGCCTTATCAGACACGTAGGAGAGGGGTCCTGGAACAGTAATGATCACAGGCGCAACTGTCAAGATTTGAATAGGCTTCTTTGGGGGAGCCTTGATTGGATTTTTGAAGATGGTAATCACGGAAACTTCTTTCATTGGAACCAATTGAACAGCAGTCTTTTTGAATAAAATCTCCTTGCTATCCATTAGGCCTTGGATGCCTAACCTTAGCAAGGGACAATCGGATAGGGAAATAGCACAGAATGGGCAACCTTCGCCGCAACCCGGAAATAAACCGGACCGCAGTAGGTTCTTCTTAACAGTCTTCAAAGGGGTAACAACTTCATTTATCGAAACAGCATACACTTCTTCCTCAATGGCACTTACCCTATGCTGGGGCATAGGAGCCGTTACAACATTCGGTCTTTCCGGCGCTTCAAACTGAATTTCTTTTGCGTCAATTAGATCTTGCACTTTGTTTCTCAAGGCCCAACAATCATCAGTAGTGTGCCCGGGACTATCAGAATGATAAGCACACCGGGCATTCGGGTTGTATTTAGGGGACGCAGTGTTGACGACCTTAGGAGCTTCTTTGAGGGTCACCAGGTTGGTGGATAACAGTTGGGGTAAAATTTGAGATAATGTCATACTCAATCGGGTATACTGCCTCTTGGGCCTTTCACTTCTTTGCTGATTGTACTGCTGAGGAGCAGCAACAGGTTTAGAGATGACCAAAGCATTAACGGCTTGGCGACTTTCGGGCTTGACTTGTCTTCTAGGGCCATAGACGGCGCTTGCTTCTTTCTTAAATGGCCTCTTCTCAGCACTTGTAGAGGCAGCCTTCTGTATCTTGCCTGACCTGATGCCAGCTTCAATTCTCTCTCCCGTTAATATCAAATCTGTGAACCCAGCGGAGGAGTTACCAACCAAATGATTGAAAAACGGACCAGACAACGTTCCCAGAAACATATCAACCAGCTCTCGATCGGTTAATGGAGGCTGCACCCTGCCAGCCAAATCTCTCCATTTTTGAGCGTACTCTTTGAACCCCTCACCCGTCCCTAGAGACATACCCTGAAGTTGGGTACGCGTAGGAGCGAGATCAGAATTGTATTGGTATTGTCTGTAAAACGCAGTTGCCAAATCTTCCCAGTGCCGGATGCTAGCTCCGTCCAATTGGTAGAACCATTCAAGTTGTGACCCCGAGAGGCTGTCTTGGAAGAAGTGAATCCAGAGGTTCTTATCCGCCGTGTAAGGTTGGATTTTCCTTACATACGACCTTAGATGCAGCTTTGGGCAGGAGACCCCATCATACTTGGCGAAGGCAGGCGCCTTAAACTTGTGTGGAATTACTACTCCAGAAGATAATCCCAAATCTCCGAAATCCAGCCCCGGCACGTTCTGAATTTCCATAGCGCTCAAACGGTCCTCCAGTTGTTTGTATCTGTCAGCAGCAGGTGGGTATTGTTCCTCGTTATAGTCCGTCTCGTTGTCGGAGACTGCGGGACTAGGAGCTCCTCCCCCTTGGGGACTGTTTTTCTCAGCAGAAGAAGTGGTTGGATCAGCTTCATTGTGGAGTGTGTTCCCAAATCTGCGTCCGGTGTTGAACATCGCCGTCCTCTTTTTCTTCTTCTTCTTCAGGAGTAGAGTCTTCAACTCTTGCTGACCCTGGGCTAGGCTTAGGACCATCTCTTGAAACTGTGCACTTTGGGCCTGAAGGGCCTTGATTGCTTGTTCACTGGATGACTCCGAATTCATGATGACTGTGCACATAAACAGCGAAGAAAATTAAGCAACCTGTGAAATAGGGTACCTGCTATGCATATGGTGTAATGGAATGCGTATGTTTTATGTTTTCAAAGACAAATAAGATTCAACTTTGTAGACAAAAAGGGAAACACACTTCATTAGATTAAAATTTTTCAATTGTTCAACAATTTGCCCTTAGGCATTACAGGAATGAAAAATACGGAAAAGGAAATAAAACTACAAAAGGGAATAATCAAAGCTCATCAATGCTCCCATGGCCTCCTCCTCTCAGTGCTGATGTAGTTGTTCAGGATACGTTCTTCCTCCAATTGCTTAGTCAGCCTTTGGACCTTCCTTTCCTGCTCGTTGAACTTCTCCCGATAGAAATCCCGTTCTTCCTTTAGCTGTGCCCAAGATCTCTTCATGGTGTCAAAATCAGTAGGTATCTGAGGAGGGAGGACAGTTGGAGGAACCCCATCTTCATCGGGAGATTCAAGAATGATTGGTCTGACAGCTTCGTACGGCATACCTAACTTCTGAGCACGGATGCGGACCCATTTGCAATAGGGCTCCAATGGTAAAGAAGTCTTTGGTCCTAACTCATGTGGGTCAGCTTTGTGGATTCTGTCCCAAGCTCTAATGAATCCCTGGCGTAGTTTGTCACTACCTGCCTGAAACTCAAAATGGAAGTGAGGAACCAGCATTTCATGGGGCCCATCTCCTCTGGCTCTTCCAAACTGACGGAGAGCTAAACATGGATTGTAAGAGATTCCTCCTTGGATACCGATCAACGGGACATTAGGGTATTCTCCGCAACGGTCGATAACAGCTACCTCATCCAAGCCTCTGAGAGTCCAAGTGATATCCTTATCTGTGAGAGACATTAACCTCCGAGCCCAACCTTTTCCTTCTTCATTCTTTAGCACGGACTTAGGAAGGTGCGAAATAAACCACCTTACCAGCAAAGGAGCACAACACCACGGAGTTCCCCGTTTTCGAGCAGTACGAGCATGGAGTTGTTGTAGAATGTCACCCAAGAGAGTGGGTACCGGATTTCGAGACATGAAGATTCTTATGACATGGATACTGATGAAGGTGTCAGGGTTGGGAAACAATACCAGACCATAGATCAAAAGAGCCAGAACATCTTCATATGCTTTGAAGTCCAAGTCATTCCAGAAATCATTAGCCTTGCCAACCAGAAATTTGACCAAAAAGCCCTTGATCCCATTTCTAGTTTCCCAGTTGGACAATACCTCTTCTTTGGTCAAGGGGAGAATTGCAGCAATCTCTTCAGGCCTAGGAGTCCTTTCCAAACCAGTGAATGGAGTTTGTTCCAGGACAGGGATCCCAAGCAGATAAGAGAACTCTTCCAGGGTAGGAACCAGCTGGAAGTCTTGAAAGGTGAAACAATGATGCAGAGGGTCATAAAACTGGGTCAGAACACTTATCAGTTGTTGGTCCCATTTTGCAGTGATCAAGCCAAGGAGGGAACCATGTTTGTTGATGAAGGAGGTAGTGTTTGGAATTCTTTCAACCAGATCTTTGAGTAAAACTGGTGGTTGAACAAAGTTGAGCCGGACAGTATTTCTACGCACGGGCATCATGATGTCCTACAAAACAGAGCAAAGATGAAACCTTTTTGTCTTTTGAAATGGGTTAGCTTTTTATGCATGCAATGGTATGATGGCATGATGCTATGATGAAGCACATCACAAGTATTCACATAGGCAAATAAAGCACACAAGTCACACAAGACACCCTTAGGTTTCAGGCCAGCATGAGTTTCAGGTATTACCCTCTTTTGGTTTTGTTGGTTAAAACCTGTCCTATCAAAAGTAACCGGGTTCTAGCGGATCTCAAATCATTGGCTACCCTCAATCGGTCATAACTCCAGCATCGCAATCTTTTCTCGCGGCCAGAACCATCTCGAGAGTTTAGCCTCAATGAGTGTAGCATACTGCTACTGTCCTAATAGCCAAGTTGGTCAATTTAGGGTTCTAAGGTTGGTTGGTGTTTAATGACCCCTTAGAAGACCTATATTCTCCCCGTTACAACACAAGGGATATAGGTACAGACTAAGATGCCACACCAACGTAGCCACTGCTTCACCCATGTCGGTCTACGCCGGACAGGTCCCTCACAGATTATGCTACCTAAAAAGGGTATTTCCCAGATCCGGGTTAGGATCTATGAAACTCCAATGCAAAGCCCACAAACATAAAAGCAAACAAAGCAAACAATTGAAAACACAGGTGATCTAAAACCCTAAGGTTACTCCACTTTTAAGTAATCCCCAGCAGAGTCGCCAGTTCTGTGATACGGTGGGAGAACTGACTTGAGGTTTGCGTTTGTATTCGCAAATGTTGCGGTTAGCAAGAGTCGCCACCGACTTTTTATTTTATCCTAAGGAAAGGTTAAAAAGCACAGCAAAAACCTTTTGAGATGTTTTCTTGGGTTCGGGGAGTAGATTATAGAAAGGGAAGGTATTAGCACCCTTTCTATCCATGGTTATCCATGGGCTCTTAGTTACTTGCTTAGATCACTTCCCTTTTGTTTTCAATTGTTTTAAATGGTGCTTGAGTGTGTGGGTTTTGAAAATGTTTTGAAAAGAGGCCAATGTGGTGGCAACCTTTGCAATGATCCATGTGGGGATGTATACAAAGATGTATGTCTTTTGAAAAGGTTTTCATTTTTTGAAAGTTGTTTTGAAAATGTAGTGAAGTGTGGTTTGAAAAATAGGCAAGTGTTTTGTTTTGCAAGTTGGTTCAAGTAACTAAGAGGTTATCTACTCCTAAATTTCTCAAAAGATTATTGCTATACTTTAACCCTTTTAACAAATTTGCACCACCATTGTATTTGGTGGGCAACCTTGTGTTAGGATGTGAAAGGGACAGGCGCGGGTCATCGTTTAGACCATAATTGTAACAACGTTAAATGTCTTTGGGCAATTTCTCTAAGGGACTTGATCATTTGTTTTGTTTGTTTTGAAAAGTTTTATCGAGGGACTATGATCATTCGTTTTGTTTGTTTTGCCCAAAGATGTTCAACATACAATATGGCCCATTTATTTGAAGGCAACAAGTGGAATACCCTAGGGGGTGCAAGTGTGATTTGTGTGTCCATTTTCATGCTTGTTTGTCTTGTATTAGGTCAAACTATTTTTTATCGTTTTTTCGCATACAAACCCTAATTCTAGCATGTTATTATTTAGAAAGCAATAAAGTGCGAAATTAAAATTACTAAACTATTACACAACCAAATATGGGAAGGGGGGTACAAATGTTCAAATGGGGATATAGACAAGAATTTAAATCTAGATTATTACAACAATTGGATATTTGCATAGTAAATAAATTGCATAATTTAAATGTAAATAAAATAAATATGTAAAATGTAAAAAAAAAGAAAGTTTTTTATGTGTATGAGAAAATATTTATGTAAAAGGAAAAAGAAATAAAAATGTATTTATTTTTTAGTATTTTGAAACTTAGGGGTAAGAAACCCTAATTTTTATATAAAAAGTATTATTATTTAATTTAATTCTATTATTTATTTATTATGTACAAAAATAAAATAAAATGAAGTATTTTGTGAAAAAAAGTATTTTTGTATCAAATATTGATAAAATGAAGAAAATCAAGTATTTTATATTTTTATCTTAAATATAATAATAAACATGTATATATATATATATTAAACCCTAAATGAGTATTATACAAAATAAATATTTATTTAATATTTTAATAAAATAAATAAAAGTATTTTTTTGTGTGAAATATTTTCAGAAAGTAAAAATAAAAATAAAATGTATCTACATTATTTTCTATTTATTTTAATAATAGTGTATATATATATTTGTATATAAATAAAAGAAATAAACAAACAAATATGCCATAAATACAAAAAATGATGGAAAAAATATTTTAAAAATTTTAATGGCATGAGAAAAAATAAACAAAGTCAACCCAAAAAGAAAAAGTCAAAAATGTTGAAAAATAAACAAATGGGCTCAGGGGGTGTAAACCAAAAAAATGGGGTGTGAAAAGGAAACAAATCCAGGCCCAGCCCAGATCACTTCTTCTTCAACCTCTGTACATCTTTCTTCTCACAGAACACGCGTTTTCTAACTCTGGATTCCTGGACTTTCAAGCAAAACTCATAACATGAAAAGTGTAGAGCATTAAGAGACGGTTTCAACCATATAAAGAACATGACCTATCTCTCCAAGATGAGAGAGAATTTCTCTCCCCCTCTTTTCTGACCTAGTTTTTCTACCATTTTCAGAGCTAAAATTCTCTTCACTCAGACAAAAGAAATGAAAAGTAAAGCTATGTACATGTTCAGGGCCATGAGTAGGACTTTGTTTCTTCACAAACTTAAGACTAAAGATGCCTAATAAGAGAGATACGAATTCAAACTTTTACCTGTGCAGTTGAACTTCTATGTGGAGAATGAGAGACTTTCAGTGCAATGTAATGATTGGAAAAGCTTCCTTGAAGTCCAGGGATGCTTTTTCAATGCTCACTTTGTCTTGAAACTTCTTGTATCAAGCTATAGAACTTCACCTGCAAGCTAAAGATGTGAAAATGGTGGAAGTGGTTAGAGCAACTACAGATCGTGCCTTAGCTTCTGGATAGCTTGCATATGTTGTAAGGAAGGTAGAGGAACAGGTTTGGACAGAAATGCTTGAAGGGATTGAGAGATTGCACTCAAACTGCAGGGGCACCCCTGTTTGTGCAGTTTGAGGATGATTCTGAGATGGAGGGTGTTTGAAAGGGAAATGGCTCGTGCAAAAGCTTCAATGTGGTCTATGGAATGTGTTTGATATCTTTTGTGCTGTGTTTTTTTGCTGAGATGAGAGATAGCATATGTTATGGACCTTTCTTCACACTTAAGCTACCAAAAGCAAATTGGTGTTCTAGGTCAGTATAGGACCCCCTAATGTGCTGCATCAACTCCTCTTGATCAGTGTGTTATGCCCATAATCTTGTGTTAACCAGATCTTCTTTGTACTTGTTGGATTACAAACTTGACATAAAGCTAAACTTTTCAAAAATGGAAATTCCACTTTATCTAGTTTAGGATTAAACCATTATGCAATGTTAGAACACAAAGAACATGACCTTAACACATTGAATATGCATTAAATTATTGAGTATGGATTGGTTCAAGGACCTGTAATTAAGCATAAAGCAAACTGAATTCAAATTTGCAAATTTGTGAACATGTCTTGGTGAAGAACAAAAGTGAATTTTTGCCAACTTGTGAAATTCGAATCTCTCAAGTTATGAGGTTGTTTGATGAGTTCTTGGACATTTTGGAAAGCTTGTAATGTGTACTACAATCCATCTTTGAAATGCAATTTGAAATTCCAAGTGGAAGGGTATGAAAAGTGGCCTTGAAGTAGGGTAGAAAACCTTGTCAAAATAGGTCAAATTTCACTAAGTTAAAAGATGGTTTAGTGCCCTTATTCAAAAAATCATAACTTGAGATACAAGCTTCAAATGAGAAAACTTTGTGAATCAAAGTTGTAGATTTCGCAATAAGCTACAACTTTCATGTTTTGACTTTTGTTTGAATCCAAATGGATCATGGTGAAAAGATGGGGCAAAGTTGGGAAAAAAATTAGGGTTTTCCATAACTTAGAAAAATTCTAAGTTATGAAAAATTCCATTTTCAAACCCTAATTTGCATTTTGTGATTTCTTGGTGAACAAGTTTCATAATTTGGCATGTTTTGATGAAAAATGAATCTTGACTCTTGATTTTGACCAAAAAAGTCAAAGTTTGACTTTTCAGTATACAGTCAAAATTGATCAATTGACTGGGAAATTCAACTGTCAATCTTGTGTACTTGGGATCTTTTGAGCTTGATGAACATGTCAAGATAATTCCATGGGGTCCTTGAGTCCATATGTGAGCTTGGTTTGCCATTGGCTAGGTCAAACAGTCAAAAATTGCCTTTGTGCAGTCAAAACCCTAAAAATGACCATTTTGCCCTTTTGGTGATCTGATCAAATTTCTTGGGGAATTGTGATCCAAACTTGATCAAATGGTTCATATGAGTTCATAATGTTGATGTGGATCAAATTTCATGAGGTTTGACTGTAAATTGGCCACAGTTGACTTTTTCCCCAATACAGCTGATTTCTAGGTCAACTGTCCAATTGACTGGGTAAAACTTGGAATCAAGACTTGAAACTTGGTATAGGTAAACTTGGGAGTCCATTATGAAGCATGAAAGTCATCTTAGGCATTTTAGGTCAAAACATCTTTAGGCAAACACAAACCCTAATTTGAGTCCACAGTGCAAGGAGAAGTCTTGAGCAGAGGAAACCCTAATTGGATCTTGATCTTCAAAGGTCTTGTGATGAGAAAATGTTGAGGAAATGGGAGGGCAAATTTTAGGGTACAACAATGTTGTACCCCAAAATTTGCCCTCTCATTCCTCAAGACAATTCTCACAAAGGACTCCCAAAATCCAAGCTTACACAAACGTATTTGGATTTTTCAGCATTAAGATTAAGGAAGAAATTGATAAAAAGGACAAAACAAATGAAAATGCCCTTTTTGACAAAGTTAAAGGAAAAGAAAGTTACTTTCGATTTTGCACCCTTTGATTGGACACTTTGGTCTTGGTTGCATCTTTCATTTGGGCGCTGGATTCTTTTGGGGAAAGCTCATTTCATGCTTCGATTGAGGCATTAGACTCGTTTGACTAAGATCATTTCCTGTTAGCATTAGACTTCACTTGAATCTTTGTGCAAATATTTCAATTGGCCATACAACATCTTCCCTGCTGTAGCGGTAGAAATGTTTAAGACTAAGCCATGTGATTGACTAGACTTGTACAAATCAAAATAAAATTGCCACCGCGCTTTATTCTTTCCAAAGGAATGGGAAAAGAGTGAATAACCCAAAAAAAGGGGGAAAGATTCAAGATAAGGGGGTTGGTTATGTAAAGGGAAGGTATTAGCACCCTAAACATCTACGGTACTCCGCAGGAACCTCTTTGTAAAATATGTATATTTTGGCTATGAAATATTGTGTAAAAAATGGATGGTGGAGGTGAGAAAAGAAATATATTTTTATGGTTTTTGCACCCACCGCGGTTATGAACCTTTAGTGTATACGTACCACCTTTTCATGCAATAGGGGATCAGGGTACACGTAGTTCCTCTTTAAAAAATTTAAAATGTAAGTGTGTTGGTTAATTTTTTATGAGATAAAACATCATCGTCATTGTCCGTGTGGAAAACATACCTACTACCCACAATCATGAGAAAAGAGAATTTGCATCATCTCAAAGTGGAGGATATGGCTTGGATTTTAAAATCAACAATGCCTCACTCAACACCCAAGTGGAAAATATCTCTATTCACTACATATTGTAGAAGTATAGTTGTTTGCATCACTACAAGGATTGACAAGAGTCTAATCTTTTGAGAAAGGTTTTAAAATAAGAAAGCCAAAGTGGAAAAAATGATTCAAAATGAGATTGATTGACTTTTAGTCTTCTCACAAAAAAATGATGTCAAAATATTATTAAGTTGATTGAAGTTTATTCATGAAAATGTTTTTGAAAATGCATGGACCTAAGTCCAAGTTTATTATGAAAGTGGTTCAAGTTTCAAAACAAGAGGAGTTTTCAAAAGGAGGAAGAAGATTTTTGAAATTAAAGAAGATGGGAGGAGAAGAAGAGACTATCCTAAAGCATAAGGTAATAGCTAGGGATAGGAACCATCTAACAACCGAGAAGCCAATACTTGACATTATGAGCCAAGATAGAATTCCATTTCTTTGGATTGAAACCAAACAAGCAAAGATACTTGACCTCTTGAAAGAACCAAACTTCAAGTGTATTAAGTCTTCACAAAAATTGGGCAGAGTAACGACTGTATACAGATGAATTACAGATTACAAACAAAGAATGTAATCACAATAACCTGCACACAAAATAAACAAACAACCCAATGTCTTGAGGTAAACCTCAAGAACTCTAGACAAAATATCAACTAAGGTTACAAAGTATCCAAAATAGGCCAAGGTTTCTAATCCTAAGTCCAAGAAGTCCCATACTCCATAATGCCAAGGATAGTAACCAAATAGTCCAAGTATCATTAAAGTTTTTATGGTTTATGTTGATTATTAGGTGTCTTAGAAGAAAAAAAAAAGAAAAGGCTCAAGTGAGCAAAGATGAAGATAGCATGAAATGTAATGCTTAAAGTAAATGATGCATAAATCATAAAAAAAATAAAAGGGCATAGAGTAACAACAAAGGGTAAAATCAATTATTAGTTATTAGTTGTTAGTTGGATGATCATCTTGAAACTTGTATTTGGAACTCATTAGAGGATTGGTATAACCAAATCATACACACAACAAGTTGCATTTGCTTTTTGTCAAGTATATCATCCATTTGGGATCCTCAAAAGTATCATTTAATGATCAACAATGTTTAAGTGATCCGTGTTGACCAAAAGTGTTGTAGATCCATTAGAGGATTGGTAGAACTAAAGCCTTCACATAATAAATCTCAAGGTTATTGGATCAAAGAGATCAAATTAACATACTTGGGCTTGCAAACATATGTCTGGTCCACGAATGATCATTTATTCGAATTGGGACAATATTTAGCGCTATGTTAAGCAATCGTAAGCAGACTTATGTAGAAGTCGCACCTATTTTGAGGCCGGTCAATAGCAATCTATGCACCATTTTTTTGAGACATGATATAGAGATCACGGTCCAATAACACTTAGTGTAATAAGAAAGGGATGAGATGGAGAGGGGTGGGGAAGAATATACAAACCTCATTTGAATTAAAATTTAATCAAATTATTATTAAAATTATTCATCCATTCTTGTGGAGTTAAACTCAACACCATGGATCCAATGATGTTAATAAAGTTCATGATAAAAAATTCAACCCAAGATTAGCCATAAAATAATCACAAAATAATATTGCATTTTAATATATACAGTAAAAAAGGTTTTAGAAATATTTAAAATAGAAATAAGGGATAAAAATATAAACTATATTCAAATTAATCAAGAAATAAAAAGTAAGACCATAGAAAAATCAGAAATGGACTCAAATATTTTTATAAATTTTTTGGTAATTCTTTTAAAGTCAGAAACTATTTTTAAAATTAAAAGAAATGAGTAAAATAAACCAAAAATGATAAAAAATAACAAAGTTTGAAATAAAAAATAAGTGAGGTCACCAATATTTGTCACAATATCATTGGATCAGTCCATATTTTTTTTAGAATTTAAAAATGCATAAAAGTTTTTTTAACATTTAAAAAACAAATCAAATAAAGTGAAAATTTATAAAAAATGGCAAAACACAAAATAAAATTGTGAAAAATTAAAAATTAGAAAGAGAAAAATCAAAAATATTTTTCATACTTTTTTCAGACACTGTTGACATGTCAATCGAAGGACACTGTTGACATGCCAATCAAAAGACACTTGACCATCATTAAAAAAAAATCATTTTCTTTAGGCAAGTGTTTGTAGCTACCCATGTAAGAGAAAACCTTGGGAAACAATGAGAGGGAAAATTTTGGGGTACAATAGATAAGTTTTATCAGAGAAAAATCATAAACTTTTTAAGTCTTTAAAGATCTATGTCAAAAACTTCAAAGAGAAAAGGATAGTTATGTCATCAAAATAAGAAGTGATCATGGAAAGAAATTCGAGAACAATAAATTTGTTGATTTTTGTTCCTCTGAAGGAATCTGTCATGAATTTTCTTCTCCCATTACTCCTCATCAAAATGGGATTATGGAACTCAAAAACAAAACTCTTCAGAAATCTTCTAGAGCTATGATTCATGCTAAGAAGTTACCCTACCACTTTTGGGCTCATCTATGAATACTGCGTGTTATATCCATAACAAAGTCACTCTAAGAAAAGGCACCTCAGCCACCTCGTATGAAATATGGAAGGGAAGAAAACCTTCTGTCAAATACTTTCTTGTTTTTGGAAGTAAATGTTACATCTTAGCTGATCGTGAACAGAGAAGGAAGATGGATCCCAAGAGTGATGAGGGAATATTCCTAGGTTACTCTACAAATCGCAGAGCTTACAGAGTCTTTAACTCCATAACTAAGGTTATTATGGAATCCATAAATGTTATTATTGATGATAGAGGATGGAATGATGAAGATGATGTCTTAGAAGATGTTGGAACATCTTTGTCAGACATTCCAACGGAATCTAATGACAGAAGTACTGATCCTAATCCAACTCAAGAAGATCCTGAGCCCAGTCAACTCAATAAAGGGCCTTCAATCAGAACTCATAGAGATCATCCTAAGGAACTTATTATAGGAGATCTAAATAAAGGAGTTACTAGTATATCAATAAAAGGGATGTTAAACTCTTGCTTTGTTTCAAAAATCGAGCCTAAGAATGTCAAAGAAGCCTTAATTAATGAGTTATGGATTAATGTTATGCAAGAAGAGCTAGAACAATTTAGAAGAAATGAAGTTTTGGATCTGGTTCCAAGACCTGAAGGGACAAATGTGATTGGCACTAAATGGGTGTACAAGAATAAATCCGATGAAAAAGGTGAAGGAAAATTGCGACCAAAATCGCAGCGGAATTTAAAATTTTCCTTTAGCGATCCTTACGAATGAGCATGGTCAGTGATAGAAATATTTACCTCTTGTGGCGATTCAGACCTTTGATGTTGTGATCACGAGCATTGATGAAGAACAACGCCTCTACTCAGTCCACACGAATAGATCGCTTTCGGTCACAGTGCTAGCTGATCACGAACGAAAACTTTGAGTGAGAGAGAGAATCAAAAACGAAATTGCATCAAGTGAAATTGCTTCATCACAAGGGATCTATTTATAGAATCACTCGTGTGGGCTACAAGATAAAAGCCCAATTAAGGCTATAAGCTAAAAGCCCAATTAAGCTTATGGAAATCATACCTTATGATGTACCATATATCACTTATCCACGTGGTACCTTGCCACTTTGCGTATTACACTTAAGTGCGCCGTACCTTACGGTGTTCCTTATTTATTCTATCTCTCATCAACCTGTCCTTATGTGTGTGACCCTGTAGGTTTTCGCGACGTTGGAAATTATGTTAAATCACACATTTAATATAATAAACAGTGAGCGGTATCTAGCAACACATCACTGTTACCCAAGTCACGAAAATGTCATGTGATCTGACCAAACCTTTTCCGTGATAATATTTGTGTTGTACAATTACCCTTTTGCCCTCATGTCTATATTGAACACAAGGCATACACTGTGTCACCCTTGTCCAGTTCAATATTGGGCCCTTAGACATTTATCCTGTTATGCAGGATGAGAAAATTCCATCTAGGTCACTCTTGTCCCTTAGCATGCTTTGTGAAGTGCCCATCAACCGTCTTTATAGTCATCCAGTTATGGATGACGTTTGATCAGCAATAAAGTACTTGACTCTACATCTAGGGTCCATAGTGGTTTCAGGTCAAAGGGTGGTATACACCATTATCATCATGAGAATAACTTATGACACTTTGCATAACATTCTATGTAGTATTCTCATAGCGGGTCAATCCAGTATAAATATTACTCCTAATATTCATACCTATGTCAAGACTTGATAACTCCTTATCTATGATCCATGAGATGTGATCATCAATCTATCTTCATAATAATCTTAATGCTTTAATGTTATCCCACTTCACATTAAAGCTTGACTACGAATACTTTAAGAATAGTGTCTTATGTTTAATGGGATCTCATGATTAAGTCACATTTAACATTTCATTAAACCAATAAACCATTCTAGGGACTTTATTATTTTGGAAAGCAAACATAATAAAGAAATGCCTTTTATTATTAATAAATAATTCGATACAAGTACCAAAAGTATTGGCCTCTAGGGCTTACACCAACAATCTCCCACTAGCACTAGAGCCAATCAGCCATACCCCTAATACACATAGATCTAGTATGTCCATCATGCTTCAGCTGCGCAAGAGGCTTTGTTAATGGGTCAACAACATTGTCAAGTGTAGGTACTCTGCATATTTTCACATCTCCCTGATCGATTATCTCTCGAATGAGATGATAACGCCTAAGTATGTGTTTGGATCGTTGGTGAGATCTAGGCTCCTTAGCCTGTGCGATAGCACCATTGTTATCACAATAGAGATCAATGTGATCCACAATGCTATGGACTATGCCAAGTTCACTAATGAACTTCTTTATCCAAACAACTTCCTTTGCTGCAGTTGAGGCAGCAATATACTCAGCCTCAGTTGTAGAATCAGCAACTGTATCTTGCTTTGAACTTTTCCAGCTCACAGCGCCACCATTTAAACAAAACACATAACCAGATTGCGATCTAAAGTCATCCTTATCTGTCTGGAAGCTAGCATCGGTGTATCCAATTACAGCAAGCTCTTCCTGACCTCCATATATCAAGAATGAGTCCTTAGTCCATCTCAAGTACTTAAGGATATTCTTGACAGCTACCCAATGAGCATCACCGGGATTAGACTGGTACCTACTCGTTGCACTTAAAGAATACGAGACATCTGGTCGAGTACATAGCATGGCATACATGATAGATCCTATTGCAGATGCATATGGAATCTTATCCATGCGATCCCTTTCTTCCTTACTTGAAGGGGATTGTGTTTTTGACAGACACATGCCATGTTGCATAGGTATGAATCCTTTCTTGGAATCATGCATATTAAAGCGTCTCAACACTTTTTCTATGTATGTACTCTGACTTAGGCCAAGCAGTTTTTGTGACCTATCTCTATAGATCCTGATTCCTAATATATAGGCTGCTTCACCTAGGTCCTTCATTGAAAAGCATTTCCCTAACCAAGTCTTCACTTGTTGCAAGGTAGGGACATCGTTTCCAATGAGTAATATGTCATCTACATATAATACCAGGAATATGATCATGCTCCCACTAACCTTCTTGTAGACACAAGGCTCATCTTCATTCTTGATGAATCCATATTGTTTTACTGTTTCATCAAAACGAAGATTCCAGCTTCTGGAAGCTTGCTTCAATCCATAAATTGATCGCTGTAACTTACATATCTTTTGGGCTTCCTCTGGTATGTCAAATCCTTCAGGTTGTGTCATGTACACATCCTCAAGAAGATTCCCATTAAGGAAAGCAGTTTTGACATCCATCTGCCATATTTCATAATCATGATATGCAGCGATAGCAAGTAAAATCCGAACAGATTTAAGCATTGCAACTGGTGAAAAGGTTTCATCATAGTCCACCCCATGAATTTGTTTATAGCCTTTTGCAACCAGTCTTGCCTTATAGGTATGTACCTTACCATCCATGTCAGTCTTCTTTTTGAAGACCCACTTGCATCCTATAGGGTTAACTCCTATAGGAGGCTCTACCAAGGTCCAAACCTGGTTTGTGTACATGGAATCCATTTCAGATTTCATGGCTTCTAGCCACTTCTCGGACTCAGGACCAGTTATGGCCTCTTGGTAGGTCACAAGCTCATCTTGATCCATGAGTAATACATCACCCTGATCACTTATGAGATATCCATATCTCTCAGGTTGTTGACGTATCCTGCTTGACCTACGCTGGTCTTGTTCTACTTGAGCAGGTTACTCTTCCACAACTACTTGTGTTTCCTGCTCTAATTCCTCCATAGGTGTATCAATGCTTTGTGGTTCTTGAATTTCTTCAAGCTCTATTTTCCTCCCACTGATTCTTTTGGAAATAAAATCCTTTTCCAGAAAAACTCCAGTTCGAGCGACAAACACTTTTCCCTCAGAAGGATTGTAGAAGTAATACCCTCTTGTTTCTTTAGGATACCCCACAAATAAGCATTTGTCAGATTTGGGCTCAAGCTTAGTTGAAATTTGTCGTTTCACATAAACTTCGCAACCCCAAATCTTCATGTAAGACATATGTGGTTTCTTACCACTCCATATCTCATATGGTGTCTTCTCAACCTTTTTGGATGGAACCCGGTTAAGTGTGTAAGCTGCAGTCAATAGTGCATGTCCCCAAAAGGAGTTCGGAAGATCGGCGTGACTCATCATGGATCGGACCATGTCTAACAAGGTTCGATTTCTTCTCTCAGATACACCATTCCATTGCGGTGTTCCAGGAGGAGTAAGTTGGGATAAAATCCCACATTCCTTTAGATGGTCATCAAACTCTAGGCTTAAATATTCACCGCCTCGATCTGATCGAAGAACTTTAATATTCTTACCTAGTTGGTTTTGTACTTCATTCTTGAAGTCCTTGAATTTTTCAAAGGTTTCAGATTTGTGTTTCATTAAATACACATAACCATATCTACTGAAATCATCAGTAAATGTAATGAAGTATTGAAAACCTCCTCTGGCTGGTATGTTCAGTGGTCCACATACATCAGTATGTATGAGGGCCAAAAGATCATTAGCCCTTTCACCTTTTCCTGTGAATGGGGACTTTGTCATCTTTCCAATTAAACAAGATCTGCATGTCTCATATGATTCATAATCAAAAGAGTCCAAGAGTCCATCTTTATGGAGTTTGGAAATGCGTTTCTCATTTATGTGGCCTAAGCGATAGTGCCAAAGGTAACTTGGATTTAACTCATTAGGTTTAATCCGTTTAGTATTAATGTTATAAATTGGCATTTCAAGATCAAGGACATATAGTCCATTGTTCATTTGTGCAGAAGCATAGAATATATCATTCAAATAAAAAGAGCAACAATTGTTCTTTATTATAAATGAAAAACCAAACTTGTCCAAACAAGAAACGGAAATAATATTCCTACTAATTGCAGGTACATAATAACAGTTCTCTAACTGAATTATTAAACCACTAGGTAAAGTCAAAACATAAGTTCCTACGGCTAAAGCAGCAACCTTTGCTCCATTTCCAACTCGTAGGTCAACTTCACCTTTTGCCAAATCTCTACTCCTTTTTAGCCCGTGCACACTAGTACAAATGTGAGAACCGCATCCAGTATCTAATACCCATGATGCAGAAGCAGATAAATTAATTTCAATAACAAAAATACCTGAATTTGAAGTCCCTACTCCATTGTTCTTATCTTCCAGGTACTTTGGGCAGTTTCTCTTCCAATGTCCGATATTACCGCAATGGAAGCAAGTGCCCTCCTTTGCTATGCCTCCACTAGGCTTCAAAGCAGGAACAATAGGTTTAGGCTTGGCAACTTCCTTGCCTTTCCCTTTACCAACCTGCTTGGTAGGCCTCTTGTTCAGCTTCTTTCCATTACTGACCATCAGAATGGACTTCCCTTTTGTCTTCATATTCTGCTCAGCAATTTTCAACATGCTTAGCAATTCTGGAAGACTCTTATCCATGTCATTCATGTTGAAATTCATGACAAACTGATTAAAGCTATCTGGCAACGATTGCAAGATAAAATCAGTTGCAAGTTCCTTTCCAGGCAGAAACCCTAACCTTTCAAGGTTCTCCACATACCCAATCATTTTGAGTACATGGGGACCTACAGGGTTTCCCTCAGATAACTTGTTGTTAAAAAGGGCCTTTGAAACCTGAAACCTCTCATTTCTTGCCTGCTCTTGATAGAGCATTTTCAGATGTCTGATCATATCGAACGCTGACATGTTCTCGTGTTGCTTTTGCAACTCCGAGTTCATAGTAGCTAGCATGAGACAAGCGGCTTCATTAGCATCATCAAGATGATTATTATAAGCATCTCTTTCTGCCTTAGGTGCCAAACTAGGCGGTTCCTCTTCAGGAACATGTGTCTCCAAGACATACAGCTTCTTATCGTGCTTGAGGACAATCCTCAGATTTCTGTGCCAATCCAAGAAATTTGTCCCAGACAATTTTTCCTTATCTAGGATTGATCGCAGAATATGGTTGTTTGTTGTCATGGTAATCTACAAAAAAATGAAAATATAAGTATCATTAAAACAACATATTTAATTAGGCCTTTAATCAAATATGCTCCCACTATTTTACTCAAACCAAATGACCCTCTTCATTTGATTCGGAAAATCCCATTGGAAGACTTTCTAGTGGGTCGAGATCCACATTTCACTTCGTTCTAAGTCAGCGTTAGGCTGATTACACAAAACTAGGTTATTTAGGTAGGAACTCTTTCCAATTGTATCTCATACAACTCTCGAATATTTTCAGTTGGGTGAATAACTCCTTATTCTAATTCATCATATGAATCATTCTCAACTCTTGCTTCTAAACATGTATAATCTTATTATAATGTGTTTAGTTAAGTTTGACCCATTGTTTTAGCAGTTGGATATTACAATTATCCCATTGCACCTTACTAATATAAAACATGCACCTCGCGTAGGCGAAACCTACATTGTTCGATACTAGTCTTGATGAGTGCTAAAACATGGAAAGCATGAACTTAATATTTAACTTGAGGGATTTTGTTATTAGTTTGATCTCACCGGCTTAACATGCAATTCGTCTCTCTCATACATCAATATACAAACACATGCATCAATATACATAAAAGGATACAATTATGGCCCCTAGCATAATTGTTCTCCCAAGCCAATGAGAGAACCTAAGCTAAGCTAATAACGATCTAAACTTCTCCAAGCAAGATCTCCAAGGTTATCCTCCTTTGATATTGTATTCTTCTCTTTCTTCATAACATTACATTACATAAAAGAAACTCGTTTTACATACGAGGGAGTGAGATGAGAAAAGAAGTTACATCAAGAATTTTAGAGAGAGGCACGACACGCATGCCGTATTTTACAATCCCAAAACAAAATAAAGGAAAAACCTAAGGCCATAACTGATCACCACAAGACAATAATAATAAACACACTTTTATTATTAGTTTAAATTTTGTTAATTAAAAAAAAGGCAAATTAAATTTCGACGATTGATCACACTACGCAGAGTTAGCCGGGGGTTCCGCTGCCCGGTCAGCGGACGGTGGTTCCGCTGACCGTTCAGCGGACGGGGGTCAAGGGGGCAGCGGCCCTTTGCGGGATTGCGAGGGGCAGCGCCCCGGCGCAAAATTTTAATGAACAATTCATTTGAAATCGGCGTCATTTTCGCACAACTCTTGTGTATTCACAACCCTAATCGCATAACTCTGCAACAACACAACCCTTGTGCTGTCATGAACCCTAATGCAACAGTTTCATGCTGTCAAACACATCTCGATTGATAATTCATAATGATTAATCACATGCCGTTGCTTCACCATACTAATGTCGGATTCCGAAGCATATGAACAGTGATCGGTCAAAGAAATAACAATCATCAAGTGTTTGAATGAACGAAACAGAAACAATATATCCCATATACCATCGTTGCATCAGATTTACTTATATCATAGATAAAAGTGATCGATCTTATTTGTGTAACCTATGGACAATCGATGTATCGCTGCTTCACCATACTAATGTCGGATTCCGAAGCATAGTCAACATCAATCATCCAAATCGTACACAACAGATGCCAAATTTAATTAATCGTTTATTATTCAATTCATTCTGGTTTTAATCGAATCAAAACAGAAAATATAGAACATAAACAACTATCATATCCATGGTTTCGTAAGTGGCTCTGATACCACTGAAGGAAAATTGCGACCAAAAGCGCAGCGGAATTTAAAATTTTCCTTTAGCGATCCTTACGAATGAGCATGGTCAGTGATAGAAATATTTACCTCTTGTGGAGATTCAGACCTTTGATGTTGTGATCACGAGCGTTGATGAAGAACAACGCCTCTACTCAGTCCACACGAACAGATCGCTTCCGGTCACAGTGCTAGCTGATCACGAACGAAAACTTTGAGTGAGAGAGAGAATCAAAAACGAAATTGCATCAAGTGAAATTGCTTCATCACAAGGGATCTATTTATAGAATCACTCGTGTGGGCTACAAGATAAAAGCCCAATTAAGGCTATAAGCTAAAAGCCCAATTAAGCTTATGGACATCATACCTTATGATGTACCATATATCACTTATCCACGTGGTACCTTGCCACTTTCCGTATTACACTTAAGTGCACCGTACCTTACGGTGTTCCTTATTTATTCTATCTCTCATCAACCTGTCCTTATGTGTGTGACCCTGTAGGTTTTCGCGACGTTGGCAATTATGTTAAATCACACATTTAATATAATAAACAGTGAGCGGTATCTAGCAACACATCACTGTTACCCAAGTCACGAAAATGTCATGTGATCTGACCAAACCTTTTCCGTGATAATATTTGTGTTGTACAATTACCCTTTTGCCCTCATGTCTATATTGAACACAAGGCATACACTGTGTCACCCTTGTCCAGTTCAATATTGGGCCCTTAGACATTTATCCTGTTATGCAGGATGAGCAAATTCCATCTAGGTCACTCATGTCCCTTAGCATGCTTTGTGAAGTACCCATCAACCGTCTTTATAGTCATCCAGTTACGGATGACGTTTGATCAGCAATAAAGTACTTGACTCTACATCTAGGGTCCATAGTGGTTTCAGGTCAAAGGGTGGTATACACCATTATCATCATGAGAATAACTTATGACACTTTTCATAACATTTTATGTAGTATTCTCATAGCGGGTCAATCCAGTATAAATATTACTCCTAATATTCATACCTATGTCAAGACTTGATAACTCCTTATCTATGATCCATGAGATGTGATCATCAATCTATCTTCATAATAATCTTAATGCTTTAATGTTATCCCACTTCACATTAAAGCTTGACTACGGATACTTTAAGAATAGTGTCTTATGTTTAATGGGATCTCATGATTAAGTCACACTTAACATTTCATTAAACCAATAAACCATTCTAGGGAATTTATTATTTTGGAAAGCAAACATAATAAAAAAATGCCTTTTATTATTAATAAATAATTCGATACAAGTACCAAAAGTATTGGCCTCTAGGGCTTACACCAACAGAAACTCCTTGGAACTTTTGAAGTTATTTTTTTATAACCCTTTGAAGATAAGGATGTATTTGGAATCACTCCAAAATACCAAAAGATGAGCAATATATGCTTCTTTGAAGTTCAAAACCCTAGCTCCTAGATCAATAAAAATGCCTTGAGGAACTTTGACAATTTTGAACAAACTTCTTGTATCAACACAAATGATTTGTAAATATAAGTTGTTGAGGATGATAATGAGAACTCATAGCAACCACAACCACTTCCATATCTCTAGAATTGAGAGAAATATTCATTTATGACTAATGGGAACAAAGTCTTGTCCAAGCATGACAGCTTCTCCAATCAATCCCTTGTAATTTTGAACCAAATTTGATAATCTTGAAATGTGTTGAACCAAAATAACCTTGCCATTCCATTTACTCCAAAACAAATCCAGTGGTGAGGTTTTTAGCTTCTCAAGCTTTATTGACTAGGGCATGGAAATAAACTCATGAACCCATCAAGCAACTTGCTGAATCTTATTGCCTTTACCTACATGAGTAACAAGCAAGACAAATCAACATTGCATTTTATTAATTAAGAGAAGAAATCAAGTCAAAAAATATTCATGATCACAAAACAACACAAGTCAAGGAGCTTGGTGATTCCTCAAAGAGCAAAGCTAAATATAGCGAGGGGAACCAAGAATCCTAATGTGATCTTGTTGTGATGGAATCAACATGGTATGATGAACGGATCTTAGGGGCAAAAATTGGGGTACAACAGCTGCCCTTATTTAAGTTTCTTCTATCCGAAGATACGAAGGTTAAAAATCTTCGTGTCGACGCGATCAAAGATACTTAAATATAATATAAACCCTATTTTTGGCCCTAAGATACCATGCAATGCTTATGAGTATGAATGCATATGAACAACTTCAAAGGGACGCAAAACACCACTGGGGATGTAGCAAAGGAAAAAGAGATCAAAAGAGAAACCCAACCAAGAAAATAAATCACTGGTGGATCAAAAGACCCAACATAGATAGGGTGGTAAAAAGTGAAAGGATACACCAACTTCTACTGAAGGAGAAACTACCAACGTTCACTGAAGGTAGAGAGAAAATATATCATAGCACCGTCGTTCACTGACGATGAACTACCAACGTTCACTGAAGGTAGAAAAATGATAACAATCACCAACTTTCACTGAAGGTAGCCTACTAACTTTCACTGAAGGTAGAGAGAAAATATATCATAGCACCGCCGTTCACTGACGATGAACTACCAATGTTCACTGAAGGCAGCAAAAAGATAACAATCACCAACTTTCACTGAAGGTGACCTATCAACTTTCACTGAAGGTAGAGAGAAAATATATCATAGCACCGCCGTTCACTGACAATGAACTACCAACATTCACTAAAGGTAGAAAAAAGATAACAATCACCGACTTTCACTGAAGGTGACCTACCAATTTTCACTGAAGGTAGATAGAAAATATATCATAGCACCGCCATTCACTGTCGATGAACTACCAATGTTCACTGAAGGTAGCAAAAAGATAACAATCACCAACTTTCACTGAAGGTGACCTACCAACTTTCACTGAAGGTAGAGAGAAAATATATCATAGCACCGTCGTTCACTGATGATGAACTACCAACGTTCACTGAAGGTAGCAAAAAGATAACAATCACCAACTTTCACTGAAGGTGACCTACCAACTTTCACTGAAGGTAGAGAGAAAACATATCATAGCACCGCCATTCACTAACGATGAACTACCAACGTTCACTGAAGGTAGCAAAAAGATAACAATAACCAAATTTCACTGAAGGTGACCTACCAACTTTCACTGAAGGTAGATTGAAAATATATCATAGCACTTCCATTCATCGACGATGAACTACCAACGTTCACTGAAGGTAGCAAAAAGATAACAATCACCAACTTTCACTAAAGGTGACCTACCAACTTTCACTGAAGGTAGAGAGAAAATATATCATAGCACCGCCGTTCACTGACGATGAACTACTAACATTCGCTGAAGGTAGCAAAAAGATAACAATCACCAACTTTCACTGAAGGTAGAGAGAAAATATATCATAACACCTCTGTTCACTGATGATGAACTACCAATGTTCACTGAAGGTAGCAAAAAGATAAAAATGACCAACTTTCACTGAAGGTGACCTACCAACTTTCACTGAAGGTAGAGAGAAAATATATCATAGCACCATCGTTCACTGACGATGAACTACCAAAGTTCACTGAAGGTAGCAAAAAGATAACAATGTTCCCCAAAATTCTGGCATTTCACCTAGAAAGGGTCTCAACTTCTTCTTTAACCGAGGCACTCTGCCTGGAAAGGGTAATATATAAACTGTCTTAAATAAAGAGACTATCATCTGAAAAGATTTCACAACGAACTGTCTCTGCGAATTTGAAAGTCTTGCCATCCACTGACGTAAATTGATAACGGACTGCAAACTATCCACTCATAAAGGAGATAGCAAAAAAATAGTTACGTCGACTTTTACAGGGAAGCACAATTTTCTCAAATAAAGAGACCTGCTATTTGTTGTCATGGAGGATTGTAAAAAGAAATAACTTTCTGGGGAAAGGAATATGACTTCCTGGGGAAAGAAATATTACTTCCTGGGAAAATGCCACTATATTCCTGGTGAGGAGATAAAGTCTTCTCATGCAAAATAAATGCACAAACCAAAACTCGAAGCTTTCAGAAATCCAAAGTAAATAATATTGTTGTGGAACCAAAGATTCAAACCAGAAATAAACTGGAATAAAATAGTCAACCAAAATACATCCTTTGAGAAATAAAGTCAAGAGGGAAAACCAAATCCATCCAAACAAGGAGCTGTACAGGAAGGCTAAAGAAAAAAACTTCCTGATTAAGGCCAAAACTCTATTGAAGAGAGGACATCGTAACTCTGCAAAACAGGGTGATATGTCAACATAAATATTAAAATTTTTTAATGAATAATGACTTGCCAATTTTAGCTATGCATGATGTATGTATGAATGTATGAGTGTTATCGTGCGTATGCTGACAAAATAGATATATAACACTGGGAGTAACCAGGAAAAACCACCCCGGGCACAATCAACACTCGACGAAATTACATTCAAGATGAACAATCCAAGAAAAAGTAAGCGCCAGCTGAGGAAACATAACCTATTGCCTGGTTTAACTTTACTAGGGAGAAGCGTAATCCGAAAGTAAATAAAATATAGCGACCAATTAGTACAGATATAGAGATACAACATCCTTCTCTAGGATTTACCAGGTGTAACACTCAGACTTTAGTGAGAGCTCAAATATTTTTAAAAGTAATGCTTCTACTGGGGATTTTGAAAAATCAATTTCAAGTAGAGCAAACAATCATCAAATCATCAAAACATTCACTGGGGAATTTAGGACCATTATGAAAGAGGAAGCACACAAACTTTGTTAAGGCGTACAATGTCCTATCATCAAGCCATTAACTGGGGCTTTCACGCTGATTTCACTGGGGAGGTTAACACCGCATCCTCAAAGAGAAACCCAATATAAATTCTTCACTAGAGAAACCGGAGACCTACGTTCTTCAAGAGTAGTTATTGTACCAACTTCTCTGGGTAGAAAGAACATCTATTAAACAAATTAAAAACTTTACTGGAGGAAACTGGGATTGAATCTTCATATCGTGCAAACTTGGAAAAGAGGAGAAATGAACCACAACATGACCAGGGACACTGGAGTCACAAACCCAATACAGCGAGAACATCCTGAGAAAAACTTCCCCGGGTGTTATACCCTAAAATTTTCCCTCTCATTTATCAAGACTTTTCTCACATGACTTCTTGGACTCAAGACAAGATTAGGGTTTGGTCAGCTCAAGACACCTCATCTTGCACTGATGATCTAAAATTAGGGTTTGAGTTTGCACAAGGATTTTTGGACCACCAATGCTTCATGTTACTTTCATATACCATCTTGGACCCCTAAGATTGCTCATTTTAAGTTTCAAGCCTTGAATCACATTTTTGCTCAGTTAATTGGATAATTGACCTAAAAATCAGCTGTATTGGGGAAAAAAGTCAACCATGGCCAATTTACAGTCAAAATTCATAAATTTTGATCCACAACAACATTTTAGACTCATATGTACCATTTGATCAAGTTTGGATCACAACTCCTCAAGAAATTTGATCAAATCATCAAAAGGGCAAAATGGTCAAAATTAGGGTTTTGACTGAGAAATGGCAATTTCTGATTTTTAACCTAGCCAATGACCAATTGGGTTCAAACATGATTTCAAGGACTCAATGGCATCATCTTGACCTGATTACATAGTTCAAAAGATCTCAAGTTCATTGGATTGACAGATGAATTTTCCAATCAACTGATCAAAAGTCAACTGTACACTGAAAAGTCAAACTTTGACTTTTTGATCAAAATCAAGTGTCAAGGGTCATAATTCATCAAGATATGTCAAAATATGAAAATTTTTCACCAAGAAAATCAAATTTGGAAATTAGGGTTTTGAATTTGAAAAAATTCATAACTTAGAATTTTTCTAAGTATCAAAATTTTCTTATTTTTTCCCAACTTTCCACCACCTTTTCACCATGATATAATTTGATTCAAAGAAAACTTCCAACATGAATATTATAGTCATCCATGAAATCTACAACTTTTATTCACAAACTTTTCCCAAAATATGCTTGGATCTCAAGTTATGAATTTGTGAACATAGGTCCATGAACTAAATAACTTAATGAAAATTTGCCCTAATTTAGGCAGTTTTTTTGACCCAACTTCATGGACATTTTTCACCTAGTTCCAAGAGGTATCTCAAAATGCATTTCAAATATGTATTATATAGCACATTTCAAGCTTTCCAAAATTTCCAATAACTCTCCAAGATCATTTGTGGTTAGGGAGAATTGAAGAAGAGAAATTGGCATTTTGTCACTTTTGTTCATGCCATTTTCACAAAGTGTCAAGTTGCAAATCTGATCTTGGATGCTTGTACCTTTCATTACAGGTCCTAAAATCATTCTACACTCCATAATTAAATGCAAACTCAGAGGATAAGGGTTTTATTTTGGCTTTTGGAACATTGTACAAGAGATAATTCCATTAATGGCATAAAGGGCACATTGCCATTTTCATAAAGGCAAGCTTTTGCAAATTTATCAACCTTGAGCCATGGACCTGTTCCTTTGGTACAAACAACTTCCATAGATATCAAGCAATGTATATCAACTCTTTGCAACTAGCAAGCCAGCCAGTACAAGCATGTTTAGTGTGGTCACTTCACTTTTCTTCAAAAGCAAGAAAAGTTGCAAAAGTCCAAAGGCTTGCACATCTGATGAAGAGTGGACTTTGTATCCATTCTATACATATCCATAAACTTGTCACAACTCAGAACACGAATTGATAGCATTCAAAACACTCTCAAGCTCAAAAAACACAAAATTCTGCCAAAACATTGCAGTTCTGCAAAATCATTGCCAACTTCATTTTGGCTCGTGCGTTCTTTGTTTCAACACTTCAAACACCTCCCATATATCCCACCAAAGCTATCCAAGCCCTTGTCCTGGTTATGTGAGCTCTGTTTCAGCCATTTCCATTTTCAAGTTTTGAGGTTGCAGCTTGACTTCTACAGAGAGTTTTGGCCATCCACAAAGCAAGCTAGGTATTGGAATAGTTTGAGGGAACTTCAAGGAAGCTCACACGATCCTTAGGCCTCACTCAAAGTCCCCACATTGTCATATCCAAATCCAGCTGAAGGAGGTATTTTTTCAAAACTCTATCTCTCTATTTAGGCATCCTCAAGCCACGATTTGTGAATACAAAATGTAGTCCCTAGCATGGTGAAGCTGTACATATGCATACTTTCCATTTATATTAACTGAGCTGAGAGAATTTGAAGTTTGAAAATGCTGAAATTTCTAGGTCACGAATTAGGGCTGATAAAATTCTCCCTGATCTTTGAGAGTTAGGTCACAAATTTTATATCATTGGAATCGTGAGATTAAATGCTATAAGTTTCATGTTATGGGTTTTTGTTTTTATGCAAGCAATAGCAAGTTACAGGTTTGAACCATAAGCGCGCACAAAGCTAAAGGACAGGGACGGAGATGAGCTGGCTTGGGATTTTTTGCAGCTTTGGCCTTTTTGTTTCTACTTTTCACACCGCCTAACTTACTTTTGCACCCCCTGACTTTATTTGTTATATTTTTTCATATTTTCTCATTTTTTTATATTTATTGCTTTTATTTATTTTCCTGAACATTAAAAATCATAAAAATAATTTCTTTATTTTTTGCATTTTTATTTTATTTTTCTATTATTTTTTTGCATAAAAAAATAGTTTATTAGGATATTATACTTTATTTTCTTAAATAAAATTTGTAAATATATTTAAAAAAACCATACATTTTTATTATATTATTTATACACATAAAATATTTATTTTCATACATATTTTAATTTTTAATATTTGTACATAATATTATTTATTATTTTTTCTTGTACAAAAATGGACAAAATAAATAATAGGAAACATATATTTCTTTTAATAAAAAATTAGGGTTTCCCCCTTTCAAAAATAATAATATTATTTTTATTTATTTTTTAGGGCTTAAATAAACCATTTTTCTCATACCTTAAACAAATACAAAACATTTTTAGCATAAATACATTTGCATTGCATTTTTAATATTTGTATATTTATTTAATGTGCACAATATTAAATTGGGATGTGATAGTATTTTTAGGGTTTATTTTATGCAATATCCCCATTCAAAAACTTGTATCCCCCCTCCCATAATAATTGTTGTAATAGTTTAGTTTACATTTACGCAATTTATCGCATTTATACCATGTTTAGTAAAACTAGGGTTTGCATGACAAGACTAAAAACAAAACCAATAGACAAGACCTAATACAAGACAAATCAAATGCATGAAAAATGACACACATTGCACACAAGCACCCTTAGGGTTTCACCCACTTGGTTGCCTAAATTTAAATGGCCATGTTACGCATGCGGAGTATCTTGGCAAAACAAAACAAAATAAGATCATAGTCCCTCGATGACGCTATCAAAAGGTTGCCTAAACAAAATGATCTTGGTCCCTTCAAAAATGCTAAGATACTTGGCAACATTGCTATCATGGTCATACGATGACCCACACCCGTCCCGTTTACATCCAAAGATAGGGTTGCTTACCAAATCAATGGTAAGTCAACAATGTCAAAGGAATAAAAATGCACAAGAAAGACTTTTGAGTAGGTAGATAGCTTCTAGTTACTTGATCAATTTCAAAACAATCCTTGCTATTTTCAAAAACAAACACACACACATTTTCAAAACATTTCTAAACAACTTTCAAAACATTGAAACATTTTTCAAAAGACAAACATCTTTGTATACATTCTTATGAACGAGAATCATTACAAAGATTGCCTAAACGATGGCCTCTTTTCAAAATACTTTCAAAACCACACAAAGCACCATTTCAAACAATTTTAAAGAAAAGCAAGTGATCTAAACAAGTAAATAAGAGCCCATGGAAAACCATGGATGAAAAGGGTGCTATCACCTTCCCTTTTCATAATCTACCCCCCGAACTCAAGAAAACATCTCAAAGGTCTTTCTTATGCTTTTTTACCTTTCCTTTTTGGATAAAAGAAAAGTCGGTGGTGACTCTTGCTAATTGCAACATTTGCAAACACAAACGCAAAACCTCAAGTCAGTTTTCCCACCGCATCACACCGGGAAACAAAAATTCTCGAAACAACTGAGGTCCGTCCGTTCCTGGGATCACCACTTTTGTTTTCCTATTGCGTCACAAATTTTAAAGTAACAGTAAATCGTAAATTATTTTTGAAAATAAATTTTGTTATTTAATCTTTTTGATTTGAAAGTTATTATCAATAATAAATGGAGCCTTTGCAAGCTAAATAAAATAAGAACTACAAAGAATTGGGTAAAAGCTCAAATTTCATTAATAGAATGGTAGTCTGCGATAGGCGAGACTCCATGGATGATTACAAAGTTCAGAAAATGGTAATATATAATGAAAAAGATACATTGAGATACAATGACCACTATCCAATTTAGCAACTTCTGAAATCCTGAGCAACAACTTCTGTTGAGGTATGATGAGGATCCAAGAAGATTTTTGCACCAACAATCAATTCTTGTCTGATGTAGTTACTTGCCAAGAAAGCCCCTAACTTTTTCCTAAGATGCCCTTGCGGGTTTTGAACTTAGCGGAGAATTTATTCTGTTTATGTCTCTAATTTTTGCCTAGACCGCCCTTTTGGATTTTTGGCCTACCGAGACACTCTTTTTTTCATAAGCCGCCCTTTCGGGTTTTCAACTTAGCAAGATGTTCTTTTATTTCTTTAGGCAAAGTATTTCTTGACTGCATCAACATTCATGCAACATGGGAACTCATCACCATCCATGGTTTCAAGAATTAATGCACCACCAAAGAAGGCTTTCTTGACAACATATGTGCCTTCAAAATTGGGAGTCCACTTGCCCCTAGAACCAATGTTGAAAGACATGATCTTCCTGAGCACGAGGTCGCCTTCTCTGAATTCATGAGGTTTGACCTTCTTATCAAAAGCTTTTTTCATTCTCTTCTGATATAACTGTCCATGACACAAAGCTGTCATTCTCTTTTCTTCGATCAAATTCAATTGGTCAAACCTGTTCTGGACCCATTCAGCCTCTGTCAACTTGGTTTCCATTATCACACACAAAGAGGGGATCTCAACCTCGACTGCAAGTACAACTTCCATTCCATACACAAGGGAAAATGGGGTCGCTCTTGTTGAGGTGCGGACATATGTTTGATATCCATGCAAAGCAAAAGGGAGCATTTCATGCCAATCCTTATAAGTAACAACCATCCTCTGGATGATCTTCTCGATATTCTTATTAGCAGCTTCAACAACCCCATTCATCTTTGGCCTATACAGCGAGGAATTATGATGGACAATATTGAATTCTTCACACAGTTTTGTCATCATTTTATTATTCAGATTCGAGCCATTGTCGGTGATAATTCTTCTCGGCACACCATACTTACATATAAGATTATTCTTGATGAAGCGCACAACCACCTGCTTAATGACATTAGCATATGAAGCAGCCTCCACCCACTTGGTGAAGTAATCAATTGCTACCAAGATGAAACGGTGTCCATTCGAAGCTTTGGGTTCTATCATCCCAATCATGTCAATACCCCACATGAAGAAAGGCCACGGGGAGGAAATCACATTGAGAAGTGTCGGAGGCACATGGACCTTATCTGCATAAATCTGGTATTTATGACACTTCTTTGCAAATTTGTAACAATCAGATTCCATTATCAGCCAATAGTAACCTTCCCTTAGCATCCTTTTAGCCATCGAATGTCCATTGGCATGAGTGCCAAATTAACCTTCATGAATCTCATGCATCAGCATGTCTGCTTCGTGTCTATCCACACATCTGAGTAAGACAATGTCATAATTTCTCTTATACAACACATTTTCACCGAGGAAGAAACTTCCTGCCAATCTTCTCAATGTCTTTCTATCTTTATTCGATGCACCTATCG
Source organism: Vicia faba (assembly GCA_948472305.1). NCBI lineage: Eukaryota > Viridiplantae > Streptophyta > Magnoliopsida > Fabales > Fabaceae > Vicia > Vicia faba. The sequence goes on along the minus strand of OX451737.1, from coordinate 722,423,104 downwards.
GGTATTCCCGAGTCTGGAGAAAATGCTTGATATCATAATACCAAGGCTTCTCATCTGCTACCTCCTCTATTGTAAACACATGAGCGGGCCTATCCAGTCGCCGAACCATAATTCAAGGTATATCATTCTAGGTATTTACTTGATACATAGAAGCCAGAGTTGCCAGAGCATCTGCCATTTGATTTTCATCTCTTAGAATATGATGGAATTCAACTTTATTAAAGAAGGGTAACAACCTTCTAGCATAATCTTTGTAAGGGATCAAGCCGGGGTGACGAGTATCCCATTCTCCTTTAATCTGGTTTATTACCAAAGCTGAATCACCATACACATATAGAATTTTAATTCTGAGATCAATAGCTTCTTCGAGACCCATGATGCAAGCCTCATATTCTGCCATATTATAATTACAACCAAATGTCAACCTTGCAGTAAAAGGAATGTGCGATCCATGTGGAGTGACAATCACAACACCAATTCCATTACCATAAGCATTCACAGCTCCATCAAATATCATAATCCAACGAGATTCAGGGTCAGGACCTTCCTCGGGCAATGGTTCATCATAATCTTTCACTTTCAGAAACATAACATCCTCATCGGGGAATTCATACTCTACAGACTGATGATCCTCCACTGGTTGGTGAGCAAGATAATCTGCCAACACACTGCTTTTAATAGCTTTTTGAGTGCGGTATGCGATATCATATTCAGATAGCTACATCTGCCAGCGGGCAATTCTCCCAGTAAGAGCAGGATTTTCAAAAATGTACTTGATTGGATCCATTTTGGAGATCAACCAAGTAGTGTGATTCAACATATACTACCGCAAACGTTTCGTCGCCCAGGCTAGAGCACAACATGTCTTTTCCAGCATGGAATACCGCGACTCACAATCAGTAAACTTTTTACTGAGATAATAAATGGCATACTCTTTCTTCCATGTTTCATCTTTTTGTCCCAGAATACAACCCATGGATTCATCTAACACTGTCAGATACACAATAAACGGTCTTCCTTCGACAGGAGGGAGCAAGATAGGAGGTTCAAGCAGATATTCTTTAATACTTTCAAATGCCCTTTGGCAGTCATCCGTCCGCACACAACCTTGATATTTCTTTAACAACTTAAAGACCGGTTCACATGTTGCAGTCATATGGGAAATGAATCTGGAAATATAATTCAAACTCTCGAGGAACCCTCTGACTTGCTTTTCAGTTCTTGGAGCTGGAATCTCTTCAATTGCTTTGACTTTATCAGGGTCAACTTCAATTCCTTTCTGGCTAACAATGAAACCCAACAATTTTCCTAATCGAACACCGAAGGTGCATTTATTTGGATTCAAGCGGAGACGATACTTCCTCAAACGCTGAAACAACTTCAATCAATCTTCTACATGCCCTTCTTCAGTCTGGGATTTAGCAATCATATAATCAACATATACCTCGATTTCCTTGTGCATCAGATCATGGAATATGGTTTTCATAGCCCTCTGGTACGTTGCACCAGCGTTCTTCAACCCGAAGGGCATCACTCTGTAACAAAATGTTCCCCAGGGTGTGATAAATGTTGTTTTTTCCATGTGCTCCGGAGCCATTCTTATTTGATTGTAACCGGAAAATCCGTCCATGAACGAGAAAACTTTGAATTTTGATGTGCTATTCACTAACATATCAATGTGTGGCAATGGAAAATCATCTTTTGAACTAGCTTTATTTAGATCTCTGTAATCTACGCACATGCGGACTTTTCCGTATTTTTTCGGTATTGGGACAATATTGGCAATCCTTTGAGGATACACTTACGTCACAAGAAAACCAACACTAATCTTCTTTAGAACCTCCTCTTTGATCTTTACTGCCATATATGGGTGAGTTCTTTTCAACTTCTGTTTGATTGGTGGACACTCTGGTTTCAACAGTAAACAGTGCTCCATAATATTTGTATCTAGACCAGGCATATCTTGGTAAGACCAAGCAAAAATATCCATATACTCTTTCAACAGCTCAATCAACCTGCTCTTCACATCAGGATGCAACGATGCTCCAATCTTGACTTCTTTCGGATCTTCTTCTGAACCCAAATTGATCACTTCCAATGGCTCTTTATATGGTTGAATGGTATTTTCCTCATGCTAAAGCAACCGTGGGACCTCTTCTGGAATCTCATCATAGTCTTCTTCTTCGGCCCCATACACAGGACATTCAAAGTTGGTAGAGGGTGCAGAGTCATTGTATTCAATGGGTTTTTAAATTAATCTGCACATATGATTTATGATTGCTTTTAGAAACTGACACATATAACAAGTGATCATGCATATTGAATTTCAGTTATTATTTACTTTGAAGGGTTTTTTCTGATTACCATTTTCCAAGAAAAACAGAAAATAAAGACATAATTTGGGAAACAAAGACAACTTTTATTATTGATTTTAAAACTCACAGCAAACAGATAAGCCCTACAACATTAATACTTCCACCTTGGGTAGAGTGAAGGTATTTCAAAAAGATTAACAAAACAAATTACTTTGAAACATGTATGTAATAGGGAACATCAATGGTGACCCAGTTCTGAACCCTAACTCTGTGCGTCACATAATTCAGCATTTCCTGCTCTGCTTCATCTTCCACAATGGCATTAATCCCAGAAACAATTGGATGAGGATAACCCCCACTACGGAAGATGTCTTGATACTTTCCTGCAGCAGACTTCGGCTTCATGCTCTTACCTTTGTCATTCTTCAAAGAGAACCCCAAGCCGACTCTATTCTTGTTTACAGGTGGATCCACAATCTGTCCCCATACCTCGCTATGACCCTTTCGACAACTTGTTGTGCATCCTTAAGCGAAACCATGGAATTCTCATTTCCTCTTATGTTGTTAATGGATAAGGCTTGAAACTGGGTTCCAACAGCAGCTTCATCCGCCTCCACAATGCTGAAAGAGGACAAATGAGATATCAATAATGCCTGTTCCCCATTTATGATTACTACTTTTCCTTTACGTACAAATTTCAGTTTCTGATGTAAAGTTGAAGTGACAGCCCCTGCCTCATGAATCCACCGTCGTCCCAACAAACAACTATAAGCAGGAACAATGTCCATGACCTGGAAAGTTATCTGAAACAAATGTGGTCCTATATGAATAGGCAAGTCCACTTCACCAATAACAAATTTCCTTGATCCATTAAACGCTTTCACAATGATGCCACTTGGGCGCATAAGCGTTCCTTGATATTTCAACTTCATAAGAGCGCTCCTCGGTATAACATTCAAAGCGGATCCATTATTAATCCGCACATTGGATAGTGAATCATTCTTGCAATTCATAGAGATGTAGAGGGTCAGGTTGTGATTCCTTCTTTCATCTGTCAATTCATCATCACAAAAACTCAAGTTATTACTTGACGTAATGTTCCCTATTATGCTACTGAATTGGTATATTGGCATATCACTCTCCACAAAATCTTGGTCCAATACCCTCATCAAGGATTCTCTATGAGCAGATGAGTTCATCAATAAAGCCAAGATAGATATTTTTGATGGAGTCTGCAGTAGCTGATCTACAATTCTGTAGTCGCTCATCTTGATTATCTTCAAAATATCATCCACTTCTTTTTCTAACGTAGCCCCACTAGTCTCACCTGTAGCCTTCTTGGGTTCAACATTCTCAGCAATTTTCTTTCCAGCACTAACATCTCCTCAAACAACTGGTGCAAACACACGACCGTTGCGGGTCACCCTGCTATTTTCAGCAATATTTCCAACATCAGGCAATGGCTGGATGGGAACTTCCACTCCATCCTCTAAGATTGTAGCGTTGTATTTGTAGGGCACAACCTTATCTGGCTTGTAGGGGATAGGACCCAACAAACTAATCACCAATGGGTTAAGAGCTGACTTGCTATAATATTAAACTTCAAGATGGGCGGGTGCTCCAAAACAAGGTACAATGACGTTTACCCCTTCTTCCATACAATCAGTCATTATTGAGTCATTTCTGGAAAAAAATCCTCATCTGAGGAGAAATACTCATCTGCAGAGGCATACTCTTCATCCGACTCTTCTTCAGTAAAGCAAACCTCAATCAAATCAACTTCATGGTAATCATCCCTTTGACCTGTAACCTTGATAATTCCATTATCTAACAACAACTGAACACCTTTCTTCACGATTGAACATCCTCGGGTGTCTCGGCAACAAATTCGGCAAGACCCATACTGGTGTTCTACCTGACCAGCCATATGGCAGAAAGTAGCATGCAATTTCACAAGGTCCTCATTCATATACTCTACATCGAAAATTCCGAATTCTCCAAGACATCCAGAAACCATATTCACCTCCTCTTCATACTCTTCCCTAGGCCCGATTATATGGATGAGTCCCTCATCAATCATCTCCTGTAAATCAACCTTTATCTTATCGCAACCCTGTATGTCTGTACTGCAAATAACACAACCGGAATGGTCATGCGTATAGTAGCTAAATTCACAGAGGTCTGCATGCATTTTCACTAAATCTCCTCTAACCAGATTAATATAAAAATCTGGAAGTCGCCTGGACAACCGGCCACCATATTCGCAACATTTACTCCTCCATGCTTGGGTAGAGGATTGTCTTTCACATTAGGCCCACATCCTTGAAAGATAGAATACCAGACTTCACCAATTTCTGCACCTCAGTCTTCAAAGGATAACAATTCTCAACATTATGCCCTGGTGCTCCCTGATGAAAAGCACATGTTTGGTCTGCCTTGTAATACCAAGGCAATGGTGATGGTCCAACGGGAGGTGGTCAGGTCTGAATCAACTTTTTCTGAATCAATGCCAGTAGTAACTCTGTATAGCTCATAGGAATATGGTCATAACTCTCCCTTATCTGATTATACCCTTTTTTTCCTTGTTGGGACGGTCTCTGATAAGCAACAGTAGTTGGAGCTGCACCCACAACTGGAGTAACTGAGGCGACTTACTGATGACGCTGATAATTCCTTCTAGGAGTATTAACCCTCCTCTCTTGCATAACAACATTTGCATCCCCTTCCTTCTTCTTGGTAAACCCATAAGATGGCTTCTTTACACCTTCAGATCCTTCAATTCTCGTTAAACGGCCCTCTCTTACAACCTCTTCTAAGCGGATACCCATTGCTACCATTTCAGTAAAGTCACTTGGCACACTTGCTACCATCCTTTCGTATTAGAAAGCACCCAGAGTTTTCAAGAAAATCTTAGTCATCTCCTTCTCTTCCATGGGAGGAATCACTTGGGCAACTACCTCACGCCATCTCTGTGCATATTCTTTAAATGATTCCCTATCTTTTTGAACCATGGCCCTGAGTTGATCACGGTCAGGCGCCATGTCCATGTTGTACTTGTATATTTTGATGAACGCTTCTCCCAAATCATTGAAAGTATGGATGTTAACACTGTCCAAACTCATATACCACTTCAGCGTAGCACCGATCAAACTATCTTGAAAAAATTGAATCAGCAAACGCTGATCATCAGTATGGGTAGAAATTCTCCTTAAATACATCACTAGATGAGCACGAGGGCAAGTGTTTCCCTTGTACTTGTCAAACTCCGGGACCTTAAACTTAGAAGGTATCTTAACATTTGGGACCAAGCATAACTCATTCACATTCTGCCCGAATAACTCTTTTCCCCTGAGGGCCTTCATCTCCCTTTGCATCCTGTCGAACTGCTCTTAAAAATCATCCATTCTGTCATAAAGACCTAAGTCTTCACTCGGTGGAGGGAAAGGACGACACACATCATCGTTAACAAACGGAACCATATTCACCGAAGGAGGTGCAACATGAGCAAAATGCACCACAGGAGATGCCAGACTAACAATAGTCTGAACAATTGGAGTATCTTGAGGACCAAGGTTGAAACTTTCAGGCGCAAAATTCTATGGCATTCCCCATGGGTAACCTTAAGGCATGCAATTTTGAATAACAATTGGAGTAGCAGATACCGGAACAGCCGGAGCTTCAGTAGTAACTCTTGTTGGCTGAGGTTGAACACTTGGTGGCTGATTCTGAGCGGCCACCAGAGATTCCATCAGAGTATTAAGATTGGCCATGCCGACCTTCAAAGCAGAAACCTCCTCGCGCAGCTCGCGATTCTCTTGTTCTAAATTGTCCATCTTCTTTCTGAAATTAGCCCGAGTGTTGTAGTGATGAGTCAGCTTGCTGAATGAAGTAAGGAAGCTCGGTAAGACACCTAGATATGCATAAAAATGCAAGAAATATATGCAATATGATGCATGATATGCAATGCACATGATTTTATTTTATTATTTAATATTTCAAGGGATTTAAAATTTATGGACATATTGCAAATATCAAAGTAATAATGCATTTGAAATACTGAAAATTTTTATTATAACAACTCCAAAATGGATTACAAGTTTCAATGATCCCAAGTACAAGATGAAAATAAAATCTAAAACCCTGAGAAGTAAAGCTGATGTAGATCACTCTATATGTTGGCGCTTCCCTATGAGTCTGGAAATCTGAGCCTTCAACCTCTGGTTTTCATCCGCGTATATGGTGGCAACCTCCTTCCAATCAGCTGAATCAGGGGGTGAGCAAATGGCATCCGACTGAGGCTTAGGAGAAAATAAATCCCCTTGCCTCTCCATGGTCTCTACATCCCGTCTCTCAAGAATCTCAATCAATTCATCTTTCTCCTTCAAATCTTCTCTATAAGAAATCTCTAAAGTTTGGCACTTGTTCTTCCAAGCATCCTTTTCCCATTGCATCCTGACTAAAGCAAGTTGTAGGTCTTCTAGATCATCCAATAAGGGAGAAGTGGTCTTCACAAACAAATCAAGCATAGATGTTTCTCGGGAATACGACATCTTCAACTGAATAGCTCTCGTTTGGACCCACTGAAGATATGGCTCAAAAGAAACAACACCCCTAGGTCCCAAATCCTTCCTACTCTTCATATGAATGTGACGCCAGGCCTTCGCAATCTGCTCCCTAGCTTCCCTATAGTCTTCTCCCTCCTTCAGAAAGAAACTACTCAGATGAATACTATTTGGTTTATCCCTCATCAGATAACCGAGCTGTCGTCGTGCAAGAACAGGGTTATAGTTAATTCCTCCCTTTGTACCAAGAAGAGGTACATTGGGGAAACTACCACAACTGTCAATAATCTCTATATCCTGGTAAGCTCGATGATACCAATCAATATCCGAGTGAGTAAGTGCCATGATCTTAGGAGCCCAACGGGGTTCCTTCTTGACATCCCAAAAAGCATCAGACTGAGGCATATGAGAGATAAACCACCGGTACAACATAGGCATGCAACAGATAATTATCCCCCCATGGTAAGAATTCTGAAGATGAATAAAGTAATAAGCATCACCCAACAATGTAGGAACTGGGTTTCCGATCATGAAGATCCTGATATCATTAATGTCAACAAACTTGTCCACATTAGGAAATAAGAACAACCCGTAAGCAAGTACAACAAAGATGGCCTCAAAAGCAACTGTACTCTTCATCCTGGAAAAGTAGCGAGCTTTCTCCAATAAGAACTGAGCTGGTAATCCTCTAATCCCTCCTTTAGTAGTCATATGGGCTTCAACCTCAGACTTCCCCAGATGGATCAAAGCAACAATCTCATGTGATTTTGGCTCATCCTCCAAGCCAATAAAAGGAACACAATTGGTAATAGGTAAATCTAATAGATAAGAATACTCCTCTAGTGTGGGCATCAACTGATAGTCATAAATAGTAAAGCAATGATACATCAGATCATAGAACTGGACCAAGGTCGAGAGAATACCCTCCTTCATCTTCAGCTTCATGAGAGGAATGATGGATCCATACTTCTTCCGAAAATCTACAGAATACTCAATCTCGGGAATTAGACTGATCAACTCATCTATCTTGGGATCCTTGAAACTGTACTTCCCGGTCTTTCTCTTTCCAGAATCCATGGTTAAAAAGTACCTGCGATATTCACAAATGGTCAACTTTTAAATCCCTTGAAATAAGATCTCTTCAAAAGATGCTTATAAGTGCATGGATGCATGATGCATCAATCACACACAAGATCACACATATAGGGTTCATAGGTTTAACGTCACGAGCATGAGGTCGAAGGTACTACCCATAAGGTATTGGTCTAAAATTTATCACCAGCCGAACAAGGTTCTAGAGGTTCCCAGAGTCTACATCCTTCCTTCGGATATTACCAACTTCCTGATTAACTCGGTAATTAGTAATATTCTAAAGAAAGACTCGTCCGAGCGTAGCATCGCGTGGCAACTATTTCCGGATTACTCCATCATAGCTTTTCCACTACACCTAAAAGGCCAAGATGGATTAGGTATTCTACGGTCCTCAGCTTCAGCAGGCTCCCAGGTCAAAAGCAGTACGTCTTCCTGATTACTCGGTAAACGACACTACAGTCAAAGGGGCCTCCACCGAGTGGGGAATCTCATGCCTCCTTTTTTGGGATTACTCCCTCAAAGTTAACACTACTATATCGCCCGTCCTATCTTAAAGTTTTCCCAAGTCCAGGTATAGGACTTACGAGTAATCACCGAGCACCCTGAAAACCAGGAAAATCCAGATAAACATATATTCAACATATAACTCATAAATAACAATAGCATATACACAGATATAAACAAAGATAGGCTCAACCCACTTAGGGATAGACCAGAAAGAGGTCAATCTTTCCCCATTGAAGTCGCCATTTTCTGTAGTAGTAGAAAGGTTTAAGACTAAGCCATGGGATTGACTAGACTTGTGCAAATCAAAATAAAATCGCCACTGCGCTTTATTGTTTCCAAAGGAATGAGAAAAGAGCGAATAACCAAAAAAGAGGGGGAAAGATTCAAGGTAAGGGGGTTGGTTATGTAAAGGGAAGGTATTATCACCCTAAACATCTACGGTACTCCGCAGGAACCTCTTTGTAAAATCTGTATATTTTGGCTATGAAATGTTGTGTAAAAAATGGATGGTGGAGGTGAGAAAAGAAATATATTTTTATGGTTTTTTCAACCACCGCGGTTGTAAAACTTTAGTGCCTACGTACCACCTTTTCGTGCAATAGGGGATCAGGGTACACGTAGTTCCTCTTTAAAAATTTTAAAATGTAAGTGTGTTGGTTAATTTTTTATGAGATAAAACATCATCGTCATTGTCCATGTGGAAAACATACCTACTACCCACAATCATGAGAAAAGCTAATTTGCATCATCTCAAAGTGGAGGATATGGCTTAGATTTTAAAATCAACAATGCCTCACTCAACACCCAAGTGGAAAATATCTCTCTTCACTATATATTGTAGAAGTATAGTTGTTTTCATCACTACAAGGATTGAAAAGAGTCTAATCTTTTGAGAAATATTTTAAAATAAGAAATCTAAAGTGGCAAAAATGATTCGAAATGAGATTGAACCAAAACTTCAAGTGTATTAAGTATTCACAAAATTGGGCAGAGTAATGGTTGTATACAGGTGAATTCCAGATTACAAACAAAGAATGTAATCACAATAACCTGCACACAAAATAAACAAACAACCCAATGTCTTAAGGTAAACCTCAAGAACTCCAGACAAAATACCAATTAAGGTTACAAAGTCTCCAACATAGGCCAATGTTTCTAATCCTAAGTCCAAGAAGTCCCATACTCCATAATGCCAAGGATAGTAACCAAATAGTCCAAGTATCATTAAAGTTTTTATGGTTTATGTTGATTATTAGGTTTCTTAGAACAAAAAAAAAAGAAAAGGCTCAAGTGAGCAAAGATGAAGATAGCATGAAATGTAATGCTTAAAGTAAATGGTGCATAAAGCATAAAAAAATAAAAGGGCATAGAGTAACAACAAAGGATAAAATTAATTATTAGTGATTAGTGGTTAGTTGGATGATCATCTTGAAACTTGCATTTGGAACTTATTAGAGGATTGGTAGAACTAAAGGCTCCACACAACAAGTTTAATTTGCTTTTTGTCAAGTATATCACCCATTTGGGATCCTCAAAAGTACCATTTAATGGTCAACGATGTTTAAGTGATTCGCGTTGACCAAAAGTGTTGTAGACCCATTAGAGGATTGGTAGAACCAAAGCCTCCACACAATGAATCTCAAGGTTATTGGATCAAAGAGATCAAATTAACATACTTGGGCTTGCAAACATAGGTTTGGGCCACGAATGATCATTTATTCGAATCAGGACAAAATTTAGCGCTATGTTAAGCAATCGTAAGTGGACTTATGTAGAAGTCGCACCTATTTTGAGGCCGGTCAATAGCAATCTATGCACCATTTGTTTTAAGACATGACGTAGAGATCATGCTCCAATAACACTTAGTGCAATAAGAAAGAGATGAGATGGAGAGGGATAGGGAAGAATATACAAACCACATTTGAATTAAAATTAAATCAAACTATTATTAAAATCATTCATCCATTCTTGTGGAGTTAAACTCAACACCATGGATCCAATGATGTTAATAAAGTTCATGATAAAAAGTTCAACCCAAGATTAGCCAGAAAATAATCACAAAATAATATTGCATTTTAATATATACATTAAAAAAGGTTTTAGAAATATTTAAAATAGAAATAAGGGATAAAAATATAAACTATGTTCAAATTAATCAAGAAATAAAAAGTAAGACCATAGAAAAATCAGAAATGGACTAAAATATTTTTATAAATCTTTTGGTAATTTTTTTAAAGTCAGAAACTATTTTTAAAATTAAAAGAAATGAGTAAAATAAACCAAAAATAATAAAAAATACCAAACTCAGAAATAAAAAATAGGTGAGGTCACAAATATTTGTTACAATATCATTGGATCATTCCTTTTTTTCTCTTCTGAATTTAAAAATGCATAAAAGTATTTTTAAACATTTAAAACAAATAAAATAAACTTGAAAATTTATAAAAAAATACCAAAACACATAATAAAATTGTGAAAAAATAAAAATCAGAAAGAGAAAAATCAAAAATATTTTTCATAATTTTTTCAAATTTTTTGGACTAAAAATGAATTTTCTATGATTTTTTAATTTTAAAACAATTAAATATAAAAATCAGAAAAGAGAATAAAAATCAAAAAAATATGGGCCATCTGATCAATGTCAAAACGCATTAGTAAACAGATCAAGTGGACCTGACGCGCTGTGCACGTTATGGACTTTAGTGGATAATGCATTGAATCATTAATTAAATCAGATTTCAAAAAATACAAGTGGCGTGCCATCATTGGTTGGAAGATGACACGTTGGTCATCTTCAACCTCCAGCCAGGGTGAATTGCAGGTCTCTCAAACTGTAAAATCAGAAGCTCAGACCTATGCCATTCGCTTCGTCTCTTCAAGACGAAGACAACCACACCTTCGCGACAAATTTATATAAACTATAGCTCAAGAAAATTGGAAGGAAAGTTTTGAAAAGGGATTTGAAATTTTGTGGTCAAAACAAGTTTCCATATGAAAGTAAGTGTTGCGACTAGAACCAGGGCAATTAGAGCATCACAATGAAATCAAAGTTTTGAAGAATTGATGAAGGAATCTACCTATTGGAGTTGAGTTGCAGAGATCTGAAACTGGACTTCTATGGAGCAATCTAAGGAACGATTCTTGAATGTAATTATATGGTTAGCTTCAGGGAAGATCAAGGAAGGTGAATTGATGGAAAAATTGGATTGAAAAAGGCTTGAAAGCAGATTTTGAAGTAGCAGAATTTTGAGTTATGGAACAAGTTTGGCAGGGTGATTCTGGCTATCCAAGCTTGAGGAAATGAATGGGGGATGACCCTCTATTTATAGGGAATCAAATGGAATGTCCAAGCGTGTGAAATAATGAAGTTTGGAGGGAAATCATGTGAAGTTGTAAACAAGAAAAGTGTGACTTCCAATTCGATCAAAACTCATCCAAAACGTGCGTTTTATTGTGCTAATCAATTATGGAACTTCACTAAACATGTTTATAGGCATAAACGCGTGGGAAAATTATGATTAGAAGCAGAAACAAAGACTTCAAATTCTGACTTATGGGGAAACTTCAGTTCCAAGTTACCAAGTTCAATCCAATGGCATTCTAAGCTCAAGGGGTCTTAAGGCATGATTCTTGATGCTTTAGAAAGACGAGGTTACAAGCTTTGAAATGGAAAAATAATGGAATCAAATGGATGCTTGAGCTTAAAGTTGCATTGAGTCAAAGTTGGGGAAAAAAGGTTGACTTTCCATACTTAGAAATATTTCAAGTTTTTCTTCAAAAGTGACCTATAATGTTTTGCATCCAAACATGGCCTTCCTCTTGGAATTTGCTCTTGAACAAAAAAGATGGAATGAAATAGACCTATTTAATGAAATTTTAAAACTTGAACCATATAAAATCTCCAAAAATTGAGAGTGTTATGGATTGTTGAAGTTGGCAAAAATCATGAAATGACCTATAAGCTTTTGTATCCTTAGGGCATCTGCCATCCATTTTCTAACTTTGCACATGAAATAAGGAATAAAGTTCACATACTCAAGATAATTGTGGAAAAAGAGTGGGATCAAGGTGATAAAAATTGACCAAGTTATGATCATTTGAAGTCACACATAGGGAAATGGGGGTTCATCTGGAGGACTTGTAATCTTTCTTCATCATCAAGTTTCTTCCACATGGAAAATCCTTGGAACTTTTGAAGTGTTTTGTTGACAACCCTTTGAAGAGAAGGATGTATTTGGAATCAATACAAAATACCAAAAGATGAACAAGATATGCTTCTTTGAAGTTCAAAACCCTAGCTCCTAGATCAAGAAAAATGCCTTGAGGAACTTTGACAATTTTGAACAAACTTCTTGTACCAACACAAATGATTTGTAAATATAAGTTGTTGAGTATGATAATGAGAACTCATAGCAACCACAACCACTTCCATATCTTGAGAATTTAGAGAAATATACATTTCTGACCAATGGGAACAAAGTTTTGTCCATGCATGACAGCTTCTCCAATCAATCCCCTGTACTTTTGAACCAAATTTGATAATCTTGAAATGTGGTGAACCAAAATACGTTGCCATGCCATTTCCTCCAAAACAAATCCAATGGTGAGGTTTGAACTTATCAAGCTTTATTGACTAGGGCATGGAAATAAACTCATGAACCCATGAAGCAACTTGCTGAATCTTATTTCCTTTACCTACATGAGTAACAAGCAAGACAAACCAACATTGAATTTTATTAATTAAGAGAAGAAATCAAGACAAAAAATATTCATGATCATAAAAGAATACAAGTCAAGGTGATTGGTGATTCCTCAAAGAGAAAAGCTAAATATAGGGAGGGGAGCCAAGAATCCTAATGTGATCTTGTTGTGATGGAATCAACATGGTATGATGAAGGGATCTTAGGGGGAAAAATTCGGGTACAATGCCTGCGTGTTAGCTAAGGCATACAAGGCAGAATATCTCACCATAATAACATGCACAAGGCTAAAGTCCCCTTTGAAGCAATTTGTTACAAGCTTCGACAGGGCAACACTTCCCATCAAACAACTTCAATTCATAAGGCAAAAAGCCTCCTGATGATGTCCTTCAATTCAGGAGGCAAAGCCTCCTTTCTTCCCTCTTTCGATCACATGTTTTGCCCCCTGTAGGCCCCCTTCGTTTGGGGCAATGGCTTTTCCAATATTGCAAGCTTCGATTGAACCTCTCATCCCTTACATGCATCCTTCATTTGGGGTGTGATTCCTTCAAAACAAGTCTTTAGTCATGCCTTTCATTTGGGCACGTGGCTCCCCTTCTACAAGCTTTTGTTTGAACATATTTGCATAAGGTCACAAGGCAGGAACCTCCTGCACACACTCTTTCGTTTGGCCATATGGCCCCTTTGCAGGCAAATAAAAATGGGCATGATCTCTTGTAGAAATGGCATGCTTCAAACACACAAACTTTGCACTATGTCGTTTCCTCAGGCGAAAGAAGTACCATAATGGTGCATTCGAAGGGCTTTCTAGACATGTCTGGATGTCCCTAATCGAAGGACATATTTTACTGGCCTATCCCAAAATCATGCATTTGGACCATTTGAAGGAACCAATAAAGGGCCTGGTCGAAAGGCACTAATTTGGCCCCTTCAAAAGACATCCACATGAGCCATTCGAAGGACACTTCAATTTGAAAAAAATAAATGGTTGTTGAAGAGTCTGGTTGAAAGACAAGATAGGGGGTCAAGACAAAAGGTTGAGATGCCAAAGGTACTTGTTGACCAAGTCCCATGCGCTTCCAAGATCATGCCTGATACACTGGCCATAAAACTCCAAAACTGTTGCACAGCAGTCCTGCAATGCTGCCTTATTCCTTGCACCAAATTGGCAATAAAACACTGTCCCTTGAAAGCTACAAATACATCATACCCTTTTTTTTGAACCTTTTATTTTCCCTCCCAAAGCATCAGCCTAAGCCATCTATAAATAGGAGGCATCACCATACATGTTGAGGGCAAAAAAATGGATTGCAAGAAAACACTTGTGAAAATTCTCAAAAATTCCTAAAACACTTCCTAACGTTCTCCTTCATACACTTCTAAACACCAAGAAAAAATCCTTCCATTCACCCTCCAAGTGACCATCAAAACACCCTTCGACCCACTCCCCCAGTTATCATAAAAAGGCCTTTGAGTTACCCCATCACTTGTTATAAAAAAGATTTCGATCCCCTCACACAACCTCTTTCGACCCAGTCACTGCTTTCACAAAGTAGCAACTAGCCTAGCCTCAGGAAGGTCCCAACGAATTCCGATTTTCCATCAAAGAAAGCACTTACATCTCCCTTCGACTTAAGGACTTCAAGAGGTAAGTTTTCTTTCAAACTTGAGTTATTCTATTTTAATATCATGCGTATATGCCAATAAAGAAAAATGTAGATATTTCTAGACTATGTTTTAGCTTTAGATTCTGACTGCCTATATATTGAAGACTCAACCTTAGTTTAGTTATGCTTTGGAATTTGAGACCCTTAAGTTTTCATCCTAACCCCTGGACTATAATTATGTTTGGATATTACAATTTTTAGATGTTAAGATAGGTTTGTTATACCCTTCAATTGGCTAGCTTCATAAGCCTTTCGAATCATAATCTGAGGGCCCAACATGCTTACAAAGAGTCAACAAGGAGTCTGTGACGAAGCATGAACCTTGCTATCTCCAAGCCTCAAACGAAGGCCAGAACCTTGGTGTCTCCAAGCCTCAATCGAAGGCCAGAACCTTGCTGTCTCCAAGCCTCCAGCGAAAGGCAGAACCATGCTTACTTCCTGGCCCATACGAAAGGCGTGACTATCCTGTTTCTAACCCTCAGTCGAAGGAGACAGAAGGGAAAATCGAAGGGCCTGACTCCATTGTCTTCAGAACCCAAATCGAAGGAGGCCAGGAAATACATAATCGAAGGGTGTTTCTGCCTAAATCGAAAGACCCATTTTAATTGCCTTTATTTTATTTTTGCCTTTATATTTCCATGAAATTCAATATGGTTGTAATAGTGTAGGTTTTATTTTTTGCATTTTTATTGCTTTTGTATAAATGCTAATAACTAGGATGTATGACAAGATAAAAACAACAAGTAGATAACCAAAATATTCAAAAGACAAAATGCATGAAAATCAAACACACTATTCACACATGCACCCTTAGGGTAATTCCACTTGTTGCCTCGAATAAATAGTCATGTCCCTCGAATATGGGCGTTTTAGCAAAGACCCTCGATAAAAGATCATAGTCCCTCGATGACCCTCAATGTTGCCTTCATTAAACGATCTAGTCCCTAAACGACATTTCTAAAACGTCTCATAGGTTGCCTTCTATGACTATACAAATGTCCCACACCCGTCCCTTCACATCCAACGATGGGGCTTCTTACCAAATCAATGGTAAGATAGCAACATCTAAAGGAGGAGGAAAAGAACATTTAAGACCTTTTGAGTAGGTAGGTTGCCCCTAGTTACTCGTTTGCTCATAATAAAAACATTTTATACACCAACACTTTCATCTTGAAACATTTTCAAAAGACAAAGCTTTTTGTACGCGTTCTTAAAGAGACGAGAACCATTATAAATACACTTTTCAAAATCACTTTCAAAAAACACATTCCATAAACACCTCTTTGAACTATTTTCAAACCAAAACTTTGTACGTGTTCTTATAGAAACGAGAACCATTACAAATATGTTTTCAAAATACTTTCAAAACCCAAACCACAAGCACATTTTCAAATAAAAGAAAGTGATCTAGCAAGCAACTAAGAGCCCGTAGATAACTACTGATGAAAAGGGTCTTAATACCTTCCCTTTTCATAACCTACCCCTCAAATTCAAAATAATCTTGAAAGGTCTTTCCTGTTCTTTTCAACCTTTCCTTATTGGATAAAAGAAAAGTCGGTGGCGACTCTTGCTATCCGCAATAATTGTGATCAAATGCAAAACATCCCAAGTCAGTTCGCCCACCATGTTACAGAACTAGAGACTCTGCTAGGGAGTTATAATTAAAAGTGGGGTTACCTTAGGGCTAGATCACCTTTAATGGCTTTTCATTGTTTGCTTTATATTATGGTTCCTTATTTGGGTTTGTTTTGATCCTCTACCCGGATCCGAGACACCTTTTTAGGTAAGTCGAATAAGTTGTGGAAACTGTGCGGGGTATACCGACATGGTTTAAGAAATAACTATGTTAGTGTGACACATTTGTTGGTACCGGTAGCCCTTGAGTAGTCAAGGAGAATACGGGACCGCTGTGTGGTGTCATGAAGCACTAACTGACTTTAGAACCTTTAATTGAACAACTTGGCCATTAGGAAGTAGTGAGGTAGCCGGCTTTGGTGCAGTCTGAAGTTGGTTGATACTCGATACTACGCTTATTGAGATCAGACTTTCGAGATATTTCGGTCGCCAATAAAGAGGCTTGCGCTGAAACAATGTCCGATGAAGAAAGATTAGTGATATTGAGATTCCTTAGAACCTGTTTACTTTCTAGGACAGGTTGAACCAACTAAACTTCAAGATGGTACTTACCTATAAACCTCATGCAAGCCTAAACCTAAGGATTTGTTTGATTTAACTTGTGCATATGCTTGTACATAACATCATAACATCATACCATAGCATTTTAGACTAACCATTTCAAGGATTTTGAGGTTCATCTTTATTCTATTTTGTAGGACATGACTCCCACTCGCAGGAACACAATCCAAGTCAACCTTGTACGAGTACCTTTTCAGCTCAAAGAGTTAGCATCAAGGGTCCTTGAAAATTCTCCGTTCACCAAAAGACATGGACGACTTCTCAATTTGGTTACCTCAAGCTTTAATGAAGATATGATGAAGGTGCTTTTCCAGTTCTTTGACCATTTGCATCATTGCTTTACCTTCCCCGATTATCAGCTTGTACCAACTATGGAAGAATTCTCTCAACTCTTGGGAATTCATGTTATTGATCAACTATCTTTCAACAGTACTAAAATGGACCTAAGCCCTGAAGAGGTTTCCCGAGCTTTACACTTGCAATAATCCGAAGTCACGGATAATTGGGAAATAAGAAGTGGTGTCAAAGGGTTTCTAGCCAAGTTCCTGCTAGAAAAGGCTCAAGACTGTTGGAACACTCTGGATCTACAAGCTTTCGAAGAAATTTTGGCTCTTCTCATCTATGGGTTGGTACTATTTCCAAATCCTGACCAAATTATAGATGTGTATGCTTTCAAAATCTTTTTATCTCACAATCTAGTTCCTACCTTGTTGGGAGATATCTTTCATTCTCTCCACTCTCGCACCATGAAGAGAAGAGGAACGAGCAAGGCTTGAAATGGTTTAATAGGCTGATGTCACTCAAACATTCAGATATCCACTGGTGTTCTCGATCCTTGGAGGATATTACTATCATCGACCGTTGTGGGGAATTCCCTAATATCCCTCTGCTTGGCATTAGAGGAGGTATCACTTATAACCCTTGCTTAGCTTTGCGAAAGTTTGGGTACGCACGAAGAGATGATCCACATGATACGCTAATCCAAGGTGTGGTGTTCGACTATGAAAGCGATGATCAAGGCTACCGTCGAAGGTTTATACGAGCTTGGAGGATGGTAAATAAGGTGGATAGTAGGACATTGGACACAAAAATTCCATTTCCCTTGAGCTTTACCTTAGATGGGTACGAGCTCGTGCCCAGAGTCTCGTAATGCCTTACCCTTCCATTCTCCCTGTTATCATAGAGCCTGTTGTTGAAGAAGATGTCCCATATACTTTCCTTCATCCCAACATGCCTACCTGTCTCAAATACTTGCAAAGGGATTGGATTCAGCTAAAGGAAGAGCGAGACACTTTCGTAGCCCAATTCTACGCCAGTGAGAAGAAAGTTCTGGAACTCACCAAGAAGCTTCATGAAGAGTGGAGTTTGAACGCCTACATCGCGCCAAAGAGGATTCGTTCAACCTTTTTGTCTTAAGAGTTTTTGTATTTCTTTCATTGTAAGCCCAAAAAGGCATGATGTACTCAAACTTGGATTTATTAATGCAAAGTGTGTTTCCTTTTTGTCTAAGCAAATTTAAATCTCTAATTTCCTTGAAATCATTTGCATGTGCATTTTCATTCATCATAACACAAACAGGTTTCTTATAACAGGTCTCCTTATCTTTCTACTGTTTATTTCAGTGAGATGGATATTAAACAGAAAGTAAAGGATCTTCAAGCGCAGAACGCTCAATTCCAACAAATGTTCTTGGCTCTGGAAAAAGGATAAGAGGATTTGAAAACTTTGTCGATCAAAGAGAAGAAGAATAAAGCAAAGAAACCAATCAGTGTTTTGAATCTAGGAAAAAGGTTCAAAGGACCATCCAGACGAACTCTAGATTTCGCAACCTCGTTAGGTGAAGGAGATAATCAAGAAGGAAAAAATAAGGAAGTAAATGACCTCCCAGAGTCAGAAGAAGAGGAAGAGGTGGACTACTCTGAAGAACAGTATCCTCCAACTGACGATAAATACAAGTAGTTGGAGGATCGCCTCAATGCTATGGAGATCCAGAGGGTACCCGTGTTGGATTTTGAAGAGCTAGGAATTGTCTCAGGGGTTGTCATCCCACAGAAATTCAAGGTCCTCACTTTCGCTAAATATGAGGGAGTCTCTTGTCCAAAGCTACATTTGAGGTTATACGTTAGGAAGATTCAACCCCATACTGCTGATAGGAACCTATGGGTGTATTTCTTCCAAGAAAGCTTGTCATGGACACAGTTGGATTGATTCTATCAGTTGGAAGGAACCAATATTCGCAATTGGGAAGATTTGGCTTCCGCTTCTTACAATCAATACCAGTATAGTGCTGACTTAGCTCCAACTCGAACACAATTTCAAGGCATGTCTATGGGTGCTGGTGAAGGTTTCAAAACCTATGCTCAAAAATGGCGGGATCTAGCGGGAAGAGTCCAACCCCCTCTATCTGACAGAGAATTGGTGGATATGTTCTTAGGCACGTTATCTGGACCATTCTTTAACCATTTGATTGGAAGCTCCTCGGCTGGATTTAATGAACTAATCATGACTGGTGAACAGGTAGAAGCCAGTATAAAAAGTGGCAAAATTCAAAGAGATGTATCCTCAAGCATGATGAAGAAATCTTTTACCGGAAAGAAGGAGGTCATTGTTGCATACGACCATAGAAATCAAAACAACACTGAACATCGCCCGACGGTTGGGGCTATTATGATTTCCAATCCTGTGCCAAATTAGCAGCGAAACTATCAACGCAAGCCAGATGCACCCATGAGACGATTCACCCGGATCAACATGACTTTGTCACAAGTCTTGCCACATCCTTTGAAGCCCAATCTGGTGATCCTTAAGGAAACTCCCAAGAACCCCAATACGGCTTCTCCTCGCTACAACCCAAATGCTCGATGCGCCTATCATTCTGAAAGCCCGGGGAATGATACAAACGATTGTTGGACCTTGAAGAATAAGGTACAAGACCTTATCGAGGCGAAAGAGATTGAGTTTGACCCCCCAGAAACACCTAATATGATAACGGCGCCAATGCCAAAACACGGTCAAGGTGCCAACGCTGTTGATGATGATTGTTTTATTTCCTACGTGAATGATTTAACTACTCCTCTTTTGACTATTAAACAAAATCTATTGTGAGCCGGTCTGTTTTCGGGCTGTGATGAAAGTTGTCAATTATGTATGTCTCTACCAAATGGCTGTTTGTTACTAAAGATGGGTGTCCACCGCCGGATGGCTAACAAAGAAATCCTGTTTGAAAAAGTTCCTCTTACCAGAAATTCTTGTGAAGATGTTTCAATAATCACCATCTCCGACAATCCTCCCAAGGTCTCCACCAAAAGACCCGTCAGGATTACATCTGTTCCAAAGTATGCTCCCTTAATCATCACCATGCCGGGGCCAATCACATATTATTCAGATAAAGCTGTTCCCTAGAACTATGGGGCCGACGTCTATTATTGTGGCGTCAGGAAATATCTATTGGTTATCAAAGACAAAGTTTTGAAAGACACTGATCTTGACGTCGTCAATATCATTGGGACCAGTAAGATAACAAGAAGTGGAAGAGTATTCTCACCCGAGATATCTCCAAAGACCATTGTTACTCCTGTAATTATTCCCGCTACCACTCCTAACAGCACTCCCAGTGATAGTCCTGTTGACAATCCTGCTGTTATCCCTGCTGCCAAGACAAGGGGCAAGGAGGTGTTATTTGAGCCTGTCCAGAAGAAGGCACATCCAGAGATCATTCTTGAAGCTTCTAGAAAAGAGATGGAAGTGATATTAAAGATAATCAAGAAAAGCGACTACAACGTCGTGGAACAGTTGGGGCAGACCCCCTCGAAAATATCATTGTTGGCCTTACTTTTGTGTTCTGAGGCCCATGCCAAAGCATTGGTAAAGTTTCTAAAGACCGCCCACGTGCCCAAGAGACCTCCATTGATCAATTTGAGAATTGTGTGGCCATTCTAACTGCTGATAATGGATTGGGATTTTCTGACGCCAATTTGACTCCCAAAGGAAGGAAACACAATGATGCCTTACACGTTTCCATTGAGTGCTGGGGCACTATGTTAGCCCATATTCTGGTGGATACGGGTTCATCGCTGAACGTCTTGCCCAAAAATGCTCTTGACCGGCTAGGTTGCGAGGGACTCACTTTAAAGCCTAGCAACATTGTGGTGAGGTCCTTTGATGGTTCTAAAAGGACAATGCACAAAGAAGTTGACATCCCTATAAAAGTTAGAACTCAGACTTTTGATTCAACTTTATATGTGATGGATATCCGTCCTTCCTATTCCTTTATATTTGGCCGACCCTGGATTCATGGTGCTGGAGCCGTCACGTCTACCTTACATCAGATGTTGAAGTACCCAATCAAGGGAAAAATCATCACAATTCATGGGGAGGAGGAATACATGGTTAGTCACCTGAACTCTTTCAGGTATGTGGAAATGGATGGTGAGTTCATTGAGACCCCATGTCAGCATTTTGAGGAGGTCCCACAAACAGTTACGGAAATCAAGACTACTACCAAGACTCCAAAAGTTACCAGACCTCCATTGAAAATGGCCTCTCTGAAGGATGCTAGAGCAGTAGTTGAGGAAGGTGGATGCACCATTTAAGGTCAACTTCCAGATATTCCCTACAAATCCAACAAATTTGGTTTGGGTTTTACTTCGGAGGCCCAGAGAGCTATTCGACGAGCTCGCGCTGGAGGAACACCTTTACGTATCAGCAATCAGGGAGTCAACACAGTGGAAGACAGTGATGGCAGCTGTGATATGGACTGGTGGATTTTTCCAACCATCAGCGGAGGACTCAACGATTGGGAGGCCAAAGAATTTTTCCCTATTACCTTAACCAAGAGTAATTGTCTTTTAATTTTCTTGTCAGACTTGTAATAATTAAACAATTTAGACTTTAAAACCTTGTGTCTTACCCGAGGCACAATTGTCCATTTGTGAGGGTTGTTATTTCATCTTCATGTGTCATTAATAAATCATGGACGTTTTTGCATGCAAATTTTATGCTCTTCGTTCTTATTTTTCTACCCTTTTATTTTTTTCAAAGAAAGCTATGCTCTTAGACACACTCACATATCAAAATGCAGATCCACATCCACCCAGGATCCCATGGGTAACGATTCTGCTATGGCCTATTGTTGTACCCCAAAATTTGCCCTCCCATATTCTCCAAGAAAATGCCAAGACAAGCTGCAAAATTCTCCAAGGGTTGCACAGTGCAAAGGTCTCCCATACAGTCAAAACTAGGGTTTGTGTTCTGATCAAGAAAATGAAGTTTTCAAATGTCCAATCAAGTCTCACATGCCTACAAATATGGTCAAGTATCCTCATATCAAATTTCAAGGCATTCAACACAAAATTGCACAGTCAAAAACCCTAATTGCACTACAGTCAACTGTAGGGGCAAAATGGTCATTTGACAGTCAAAAGTTCAAATTTTTGGTCAACATATCATTTTGAAGCCACAAACATCATTTGATCAATGCTTGATCATGATTCTCAAAGCTTGGCTCAAAAATCATCAAAATGCAAAAAGTTTCCTTATTTGGACAGCTGAAAAAGTCAACTGAAATTGACCAGGGCATAACTTTCACATGGATTATCAGAAAAATTCCATCCAAAGCTCATTTTGAAGAGAAAGACATTTCCTACAACTCATATTCATACTTCAAGTCCAAGAAATGCTCTCACAAAAAGTTATCAATTGCAACATTATAGGTCATTTTCAAAAGTCAACAAAAGGGGACTTTAAGTCAAAGGCCATAACTTGAGATTGGTAAATCAAAATGACATGGTACCAAAGGCATTGGTTAGAGGACTCAAAGATCTTTCCAAAATGTCCAAGAACATGAGAAAAGCTTAAAAATTGAGCAAGTTATGCCTTGTGGAAGTTGGGAAAGTTTTGGATATTTTGAAAAGTCAACTTTGATCCAAATGACCTAAAATTGCTAATGGGCCTATTTTTCTTCCATAATTCATCATCCATGACATGTGCACGACCACTTGGCCCAAAGGGAAGTATTTTCTCATTTTTTATTTATTTATTTGAATTTTTATTTATATTAATTCATTTAAATCATTTAAATATGTGAAAAATACTTAACTTAATCTAACAAATCTTTTTATACATGTTTTAGCCTCTATAATTCGTGCATATGCAAATAAGGAAAGAATTGGAGCAATTGGATATGATTTGACACAAGAACACATGGAAAAGATATGAAAAGATCCTTAGAAAATCAAATTTCCAAATCAATGAATGCAATGGATTTGATTGAGTTTTTTTGACCTAATGCACTCAGTACATAAGCATAATCATAACCCTAATGCAAAAGACACGCTCAGCTGCTCAGAATACTCCATTGCAAACTTGAATTTTTCTCTAAAGAACTCAAATCTGAAAAACACTTTTCAGGTGGATTCAAGGCACAAAACTTGTTTCAATAGCTTCCTCAAGGTCCCCTGAACGATTCTCAATCAAAAACACTCATCAAAGCCCAAGGAATTGGTATACAGAACCTGAGATATCTCATGAAAATTGCATAATCGTATTCTCCAATCTAAGCATTTTTACAGCATTTTATTCATGGATTCATGTTCATTATGAAGTTCTGAAGCTAACCAATATATTTGATTGTGTTTTTATGCGTTGTATACAAATATGCCATGTTTGATTTTTAGGGTTTACAGAGTTCTAAATTGGGGGTTTCTTGTTAAAGAAAAATTGGTCCTCCAGACCAAGACCATTCAATTCAGCGCATGGAGACGAAGAAGAAACACCCATCGTGCCCAATTTATGAATGCCTGGGCTCTAATCGCTATTTTCTTGAAAAGGGCCTAAGGAAACATATGGAAACCGTTGCCTATGTTATTAGTATTTCAGAAAAATAAAAACAGAACGAAGAAGATGATGTGGTGGCGAGGCTTGATTGGTCTGTTTGAAAAATTCGCGCGCTACCCACTAACTCCTTTGTTTTCTCTTATAATATTTGTTGTTTATTTATTAATCAGAACGTGCAATTAGCTCAGCTGGCAATCAGGATTGGTGATAAAGCATATGACCTGGGTTCGAGCCCCAGGTCTTCAACAATTTCCATGTTATTTTTCCTTTAACGTTCACATGCGCTTCAAGGCTATGGAGCGCACCATACATCCTCCAGATCAGAGCGTCCACGTGCCCGGCTTCAACAATCACAAGGCTGAGAATTGAGGAACATAGTGGATCCCAGTCAACGCGCAGCACGCTACTCAAAAAAGTCCACAAGGCCATGCTCAAGTGGGCCAGATCACTGAATCCATACCTCCTAATTTGGGACTACTACCCCCCCTGGTTTGCAATTCTCTATGTTTTTCTTATGTTTTATTTTCTATTATTATTTTATCTTCTTTATTGTTTTAATTTAATTAATTATTTTCACAAAATATAAAAATACACAAAAAAATCAGAAAAGATAAAAAATATAATAAATATTTTATTTTAATATTTTCTTGTAAATAAATGCATGTAAATAAATTTAGTTTTAAATTAGGTTGCAATTTTAATTCTTTTCATAATAAAAATATAAAAAACATAGAACTAGGTTTAATAAATGTTTTATTCCTTTTAATTTTTCTTTTGTCACAATAATATTATTTATTTTATTTTCATAATTAAAATTGTAAATTAATTAGGGTTTCATTTAGATTAAAAATTTCAATATTTTTCTCAATAACTTAAAAACCATTAGAATTAGGGTTAGTATCAATTTTAATTAATTTTTCATATTAAATTCTAAAACACTAAAAAACACCAAAAAACAAATTCTTGCTTTCTTTTAATATTAATTTTGATTCCTCATTAATTTTAATTCCTCGTTAATTTTAATTTTTTGCAAAAGGGTCCAACGCCCTCGTTCGTAATTTCTTATTTCTTCGCATATTTATTTTATGTCATTTAAATAATTATGTACCTCTCCCGAAGCCTTGTAATTACCTTTCGCACTTTTTAATTCTTTTACTTTATTTATTTTCTGTCAAATCGGGTCCTGGTTAATTTTGGCGATGTGGACCCGCGCCATTTGTAATAGCTTTAGAATTTACTTTTCCCGCAAATATCTTAACTGTTAAACAAAGCATGCAAGAAGGAATGTCTAAATAAAAGCAATGCGTAGAACACCAATAACATGACAAGACAAATACAAATGAAAACGACACACGAATCGCACACACCACCCCTAGGGTACGCCTCACTGTTGCCTTGCCTCGAAAGGTGGTCGTCGAGTAGAGGATGTCTTAGTAAGTCCTCATGATCCGGGAACCTGGCATGAGGGTAGCTTCTAAGGTGTCTTCCCATTGCTCTGGTGATCACCATGTCCCGAACCTCGAATTGACCCGAACACCTCCAACGGTGGTGCTACCTACCTCTCAATGGTGGGATGGCACTACTCTAAAGGACATCTACACAGACGAATTCCTTAGGGTAGGTAGACAACTCTAAGATACTTGCTCTAATTTCAAAACAAAACAAATCAAAAATACTTTTCACACCAACACATTTTCAAAAAGCTTTCGAAAGCATTTTTCAAACACTCTTGAGGACCGATACAAGAGTCGAACTGGAATTTTCAAAGAAACTTTTTAAAACCTACAGTTGAAAAGCAAACAAACCATTTTTGAAAACACAATGAGCAAGTATCTAAGAGCCCATGGATAACCATGGATAGAAAGGGTGCTAACACCTTCCCTTTCTATAATCTACCTCCCGAACCGAGAGCAATCTCTATAAGGAATTTTTCTGTGCTTTTGTCCTTTCCATTTGGAGAAAATAAAAGACTGTGGCGACTCTTGCTTCCGCGACATTTCGCGAACCAGCGTTAAACAGTCAGTTCCAGATCCACCGATCACAGAACTGGCGACTCTGCTGGGGACACCTTTATAAAGTGGGGTGTACCTTAGGGCTAGTTCATAACTGTGTTTTCAATTGTTTTCCTTGTGTGCTTTAATTTGTGGGTTGCTTGGGAGTTCTATAGATCCTAACCCGGATCTGGGGGATACCTTCTTAGAAAGTAGCAACAAGGCTGTGAGGGAACTGTGCGGGGTATACCGACATGGTTGAAACAGTCTGCTACGTTGATGTGGCACTTTGGTGTGTACCGGTAACCCTTGAGTTCAGTCAAGGAGAGTACGGGGCCTCCGAGTGGTGTCGTGAAGCATCAACAGACCTTAGGAACCTTAATTGAACTATCTTGGCCTCTTTAGGGTAGTGAGATAACTGACTTTGGTGCAGTCCGAGGTTGGTTGATACTCGATACTACACTCAATTGAGGGTTGCTTTCCTGGAATATTTCGGTCGCCAGTTCAGTGGCTAAATCGAAACGATGAACAATGAAAGCAATCCAGTGATATTGGGATCCTTAGAACCCAGTTACTTCTAATAGGACAGGTTGAGCCCACCAACTTCAAGAGGGTAATACCCAGACCCCATGCTGGCCTAAACTCTAAGGGTTTCTCTTGTGTGACTTGTGTGCCTTCGTACTTGACTATTTGCATGCTTGTTGTCTAACACTTGAGCTTCTTGCAGGTTTTGTTTATAGTCCTTAACTAGGACTCATAACAGGGTTTACTGAATTTCCTGCAGGTTTTGTCCATAGTCCTTAACTAGGACTCTTAACCAGGCTTACTAAGTTTCTTGCAGGTTTTCGTTTTAGTCCTTAACCAGGACTCTTAACAAGGCTTACTAAGTTTCTTGCAGGTTTTTGTTTTAGTCCTTAACTAGGACTCATAACATGTTTTACCGAGTTTCTTGCAGGTTTTGGTTTGCAGTTCTTAATCAGGACTCATAACAGGGTTACCTACATTACCCCATGCATAGCATGACATCATACCATTGCATACATCCTAACCCATTTCAAGGATCTCAAGGGTTTGTGATGCAGGTCATGATAAACCAACATGTCTAGCAAGGGGCAAAGGGGATTTATTTTCCCCTAGCCAGGGTTGTCAGGGGCTATGACCCACTTGATATGGTGAGCCTTTGACCCTTGAAGAAGGACTCTCAATAATATGCAGTTCCGTCAATCAAGCTACCGGACCCAAATTCTAACCAATTTTCTTGTTTACCCTGCGAGGTCCTTGAAAACATTGCATGCATATCATACATATCATTGCATGACAGGTACCCTTGTTGCAGGTCACTTACCTTTCCCGCTGTTTATTTCAGCAATGGCTTCCCAACAAGACAACCAGGACTTTCTTGCTCAAGAGACCAGGTTCGGGAAAATCCTCCTGAATCTATCCAAGGGGCAGGAAGAGCTAAGGACACTTCTCATGGAGACCTTTGTCAGGAACAGTGCTGAGGATGAAAGGCTGAAACACCTACAAGCTGAGGTGGATGCATTGAAGGTCCAGATGCTGGGGCAGGTGACTGCCATTCAAGGGTTAGCTCAAAGACAAGATGAGCTCTGGTTTCTCGTCAACCAACTGCTTCAGGGTAACCAACTGGGGCAAAAGTCTAAGGGTAAAAAGCCAGTCATCGTTCAACCACCTTTGAGACAAGGAGGTAAGGGGAGAGCTCCTCAAATGGCTCCAGTATCCCAAATTCAACATCACAACCAACAAAAGAGCGAGAGAAGGCAGTTCACTCGGCTCAGCATGACCTTATCCCAGATATTGCTACAGTTGCTGGAGACCAAGCTGGTAACTCTAAAAGAAGCTGCGAAGAACCAAAATACAACGTCACCGAAGTATAACCCCAACGCCCGCTGCGCTTATCACTCTGACAGCCCGGGGCATACTACAGATGATTGTTGGAGCTTGAAAAATAAGATCCAAGACATGATCGACGCTGGAGAGATTCAGTTTAAAGTACCCAAGACTCCCCACGTGATCACTGCTCCCTTGCCAAAACACGGCTAGGATTGAGAAATTTTTGTTCATTCGAATGTTCAAGTTGCAATTCTCTTTTCTTCAAACATTTACTCATGTTAAACATTGTTATTTCATTAATGCATCGCATATGTCTGTTCTAAAACAATATATTCGTATTCACTAAATGCAAATTATTTTCATATTTTTTCCTGATGATCAACTCTTAATTAATAATTCTAAGCCTCTTGAGGGAAGATGACGAAAACGATATCATAATCTACAGTATGCTTTTGAACAGACCTAGCTGATGAGGTACAGGCATTGTTTCAAATCCTAAATACTGGAGTTATAAGGATGATAATCCCTCGTCAACCCCTCTGAGCCAAAGAAGTAGGAGTTTTTCTTTTCGAAATTTAAAACCCTTAATCATAACCTGGGGCAGGGTAGTCTCTCAGTTGATCCAAGTGCATAACAAATGGCACCAAAGAAGTCCTTACAAAACGAAGAAAGACAGTGATGGTTCCGAATAATCAATAAAGAAAGGCAGTCATTATCTCAAAAAATAAAAAACCCATTAAGTCAAAACCTATGAAGGAGACTTACGAAACTGGGGCATCCCGCTGACTGTAATTCCAAAAAGGGAAACAGTTCAGGCAAAAAATAGGGACAAAAAAATCAAGAAAGAAAAAGGAGGTCTTACAAACCCTCAACAAAAAGGAATGACTGCCTATTCAAAATAAATCATCAACATCCGAACCATCACTGATATATCAAGCAAAGACTCAAACAAGGTCTAACGCACGATCAACTGAGCTTAGGTTTGAAGAACATCACGAAGAGCGGGTGGGTACAAATAATTTGAGCCTTTATCCTTTGTTTCTTGAACCGTGAACCAGGCCACGTTATAACCCTTAAAAGTCCTAGCTGAAGCATAGGTTAGTTCGAAAGCATACTGTTACGAAAGGTATCCTGACTCCTTAAGGCTTACTATAAAGAAGGAGTTGACATCATGTTTTACAAACAATCACTTGTTTTATGAAAAGCATGCATTTTCAAAATCTTCAAGACAGACATAAGCTTTGCATTTTTAACATAACTTTGTTTGCATATGACTTTTTGTTTGAACAACAGGGAAATTCGCACGATGAATACCTAGTGAACAAAAGCACTTCCAATCAAGGGGCACGACATGATCACTGTCCATCATCTGGGGCAGTTAAGTCCAGATTCGGAGAATCTCTCAAAGGCCAAATAGCCTGGGGCAAGTCTCCGCCTGAGTCACTTGGGGCATCCCAACGACGAATCTTTCCTGATTAAACATCTTCTGGTGGCATGACAAAAACACTTCTAAACAGGGGCAACTTCCTACATTCTGAGAACATGGACATAGTCGAAAAAATACTACGCACAATCAAAGACCCGCTAGGTTGACATACCTAGGCAAAAATAAGGGCTTCCCGGCGAACCAAAAGGGTTCGGGCAAAATGAGGGATGAAATGAAAAAATCTGTACACCCGGCAAGTCGAAAACCTGAAAAGGCGGCTTGGGCGAAAATGGGTATCCCGGTGGACTGAAAACCCGAAAGGGCGGTCCAGGCAAAAGTTAGGGATCAAAGCGTACGACTATGTCCTGTCATCTTATCACTTGCCTATCAGAAGAAGAGTTTGTCCATCAACAACTACCAGCACCTCCACATGTATCCTCTTCCCTCACCTCCGAAACAGAGGCAATAATGAGTTATCTAGGCGATCCGGTTGCTCTGTCAACCAAAGTACAAAGGAAAGATCAACATAAGGATGATTACCATCTACCTTTACCAACTCCAAATCGTGGGTTAACATCCGAAACCAAACAGGACAATCATCCACTTAATCAAAATCATGCAACCCTACACCGGTTCCTTCTCAATTTTCATCCAGAAGTTTCACACAAACTCATCCTGAAGCAACCTTACCCCGGTTCCTCCAGAAGTCTTACATGGACCTATCTCAAAATGACCTAACCCCGGTTCATCAAGAAGTTTTTACACGAACTTATCCAAGTAACCTAACCCCGGTTCCTCCAGAAGTCTTACATGGACCTATCTCAAGATGACCTAACCCCGGTTCATCAAGAAGTTTTACACAAACTTATCCAAGTAACCTAACCCCGGTTCCCCCCAGAAGTCTTACATGGACCTATCTCAAGATGACCTAACCCCGGTTCATCAAGAAGTTTTTACACAAACTTATCCAAGTAACCTAACCCCGGTTCCCCCCAGAAGTCTTACATGGACCTATCTCAAGATGACCTAACCCCGGTTCATCAAGAAGTTTTTACACGAACTTATCCAAGTAACCTAACCCCGGTTCCTCCAGAAGTTTTTACACGAACTTATCCAAGTAACCTAACCCCGGTTCCTCTAGAAGTCTTACATGGACCTATCTCAAGATGAACTAACCCCGGTTCATCAAGAAGTTTTACACAAACTTATCCAAGCAACCTAACCCCGGTTCCTCCAGAAGTCTCACATGGACCTATCTCAAGATGACCTTACCTCGGTTCGTCAAGAAGTTTTACATGAACTTATCCTGCAATAACCTAACCCCGGTTCCTCCAGAAGTCTTACGTGGACCTATCTCAAGATAACCTCACCCCGGTTCATCACGAAGTTTTACACGAACTCGACATCAAGCAACCCTACACTGGTTCCCTCTCTTCAAGATGCAGTTTTACATGGATTCGTCGCCCAGACACCCTACACAGGTTCTCCCTTTCCAAGAACGAAGTTTTACACGAACTCATCAAAGTAATCCTACACAGATTCCTTCTCCATTTCAGATACGGTTTTACACGAACTCATCAGCAGGCAACCCTACATATGTTCCCTCTTTCATCTTACAAAATTACAGTCCAAAACTTCCCCAGGAAAGTCCAACCCAGTTTCCCCCAGGAAAATTGGAATCCATCTCTCCAAGCAATAAGCTTATCCCCAGTAGATTCTGGAAGCTTATCCCTTCGCAGAGCACGAACGCGTCTCCCGGCTTTATTCAAAGAGTTATTTCCTTAACAGGATATAACTGGGTTATCCTCAGCCAAAAGCCACGGAAAGAGCGTCCTCGACGAAGTCTTCCTACCCCATCAAAGTTCATCAACACTTCCAACAATAAGGGTATCCCCAGCAAGTAACTATCAACATTCAACAAAGTATCTCTCTCCCCACAGAGTATTGCTTCCCAACATGGTCGTCAAAGTATTTTTTCTCCCCGCAGAATCTTCCATTTGCCAAGTTTGTTCCGCAACGGAGTCATCTTCTCCTACTGGTATCCTTGCAACTATCATCCCCAGCGGAAGCAAAATCTATTCTTCAACATCAGCCCAGGATATGACTTCCCGGCACCCGTCAAGGATTTACTTTCCTAGACGAAAACATATGTTCATAAAACATCACATACATCATTATAGCATGCATAGACACATTATCATACGAACTTCATTTACGTTGAGAACATCATTGCTTGGTCCATATCATGCATTGCACATGACTGACCCTTACCTTTCAGGAAAGATGCAGTTAAATTCTCAAACATATTTCAAGGCCTTCTCTAGTCCAGCTAAATCGACTCCCAACAGATTTTTCTGATAAAGACTCAGTAAAAGTTATCCCAGGTTATAATTTCCTATTGGTTCTCTCTCCGACGGTGCATGAGATTTCCATTTTAGGGTTTTCCTTAAGATTATAATTTTCAGATGGTTCCCTCTCCGACGGTGAGTGTGAGGTGGTAAGTCCTTTTCAGATGTTTCCCTCTCCGACGGTGAGTGTGAGGTGATAGTCTCCCATGGTGCCCTCTCCGATGGTGAGTGAGGTGGTAATTCCTTTTCAGATGTTTCCCTCTCCGACGGTGAGTGTGAGGTGATAGTCTCCTATGGTCCCCTCTCCTACGTTGAGTGAGGTGGTAATTCCTTTTCATATGTTTCCCTCTCCGACGGTGAGTGAGGTGATAGTCTCCTATGGTTCCCTCTCCGACGGTGAGTGTGAGGTGGTAATTCCTTTTCAGATGTTTCCCTCTCCGACGGTGAGTGTGAGGTGATAATCTCCTATGGTCCCCTCTCCGACGGTGAGTGAGGTGGTAATTCCTTTTTAGATGTTTCCCTCTCCGACGGTGAGTGAGGTGATAATCTCCTATGGTCCCCTCTCCGACGGTGAGTGAGGTGGTAATTCCTTTTCAGATGTTTCCCTCTTCGACGGTGAGTGTGAGGTGATAGTCTCCCATGGTGCCCTCTCCGACGGTGAGTGAGGTGGTAATTCCTTTTCAGATGTTTCCCTCTCCGACGGTGAGTGAGGTGATAATCTCCTATGGTCCCCTCTCCGACGGTGAGTGAGGTGGTAATTCCTTTTCAGATGTTTCCCTCTCCGACGGTGAGTGAGGTGATAATCTCCTATGTTTCCCTCTCCGACGGTGAGTGAGGTGATAATTCTTTCCCAGATAGTTCCCTCTCCGACGGTGAGTGAGGTGATAATCCCTTTTAGATTATAATTTCCTATAGTTCCCTCTCCGACGGTGAGTGAGGTGATTCCCTTTCAGATTATAATGACCTATGGTTCTCTTCCCGATCCTGCGAAGATGGTATTTCCCACCAAGATTTTCTCAACAAGCGTTGTTGAAGTTAAAATCACCCAAGGTTCTCTTACAATTCATGCTAAGGTAGCAACCATCCCTGGTTCATTCATCATCTTTTGAAGCTCCAGACTCAGCTCCTGTAACCAGTCAGGACATATCTATGCCAAAGCATCTGAAAACCAGTTCTTGCAACGTGTCAGGTACTCCTTTTTCTTTTGCAGGTATGCAGGTTCTCGCTAAGGAATCTCTTACGCGATCAATATCCAGATGGCATCTATAAGCCCATCATCCTATCCAGCAATCTCTAAATGGCATCTATAAGCCCATTCCACCACACTGCTACTATGTGAGTGCAAATTTCTGGGCACTCTAGTGTTCAATCATCTTCTACCATCGGATTACGAAAGGCGCGTCAGCCAATCTGCATCCTCAGGTCTAAGAAGATTGAACAGGGGCAACTGTTGTACCCCAAAATTTGCCCTCCCATATTCTCCAAGAAAATGCCAAGACAAGCTGCAAAATTCTCCAAGGGTTGCACAGTGCAAAGGTCTCCCATACAGTCAAAACTAGGGTTTGTGTTCTGATCAAGAAAATGAAGTTTTCAAAGGTCCAATCAAGTCTCACATGCCTACAAATATGGTCAAGTATCCTCATATCAAATTTCAAGGCATTCAGCACAAAATTGCACAATCAAAAACCCTAATTGCACTACAGTCAACTGTAGGGGCAAAATGGTCATTTGACAGTCAAAAGTTCAAATTTTTGGTCAACATATCATTTTGAAGCCACAAACATCATTTTATCAATGCTTGATCATGATTCTCAAAGCTTGGCTCAAAAATCATCAAAATGCAAAAAGTTTCCTTATTTGGACAGCTGAAAAAGTCAACTGAAATTGACCAGGGAATAACTTTCACATGGATTATCAGAAAAATTCCATCCAAAGCTCATTTTGAAGAGAAAGACATTTCCTACAACTCATATTCATACTTCAAGTCCAAGAAATGCTCTCACAAAAAGTTATCAATTGCAACATTATAGGTCATTTTCAAAAGTCAACAAAAGGGGACTTTAAGTCAAAGGCCATAACTTGAGATTGGTAAATCAAAATGACATGGGACCAAAGGAATTGGTTAGAGGACTCAAAGATCTTTCCAAAATGTCCAAGAACATGAGAAAAGCTTAAAAATTGAGCAAGTTATGCCTTGTGGAAGTTGGGAAAGTTTTGGATATTTTGAAAAGTCAACTTTGATCCAAATGACCTAAAATTGCTAATGGGCCTATTTTTCTTCCATAATTCATCATCCATGACATGTGCACGACCACTTGGCCCAAAGGGAAGTATTTTCTCATTTTTTATTTATTTATTTGAATTTTTATTTATATTAATTCATTTAAATCATTTAAATATGTGAAAAATACTTAACTTAATCTAACAAATCTTTTTATACATGTTTTAGCCTCTATAATTCGTGCATATGCAAATAAGGAAAGAATTGGAGCAATTGGATATGATTTGACACAAGAACACATGGAAAAGATATGAAAAGATCCTTAGAAAATCAAATTTCCAAATCAATGAATGCAATGGATTTGATTGAGTTTTTTTGACCTAATGCACTCAGTACATAAGCATAATCATAACCCTAATGCAAAAGACACGCTCAGCTGCTCAGAATACTCCATTGCAAACTTGAATTTTTCTCTAAAGAACTCAAATCTGAAAAACACTTTTCAGGTGGATTCAAGGCACGAAACTTGTTTCAATAGCTTCCTCAAGGTCCCCTGAACGATTCTCAATCAAAAACACTCATCAAAGCCCAAGGAATTGGTATACAGAACCTGAGATATCTCATGAAAATTGCATAATCGTATTCTCCAATCTAAGCATTTTTACAGCATTTTATTCATGGATTCATGTTCATTATGAAGTTCTGAAGCTAACCAATATATTTGATTGTGTTTTTATGCGTTGTATACAAATATGCCATGTTTGATTTTTAGGGTTTACAGAGTTCTAAATTGGGGGTTTCTTGTTAAAGAAAAATTGGTCCTCCAGACCAAGACCATTCAATTCAGCGCATGGAGACGAAGAAGAAACACCCATCGCGCCCAATTTATGAATGCCTGAGCTCTAGTCGCTATTTTCTTGAAAAGGGCCTAAGGAAACATATGGAAACCGTTGCCTATGTTATTAGTATTTCAGAAAAATAAAAACAGAACGAAGAAGATGATGTGGTGGCGAGGCTTGATTGGTCTGTTTGAAAAATTCGCGCGCTACCCACTAACTCCTTTGTTTTCTCTTATAATATTTGTTGTTTATTTATTAATCAGAACGTGCAATTAGCTCAGCTGGCAAGCAGGATTGGTGATAAAGCATATGACCTAGGTTCGAGCCCTAGGTCTTCAACAATTTCCATGTTATTTTTCCTTTAACGTTCACATGCGCTTCAAGGCTATGGAGCGCACCATACATCCTCCAGATCAGAGCGTCCACGTGCCCGGCTTCAACAATCACAAGGCTGAGAATTGAGGAACATAGTGGATCCCAGTCAACGCGCAGCACGCTACTCAAAAAAGTCCACAAGGCCATGCTCAAGTGGGCCAGATCACTGAATCCATACCTCCTAATTTGGGACTACTACCCCCCCTGGTTTGCAATTCTCTATGTTTTTCTTATGTTTTATTTTCAATTATTATTTTATCTTCTTTATTGTTTTAATTTAATTAATTATTTTCACAAAATATCAAAATACACAAAAAAATCAGAAAAGATAAAAAATATAATAAATATTTTATTTTAATATTTTCTTGTAAATAAATGCATGTAAATAAATTTAGTTTTAAATTAGGTTGCAATTTTAATTCTTTTCATAATAAAAATATAAAAAACATAGAACTAGGTTTAATAAATGTTTTATTCCTTTTAATTTTTCTTTTGTCACAATAATATTATTTATTTTATTTTCATAATTAAAATTGTAAATTAATTAGGGTTTCATTTAGATTAAAAATTTCAATATTTTTCTCAATAACTTAAAAACCATTAGAATTAGGGTTAGTATCAATTTTAATTAATTTTTCATATTAAATTCTAAAACACTAAAAAACACCAAAAAAACAAATTCTTGCTTTCTTTTAATATTAATTTTGATTCCTCATTAATTTTAATTCCTCGTTAATTTTAATT
This sequence comes from Vicia faba, assembly GCA_948472305.1. Lineage (NCBI taxonomy): Eukaryota > Viridiplantae > Streptophyta > Magnoliopsida > Fabales > Fabaceae > Vicia > Vicia faba. The sequence continues at coordinate 722,387,436 of OX451737.1, read as the reverse complement.
TTTTGCAAAAGGGTCCAACGCCCTCGTTCGTAATTTCTTATTTCTTCGCATATTTATTTTATGTCATTTAAATAATTATGTACCTCTCCCGAAGCCTTGTAATTACCTTTCGCACTTTTTAATTCTTTTACTTTATTTATTTTCTGTCAAATCGGGTCCTGGTTAATTTTGGCGATGTGGACCCGCGCCATTTGTAATAGCTTTAGAATTTACTTTTCCCGCAAATATCTTAACTGTTAAACAAAGCATGCAAGAAGGAATGTCTAAATAAAAGCAATGCGTAGAACACCAATAACATGACAAGACAAATACAAATGAAAACAACACACGAATCGCACACACCACCCCTAGGGTACGCCTCACTGTTGCCTTGCCTCGAAAGGTGATCGTCGAGTAGAGGATGTCTTAGTAAGTCCTCATGATCCGGGAACCTGGCATGAGGGTAGCTTCTAAGGTGTCTTCCCATTGCTTTGGTGATCACCATGTCCCGAACCTCGAATTGACCCGAACACCTCCAACGGTGGTGCTACCTACCTCTCAATGGTGGGATGGCACTACTCTAAAGGACATCTACACAGACGAATTCCTTAGGGTAGGTAGACAACTCTAAGCTCTAATTTCAAAACAAAACAAATCAAAAATACTTTTCACACCAACACATTTTCAAAAAGCTTTCGAAAGCATTTTTCAAACACTCTTGAGGACCGATACAAGAGTCGAACTGGAATTTCAAAGAAACTTTTTAAAACCTACAGTTGAAAAGAAAACAAACCATTTTTGAAAACACAATGAGCAAGTATCTAAGAGCCCATGGATAACCATGGATAGAAAGGGTGCTAACACCTTCCCTTTCTATAATCTACCTCCCGAACCGAGAGCAATCTCTATAAGGAATTTTTCTGTGCTTTTGTCCTTTCCATTTGGAGAAAATAAAAGACGGTGGAGACTCTTGCTTCCGCGACATTTCGCGAACCAGCGTTAAACAGTCAGTTCCAGATCCACCGATCACACCTATCATGACTTTGAAAATCCGATCTACCAAGCCGAAGACGAAGGTGAGGAAGATTGTGAGGTACCAGGTGAACTGGCCAGGTTATTGCAACAGGAAGAAAGGACCATAGAGCCCCACGAAGAGCCGGATGAAACAGTCAACTTAGGTACCTAAGAGGACAAGAAAGAAGTCAAGGTAGGTGCCAACCTGAAGCCTAGTGTCAAGAAGCGCTTAACTCAGTTACTACATGACTATGTTGAGGTCTTTTCCTGGTCATACAAAGACATGCTAGGACTCGACACTGATATCGTAGTCCATCATCTGTCGACAAAATAAGATTGCCCTCCGATAAAACAGAAGGTCTGTCGCATGTGGCTAGAAATGTCAGAGAAAATCAAGACTGAACTCATGAAGCAATTCAACGTTGGATTCTTAGCTGTCACCTCCTATCCATAATGGGCCGCCAATGTTTCTCCAGTTCCTAAAAAGGACAGTAAGGTATGTATGTGTATGGATTATAGAGACTTGAATATGGCAAGCCCCAAGAATGATTTCCCGCTTCCCCACATCGATATTATGGTTTACAACACCGCACAACATAAAGTATTTTCATTCATGGATGTTTCTCCAGATACAACCAGATCAAAATGGCACCTGAGGACATAGAGAAAACAACCTTCGCCACACTGTGGGGCACGTTCTGTTACAAAGTTATGCCATTTGGGTTGAAGAATGCTAGGGCAACCTATCAGCGTGCCATGGTAGCTTTGTTTCACGACATGATCCATCACGAGATAAAGGTCTATGTGGATGACATGATAGCCAGATCTCAAATTGAAAAGGAACACCTTGACCATCTGCAAAAACTATTTGAAAGACTTAAGAAATACAAACTAAGGCTGAATCCAAATAAATGCACTTTTGGAGTGAGGTCCGGTAAGCTCTTAGGCTTCATTGTCAGCAGTAAAGGTATTGAAGTGGACCCTGCAAAGGTAAAAGAAATACAAGAAATGCCTGCTCCTCGCACTGAAGAGGAAGTTAGGGGATTCTTAGGACGGCTAAACTACATCTCCAGGTTCATTTCCCATCTAACCACTACTTGTGAACCAATCTTCAAATTGCTGAAGAAAGATCAAGTGGTGGAATGGAACAAAGACTGCGAGGCTTCCTTCGATAGGATCAAAGAGTACCTTCAAGAGCCTCTTATTTTGATGCCGCCAGTTGAGGGAAGACCTCTGATCATGTATCTAACAGTCTGGGAAAATTCAATGGGGTGTGTGCTGGGGCAGCATGACAAGTCCGGCCGAAAAGAGCATGCAATATATACTACCTGAGCAAACTTTTTACTGACTATGAAACCAGATATTCACTGCTCGAGAAAACTTGTTGTGCTCTGGCATGGGCTGCTCGTCGGCTAAGACATTATATGTTGACTCATACTACCTTATTGATATCCAAGATGGATCCAATTAAATACATATTCAAGAAGCCCGCCCTCTCTGGAAGAATAGCAAGATGGCAGATGGTCCTGAGTGAATACGACATTCAATACACTACCCAAAAAGCAATAAATGGAAGTGTGCTAGCCGATCACCTTGCTCATCAGGCTGTGGATGACTATCAATCCATGAATTTCGAATTTCCAGACGAAGACATCATGGTGGTAAATAATTGTGAAGAACTCAGACCATATGACGGACCTGAACAAGGATCCCGATGGACCATGGTTTTTGACGGAGCTTCCAATGCACTCAGCAATTGAATCGGTGCTGTAATCATATCCCCTGAAGGATGCCATACTCCCTTCACTGCTAAATTGTGTTTCAATTGTACCAATAATATGGAAGAATATGAAGCGTGTATTATGGGTCTCAAAGCTGCCATAGATTTGGGAATCAAGTCCCTAAGTGTATTTGGAGATTCAGCCTTAGTCATCAGTCAGATCAAAGGAGAATGGGACACAAAACATCCTAATCTCATCCCCTACAAAGAACATGTGTTGACTTTAATCCCACATTTTGAGGAAATTACCTTTGAGCATTTTCTACGAGAGGAAAATCAACTAGCAGATGCGCTAGCCACTATGTCATCCATGTTCAAAGTCAGGTGGGATAATGAGGCTCCTCAGATCACCATAGAGAGGATGGACGAACCAGCTTACTATCACGATATTGATACTGAAGAAGTAGTGGACAAGCCTTGGTTCCATGAAATTAAGAGATATCTCGAGGCTCAAGAGTATCCGGAGGGAGCTTCAATCAATGACAAGAAATTCATGAGAAAATTCTCCGCCAAGTTCTTCCTCAGTAACATAGTTCTCTATAAGCGCAACCCTGACTCTACTTTTCTTCGGTGTGCAGACAAGAGTGAGGATGAAAATATCATGGGTGATTTACACAAAGGCACCTTTGGAACCCATTCTAGTGGGCACATGATGGCTAAAAAGATCCTACAGGCAGGATACTACTGGTCCACCATGGAGGCAGATTGTCATCAACATTCACGAACCTGCCACAAGTGTCAGATCTATGCTGACAAGGTACATGTGCCTCCAGTTCTTCTAAACGTCCTGTCTGCTCCTTGGCCATTCGTAATGTAGGGTATTGACATGATTGGAGAGATCAAACCTACAACTTCTAATGGACACCGCTTCATCTTGGTTTCCATTGATTACTCCACAAAGTGGGTCGAGGAAGCTTCATTTGCTTCTGTTAGCAAGAACGTTGTGGCCCGATTCATCAAACAAAATCTTATTTGTCGGTATGGTATTCCGGAGAGAATAATTACAAATAATAGAACCAATCTCAAAAATACTATGATCACCGCACTATGCGCGTAATTCAAGATCTAGCATCATAACTCTTCTCCTTAACGCCCGAAGATGAATGGCGCTGTGGAAGCCACTAATAAAAATATCAAGAAGATCATACAAAAATGACAGTGACCTATAAGGACTGGCATGTTATGTTACCATTTGCTCTCCACGGTTACCGTACCACGGTGCGCATGTCAACAAGGGTAACTCCTTTCTCTTTGGTATATGTCATGGAAGTTGTCCTACCAATTGAAGTCTGAATACCTTCTTTGAGAATCATGAGAGATGTATGGATGAATGAAGATGAATGGATTCAAACTCGACTTGACCAGTTGAACTTGATTGACGAGAAGAGGCTTACGGCTGTCTGCCATGTCCAGATGTACCAAAAACACATGATTAAAGCTTTCAACAAGAAGGTCAGACGTCAGGTATATCGAGTTGGTGACCTGGTAATCAAACGTATCATACTTCCACAAGGTGATCCCGTTGGAAAATGGACTCCTACATACGAAGGACCATTTATGATAAAAAACATATTTTCTGGTGGGGCAATGATCTTAACCACTATGGATGGCGATGGCCTTCCGCACCCTGTAAACACGGACATAGTTAAAAGATACTACGCATGAAAAAAGACCCGCTAGGTCGACTGGCCTAGGCAAAAATTAGGGATAAAACACAAAAAAATATGTACACCCGGCACGTTGAAAACCTGAAAAGGCGCCTTGGGCAAAAAGGGTATCCCAATGGACTCAAAACCCGAAAGGGTGGTCCAGGAAAAAGTTAGGGATTTAAAGCGTATGACTATGTCCCATTGGATCACCTTAGAACCAATCTTCAGTATCAATCGTCAAGCTCGAACAGTTCTAATCAATCCAATCAGCTTCGGACAAAGCAGCAAGTGGATGAGACGCTCAGAGACATGAAGGCCATAGCAGAATGGAAACCCCATGGGATTATTTTACATAGTTGTCTTTTCTTTGTATCAATTTTCATTTTTTTACGATGACACTCTCTTACTAGGATGTTCGTCTCTTTGTACAAAAATACTTATTCAAGTTAATAAAAAGATATTCCTTTAAATGTGCAAAACTATCTATTTTTCTTTTACTGTTCTTGTTTTGTTTGCAAAAAACGTCCTGTGTTTATTTTTGAACATATGAATTTGAATATAATTACTGTTTATAAATGAACGCATAAAAAAGAAAAAACTGAACAGAAAGACAATTACTAATGGCTTTAAGAAATAGGATAATATCTATAGGCCATTCCGCAAAATCCCCACAAGAACTTTCTCTAAACAGAGCACAAGCAAGAACATCCTACTACAGGATCACTGTCATATCTCTAGCATGCATCCTAATGGTATCTTTTGCCTTCATATCCCCGACGGAGCAAAATTTCCAGTTACTGCTCCAAGTATTCCTCAATAAAAGTCACCCAACTTCTTAGAATTCCCCAGTAGAATTTCACCAAGTCCACAAGCAATGCACGAAGTTTCCCTTTCCCAACAGAGTTTACTTCTCTAATGACGGAAACCCATATATAAATACTTCAATTTCAATAAAATATGAAGGCTTACACTCCACATTCCCAACAGCAGTCAGGGATTTATTTTCCCAATCTAAACAACACTGCAACAGAATAACTAATATGTGCATACATTACATTCATACATCATAAACATCGACAACACAAATGCATGGATCGTAATTTCATTCATTTGTAGAAACATCATTACACCATGCATTCCATATATCATGGCATTACATACAACTAACTCTTTACCTTTTCAGGAAAGATTAATCAATAGAAAATTGTCATCAAATTTTCAACAAGACAAGGCTATTATCTGTGGACAAGTCAATGGTAGATCAATTCCCGAAACAGGACAGGATGACTATCTACATGCAAAATACTTCCTTCAGACTTCTGCTGGTTTAGTTTAAATCTCTCAACGGTTTATCCTAATTCTTTCCTGTAGACACTTTCTCCGATTTAGATAAATCGCTCCAAGATTTATCCTGATTCTTTTCCAAACCTCTGTTGGTTCAGTTTAAATCTCTCAATGGTTTATCCTGATTCTTTCCTGTAGACACTTTCTATGGTTTAGATAAATCGCTCCAAGATTTATTCAGATTCTTTTCCATACCTCTGCTGGTTCAATTTAAATCTCTCAACGGTTTATCCTAATTCTTTCTTGTAGACACTTTCTCCGGTTCAGATAAATCGCTCCAAGATTTATCCTGATTCTTTTCCAGACCTCTGCTAATTCAGTTTAAATCTCTCAACGGTTTATCCTGATTCTTTCCTATAGACACTTTCTCTAGTTCAGATAAATCGCTCCAAGATTTATTCTGATTCTTTTCCAGACCTCTACTGGTTCAGTTTAAATCTCTCAATAGTTTATCCTGATTCTTTCATGTAGACACTTTCTCTGGTTCATATAAATCACTCCAAGATTTATCCTGATTCTTTTCCAGACCTCTGCTAGTTCAGCTTAAATCTCTCAACGATTTATCCTGATTCTTTCCTGTAGACACTTTCTCTGGTTCAGATAAATCACTCCAAGATTTATCTCGATTCTTTTCCAGACCTTTGCTGGTTCAATTTAAATCTTTCAACAGTTTATCCTGATTCTTTCCTGTAAACACTTTCTCTGGTTCAGATAAATTGCTCCAAGATTTATTCTGATTCTTTTCCAGACCTCTGGTTGTTCAGTTTAGATCTCTCAATGGTTTATCCTGATGCTTTCCCAGTAGATGTTTTTCCCTGGTTCAGTTTTAAATTGATCAAAGATTTATTCTGATTCTTTCCAGTTAAAGATTATTCAAGACTTCTGCTAGGTTCAGTTTTAAATCGAACAAAGATTTATTCTTATGCTTCTCCCAGTTCAAAGTCAAGCTTAGACTTAGTCTAATCTCTGTCAACAATCGCCTTTGGATGACTTCTATAAGCCCATCTCTGCCAAATCTCCATTGTTTCTCTGAATGGCATCTTTAAGCCCATTCCTTACACCTGAACCACAATATCATCAAGTGCAAATTTCTGGGCACTCTAGTGTTCAATCATCTTCCACCTTCAAGTCACGAATGGCAGGTTCGCCAATCTGACGCTTCAGGTTTAAGAAGATTGAACAGGGGAAGCTGTTGTACCCCAAAATTTTTCCTCTCATTCCTCAAGACAATTCTAACAAAGGACTCCCAGAATCTAAGCTTACACATATGTATTTGGATTTTTCAGCATTAAGATTAAGGAATAAATTGATAAAAAAGGACAAAACAAATGAAAATGCCCTTTTTGTCAAAGTTAAAGGAAAAGCAAGTTCCTTTCGATTTTGCATCCTTCGATTGGACACTTTGGTCTTGGTTGCATCTTTCATTTGGGTGCTGGATTCCTTTAGGGAAAGCTCATTTCATGCTTCGATTGAGGCATTAGACTCATTTTGCTAAGATCATTTCCTGTTATCATTAGACTTCGCTTGAATGTTTATGCAAATATTTTGATTGGCCATACAACATCTTCCTTGCGTGTTAGCCAAAGCATACAAGGCAGAATTTCCCACCATAATAACATGCACAAGGTCAAAGTCCCCTTTGAAGCAATTTGTTACAAGCTTCAACAGGGCAACACTTCCCATCAAACAACTTCAATTCACAAGGCAAAAAGCCTCCTGATGATGTCCTTCGATTCAGGAGGTCAAAGCCTCCTTTCTTCCCTCTTTCAATCACACGTTTCCCCCTACATGCCCCTTTATTTGGGGCAATGGATTTCCCATAATTGTAAGCTTCGATTGAGCCTTTCATCCCTTGCATGCATCCTTCGTTTGGGGGTGTGATTCCTTCAGCACAAGTCTTTAGTCATACCTTTCGTTTGGGCATGTGGCTCCCCTTCTACAAGATTTCGTTTGAACATATTTGCATAAGGTCACAAGGCAGGAACCTCCTGTACACACTCTTTCAGTTGGCCATATGGCCCCTTTGCAGGCAAATTTGAATGGGCAGGATCTCCTGTAGAAATAGCTTGCTTCATACACACAAGCTCTACACTACGCCATTGCCTCAGGAGAAAGAAGTACCATGATGGTGCATTCGAAGGGCTTGCAAGGCATGTCTAGATGTCGCCAATCAAAGGACACATTTTACTGACCCATCCTAAAAGCATGCATTTGGACCATTCAAAGGAACCCATGAAGGGCCTGGTCGAAAGGCACTAATTTGGCCCCTTCAAAAGACATCCACATGAGCCATTCGAATGAAACTTCAATTTGAAAAAAAGAAATGGTTGTTGAAGAGTCTGGTCAGAAGACAAGCTAGGGGTCAAGACAAAAGGTTGAGATGCCAAAGGTACTTGTTGACCAAGTCCCATGCGCTGCCAGGATCATGCCTGATACACTGGCCATAAAACTCCGAAACTGCTGCACAGTAGTCATGCAATGCTGCCTTATTCCTTGCACCAAAATGGCAATAAAACACTGTCCCTCGAAAGCTACAAATACAGCATACCCTTTTTGTTTGAACCTTTTGTTTTCCCTCCCAAAGCATCAACCCAAGCCATTATAGATAGGAGGCATCATCACACATGTTGAGGGAAAAAAAAATGGATTGCAAGAAAACACTTGTGAAAATTCTCAAAAATTCCTATAACACTTCATAACGTTATCCTTCATACACTTCTAAACACCAAGAAAAAATCCTTCGATTCACCCTCCAAGTGACCATCAAAACACCCTTCGACCGACTCCCCCAGTTAGTATACAGTAAGCCTTTGAGTTACCCCATCATTTGTTATAAAAAAGCTTTCGATCCCCTCACACAACCTCTTTCGACCCAGTCACTGCTTTCACAAAGTAGCAACTGGCCTAGCCTCAGGAAGGTCCCAACGAATTCCCATTTTCCATCAAAGAAAGCACTTACATCTCCCTTCAAATTAAGGACTTCAAGAGGTAAGTTTCCTTTAAAACTTGAGTCTATTTTATTTTTAATATCATGTGCATATACCAATAAATAAAAATGTAGACATTTCTAGACTTTGTTTTAGCTTTAGATTTTGACTACATATATATTGAAGACTCAACCTTAGTTTAATTACGCTTTGTACTTTGAGACCCTTTAGTTTTCATGCTAACCCCTGGACTGTAGTTATGTTTGGATATTGCATTTTTTAGACTTTAAGACATGTTTGTTATACCCTTCGATTGGCTAGCTGCACAAGCCTTTCGAATCATAATCTAAGGGCCCAACATGCTTACAATGACTCAACAAGGAGTCTGTGACGAAGCATGAACCTTACTATCTCCAAGCCTCAAACGAAGGCCAGGACCTTGCTGTCTCTAAGCCTCAAATGAAGGCCAGAACCTTGCTATCTCCAAGCCTCCAGTGAAAGACACAACTATGCTGACTTCCAGGCCCAGACAAAAGGCATGACTATCCTGTTTCTAACCCTCAGTCGAAGGAGACAGAAGGGAAAATCAGAGGGCATGACTCCATTGCCTTTAGAACCCAAATCGAAGGAGGCCAGGAAATGCAGAATCGAAGGGTGTTTCTGCCCAAATCGAATGACCCATTTTTATTTCTTTTATTTTATTTTTGCCTTTATATTTCCATGGAATTCAATATGGTTGTTATAGTGTAGGTTTTATTTTTTTCATTTTTATTGCTTTTGTATAAATTCTAGTAATTAGGATGTATGGAAAGATAAAAACAACAAGTAGATAACCAAAAAAATCAAAAGACAAAATGCATGCAAATCAAACACACTCTTCACACATGCACCCTTAGGGTAATTCCACTTGTTGCCTCGATTAAATAGTCATGTCCCTCGAATATGGGCATTTTAGAAAAGACCCTCGATAAAAGATCGTAGTCCCTCGATGACCCTCAATGTTTCCTTTAGTAAACAATCTAGTCCCTAAACGACATTGCTAAAACGTCCCATAGGTTGCCTTTTATGACTATACAAACGTCCCACGCCCGTCCCTTCACATCCAACGATGGGGCTTCTTACAAAATCAATGGAAAGATAGAAACATCTAAAGGAGGAGGAAAAGAACATTTAAGACCTTTTGAGTAGGTAGGTAGCGCCTAGTTGCTCGCTTGCTCACAACAAAAACATTTTATACACCAACACTTTCATCTTGAAACATTTTCAAAAGACAAAGCTTTTTGTACGCGTTCTTATAGAGACGAGAACCATTATAAAGACACTTTTCAAAATCACTTTCAAAAACACATTCCACAAACACCTCTTTGAACTATTTTTAAAATAAAACTTTGTACGCATTCTTATAGAAACGAGAACCATTACAAATACGTTTTCAAAATACTTTCAAAACCCACACCACAAGCACATTTTCAAACAAAAGTAAGTGATCTGGCGAGAAACTAAGAGTCCGTAGATAACTACGAATGAAAAGGGTGCTAATACCTTCCCTTTTCATAACCCAAAATAATCTCAAAAGGTATTTCCTGTTCTTTTCAACCATTCCTTATTGGATAAAAGAAAAGTCGGTGGAGACTCTTGCTATCCGCAACAATTGAGATCAAACACAAAACATCCCAAGTCAGTTATCCCACCGTGTTACAGAAGAGTATTTTGAAAGTGTGAGGTGTAAAGATTGTTTTAATTTATGAGCAAGCAATTACGAGCAATCTACCAACTCAAAAAGTCTTTGTTCTTTTCCTCCTCCTTTAGATAGTGCTTTTCTACCATTAGTTAGTATGAAGCCATATCATTGGATGTGAGGGACATGCGTGGGTCGTCTTACAGTAATAGAAGGCAACTTGTAAGATGTTTTAAAAATTATCGTAAGGGACTAAGATCATTTATCGAAGACAACACTTGAAGGGTCATCGAGGGACTAAGATCTTTTAATCAAGGGTCTTTTGCTAAAAACATTTCACGTTTGAGGGACATGACTGTTTTTTTATCCGAGGCAACAAGTGTGGGTTACCCTAGAGGTACATGTGTGCAAAGTTTATTGTTTTCAATTATTTTATCTTGAATTAGGGTTGTCTAATGTTGAATTTAAATCTTACCATACAAACCCTAATTACTAGCAATAATATGGAAAGCGATAAATTGCGGAATTTAAATGTCCTATGCTATTACAATACGTTTGGGGGATGGGGGATACAAATTTACAAATGGGAATGACAAGTAAAATAAACCCTAATTGCTATTACAAGGCTTTGACAATTACATAAATTTTAATGAGAAATAATAAATTGTAGAAGAAATGTAAAGATGAAGAAAAGAGAAAAGAAAATTGTTTTTATGGATTTTTATGGAAAGGGTTTTAATTAACATAATTAAACTAATTAGTTTACATGAGAAATTAATAAATTATTTAACAAAACCTAAAGTCTAATTTAATTAATTAAACAAAAAAAGAAATTAGATAAAACCTAAAAGATTAATTAGCTAAGAAAATATTTTTGGTATTTTATTTATAAAACTAAATAAAGTAAAATAAAATAAAATTAGAAATTTTTTAGTCTAATGATTTAAAAAAATATATTTTTGAATATAAAAAAATCAAATAAAAATAAAGAAAATATAAAAAAATATTGGGCTTAGGTGTTGGAATGTAAAAAAAAAGGGCGTGAAAAAGTAGTAAAAGTCCAGGCCCAAGTATATGTTTTTTGGTTTTTGTTTAAGAATCAGAAAATAAAAAAAAATAGCAATGGGCCGGTGGTGTAATCAGTAGCAAGGGGGGTGATAGGAAAAAATGCTGAGGCCCAAGGTCCAGGAGCCCAGTGTTGCAAAACAAACAAAAAAATAAGGCAAAAATAATATGAAAAAAACAGAAAATGGGACGCTCAGGCTCGAACCCAGGTCCTTGGTAAACAATTCCTTATACGCGCGCTCTGCCACTTGGGTGGCTATTTCATCCATGTATAAAATAACAACTATTAAATATAAAATAAACTCAGTTCTGACTGTACTTCATCTTCTCGCACCATATTTTTGAACTCCCGAACTTACTCATTTCTCAACCATTTCAGAAATTGTAAACATCAAACTTGTTAAAAATTTCATTACGATTTCAAATATATAAATAACTTAAGCTAACACTCAAAGATGAACACAAATTTTGCTTGGTACCATATTCTGACCTAATTTTTCTGTAACTTCAACTTCAAAATTCACATTACTAAGGCAAGATAAATGAAAACTAAGGGCAGTGTTAGCTTCAGGGCAATGATGTCTACATTTTATCTTTACAAAATAACTATTAATGATGCTTGTATGAGAAGTTCAAAGTTGAGGAAAATTACCTTTAAACTGGAAATCGTGTTTTGAGTTTGAGCACTCCTGGATGTGTTGTAATGATATGAATAACTTCAGTGAACTCCTAGGAAGCTAATGCAAAGCTTACTTTGGAGTGAGAGTGGCTGAATCTCCCTGTAGAAGTCAATTTGCAGATGATTGTTTTTGGAAATTGAGGATGGTGATGGAGGTGTTACAGTTCTGTAACAGGGTCCTAGATCACTTCTATATAGTGTATGTATAAAGTTTGAAGGATTAAAAGTGAAAACGCACGAGTGAAATGTGAGTTTGGAATTTAAGGTCAGAAACGCCACAAAAATGGAGTTTGAGAGCAATTCTGAGTTTTGGAGTGTTTGAGGGAGTTTCAAGGCTTGTGCATTCGTGTGTTAGGTTGAAAATACATCCTCTATTTATAGTAAAGAGGTTTAAAATGTTCAAGGGATCAGAATCATAAGATCATATGTTATGGTTTTTTGACTTGTTTTTGAAGAAATCTTGACAAACATTATTCCAATGCATAATACAAGGCTATTTAAAGTGGTTAGGAACTTTAAACATGTTGCTTATGGATTTTTTGTTGAGTGTGTGAAGAGGGAACAAGTTAGAGGCTCAATACAAGTGGACTTTGTGATTAAAGCAACTTTACAAGAATGGAAATGTTACTTTGTGCCAAAAATGGATGAATCTCTTGGAAAATGACTCAAATGTTTGGATCATAGCTCTAACAGTTGTGTAATAAATTAATTATGGAGTGGTTTGCAAGTTAGAAGCCTGCAAAGCAATATTATGCAGCATAGGTTTAAGATTTGGTTAAGTGTTCATCATGAAAATGACTTGTAATTCAAGAATGGATGCCCAACTTCTTCTCTTAGATTATCTTAGCTCATGCATGACCTCTTCAAGTTTTTTGACATTTTGGAAAGCTTGAAACATTGTCTACAACCTTCATGTTGACCACTTTGGCTAAATCATCTTGGAACTAGGTGAAAATTGGTCAAGAAGTTAGGTAAAAAATCCGCCTAAACTAGTTGAAAATTTCTCTAAGTGTTTTATGAAAAATGTCATGACTTCATGGGCTTATATCTTCATATATAAGCATTTTTTGGACATAAACCTTCTAATATAAAGTTGTAGAATTCATCAAGATCTATAGCTTTCATGTTGAAAGTTTTCCTTAAATTATCTTGCATCTTGGTGAAAACATGTCATGAAGTAATGAATTTATCAAGTAAAATAACACTTACAAAATTTTCTAAGTCTTGAAAACTTTGACTTTTTTGTGGACTTTTTGACTTTCTTTATTCTTGATGATAAATTTTTATATTTTTGAATGTCTTGATGAATCTTGATCTTTGAAATTCAATGTTGATAAAAAAATCTAAGTTTAACTTGTTGTGTATCAATTAACTTTTCATCAGTTGATCAAATTTCAACTATCAATCCAATGATCTTGAGAAATTATTTGAGCCATGAAATTAGGTCAACATGTTATGTTTGAGTCCTTGAGATTATTCCTTAATCCTTTAGGTCATGTACTAGGTCAAAAGTCAATGATCAGTCATTCTTAGTAAAAACCGTAATTTTGACAATTTTTCCCCTTTGATGATTTGAGTGCTTTTCTTGAGGAATTGTGATCAACACTTGATCAATTGATAATTATTACTTCAAAATGTTGATGTTGGCAAAAAATCATGAAGTTTGACTGTATATTGACCACAGTTGACTTTTTACCTAATACAATTGACTTTCACTCATCCGAGCAATTGACTGAGCAAAATTGTGATGCAAGGCTTGAAACTTGGTATGAGCAATCTTGAAGACCTATGATGAACCATGAAAATAATTTGAGGCATCAAAAGTCAAATTTTCCTTGAGAAAACAAAAACCCTAATTTGTGGGCTTAGTGCTTAAGAGGTGAACTTATCTGATCAAACTCTTGAAACTTCTTGAGCATTTGAGATATTTTGTGAGAAATGTTTTGAGAAAAGAGAAGGAAAATTTTAGGGTACAACAGCTGCCCCTATTCAATCTTCTTAAACATGAATAGTTCGACTGGCTTGTCCGTCATTCGTGACTTGAAGGTGGAAGATGATTGAACACTTAAGTGCCCAGAAATTTGCACTCGTTCGTGTATGAAGTAAAATTGTTTGTTGATTATACCGGGAACGGTCTTAAAGACGCCATTTGGAAAGATGATGGAGAGTTGTCATAGATGGGCTTAAAGATTCCATCTAAAGTAACTGTTGATAGAAATATAGAATGAGTCTATGCTCGACTGTATTTGAGGAGTATCAAAATAAATCTACGCTTGACTTAAACTGAGCCATAAGATGTTTGCATTTGTATTTCACTGGAAAAGAATCAAAATAAATCTTTAGTCGATTTAAACTGAACCAGAAGAAGTGTCTACTAGAAAAGTATTAGAATAAATTTTTGGTTGATTTAAACTGAACCAACAGATGTCTTGTGTCGTCTTTAACTAGAAAAGTATCAGAATAAATCTTTAGTCGATTTAAGCTTGAACCAGAAAAATGGTCTATTGGAAAAGCATCAGAATAAATATTTGGTTGATTTAATACTGAATCGGCAGATATCTTAAAATCTTTAACTGAGAGAAGTATCAAAATAAATCTTTGGTCCATTTTATCTGAGCCAGAAAAAGGTCTACTGAGAGAAGTATCATAAATTAATCTTTGGTCGATTTAATCTGATCCAGCAGATGGTTGAAAATTTTTTAACAGAGAGAAGTATCAGAATAAATCTTTGGTCGATTTAATCTGAGCCAGAAAAAGGTCTACTGAGAGAAGTATCAGAATAAATCTTTGGTCAATTTAATTTGAGCCAGCAGAAGTTTGAAAGGAGTATCCATCATATAGATATTTGCCTTGTCTTATTTCAGGGAATATCTTATAATCTGTTTTGACAGTTGTAGATGATATTCATATGTTGACTGATCTCTCCTGAAAAGGTAAAGAGTTAGTTATATGAAATGTCATGATGTATGAAATGCATTGCATAATGATGTTCTCATAATAAATGAGATTGTGCTATATGTGTTTCGTATGCATATGCTACGATGTATGAATGTGTAATGTCGTTGAAGTGTATCTTCTTCTGGGAAAATAAATCCTCGACTATTGTTAGGGATGAAGAGTATGTGTATCTTCAATCTTGTCTAAAATTATTTCTCTAGGGATTCTTGGCTACTCCTTTGAGTAAAATTTGTAGGGGATATATTGATCTTTGTCTGAGGGGTAGAGTTTAGGAACATTGGTTGTGTGTTGTTCTATTTTGGAGTTTATTTCTTATATACCCTGACTGGGGATAAAAGAGACTTGTCTAGGGAAGATAAAGTTAACTAGTATCTGGTCGGATTCCAGGCTTCGTATCAACTTTCTGGGGATAGTGAAGACTTTACCGGGAAGAAGATTTTTGTCAATGATTTGTAGTACTCAAGCTGGGAAATCTGTAGGTTGTTGGAGAAATAAACCCTATTGGGGAAATAAACCCTTGTTTGATGGATCAATGTTCTTACTGAGAAAACAAATCTCTTGGGGAAATTGATTTTGCTGGAGAGGAGGATTCTGCAAGGTTTCTTTTTTCAGTCTTGGGGGACTAAACTCAGCCGGGGAAGAGAGTTTCCATGCATTGTACTGATTGGATCACCATAGGTTGGTAATACCGTCGGAAAAGAGATTATACTCTTTTATTTGTTGTAGATATGCCGGGGAGGCTGTAGGGAATGTATCCTTATTTGTGAAGATTATTCTGTGGGGATAATCTCATAGAAGTAACTCTGGAAACTTTACTAGGTACAATCTTATGAAAGGGACTCTATGGGGATCTATGGAAAGCTTGAATGTCATCCCAGCTTCTAGAGATTTTGAGTAAATGTTTATTCATGTTCTTATACGTATATTTGTTAGCAGTTAATCATGTTCATATGCATATGTTCATTCAATTTATGTCATTAGATGTTTTTGCAAGCAAATTGGAAAAACAAAAAGTTTGGACTTTAAAGTATATTTGTATTGATGATTTGCCTATAAACAAGTGAGTTTGTACAAAGAGACGGAAATCCTTGTAAGAGGAAGTCGTTGTGAAATGAAAAAGTACAAAGTGAAAACAAATAGCCATGTGTAAGTGATCTCATTGGGTTCCAAAATATGCTATTGCCCCTATGTCTTCGAGCATCTCATCTGTTGCCATTGGAAGAAGTTGGTTGAACCATTTGAACTTTTGACTTTGGTAATAAATCTTGCATGTAAGTGATCCAAAGAGACATAGTCATACGCTTTAATCCCGAATTTTTGCCGGGACCGCCCTTTCAGGTTTTCAGTCCACCAAGATACCCTTTTTTGCCCAAGCCGCCCTTTTAGGTTTTCGACTTGCCGGGTGTACAATATTTTGTATATATCCCTTATTTTTGCCTGAACCCTTTTGGTTCACCGAAATGCCATTATTTTTTCCTAGGTATGTCACCCTAGCGGGTCATTCTTATGCGTAGTATTTTTTGACTATGTTCGTATTCATAGGGTGCGGGAAATCTTTGCCATCCATAGTGGTTAGCATCATAGTGCCTCCCGAGAATACTTTTTAACAACAAATGGCCCTTCATAAGTGGGAGTCCGTTTGACCCTGGGATCTCCTTGTGGCATAATGATACACTTTATTACCAAGTCACCATTCTGGTATACCCGATGTTTGATCTTCTTGTTGAAAGCTTTGATCATTCGCTTCTGGTACATCTGACCATGACAGACAGCAGCCAGCCTCTTCTCATTAATAAAATTCAACTGATCCAACCTAGTTTAAATTCATTCGTCTTCGTCAAATTCTGCTTCTTTCATAATCCTTAGAGAATGGATTTGAACTTCAACAGGAAGGACAACTTCCATGCCATAGACCAAAGAGAAAAGGGTTGCTCCAGTTGATGTTCGCACTGATGTGCAATATCCATGAAGAGAAAATGCTAGAATCTCATGCCAGTCTTTATAGGTCACCACCATCTTTTGCATAATCTTCTTTTTATTTTTTTAGCATCTTCCACTGCGCCATTCATCTTAGGTTTGTATGGAGAAGAGTTGTGATGCTTGATCTTGAACTGCGTGCAGAGCTCAGTGATCATGGAATTATTGAGATTGGTACCATTATCAGTGATAATTCTCTCAGGGATACCATACCGGTAGATGAGGTTATGCTTGATAAATTCGGCTACGATGTTCTTGGTAACTGAGGTAAATGAAGCTGCTTCAACCCACTTGGTAAAATAGTCAATGGCAACAAGAATGAAATGGTGTCCATTAGAGGAAGTAGGCTTGATATCTCCAATCATGTCAATTCCCCATATTGCAAATGGCCAGGGAGCGGTCATGACGTTTAAAGGAATTGGATGCACATGGACCTTATCAGCATAAATTTGACACTTATGGCAAGTCCTTGAGTGGCGATGACAATCGGTTTCCATGGTTGACCAATAATAACCAGCTCTTAGAATCTTCTTCGCCATATTATGTCTGCTATAATGAGTATCAAAGATACCTTCATGCATATCCTCCATGATCTTCTATGATTCCTTCTTGTCCATATAACGGAGCAGAATTGAATTGTGGTTGCGCTTGTATAAGATCTCATTGCTCAGGAAAAACTTGGCTGAGAACCTTAACACGAATTTCTTGTCGTTGACTGACACCCCTTCAGGATACACTTGAGCTTCGAGATATCTTTTCACCTCATGAAACCAAGGCTTCTCCTCTACACCGTCAGTGTCAATCTCATAGCAGTGCGCTGGTTCGTCAAATCTTTCGATAGTAATTCTGGGAGCTTTGTTGTCCCATCTGACCTTGAGCATAAAAGACATGGTAGCTAAAGCATCTGCCAACTGATTTTCTTCCCTCAGAATATGCTCAAAGGTAACCTCTTCAAAGTATGGGATCAAGGTTAGCACAAGTTCTTTGTAAGGGATAAGATTTGGATGTTTTGTACCCCACTCTCCTTTAACTTGACTGATGGCCAAAGCTGAGTTTTCATATACACTT
This sequence comes from Vicia faba, assembly GCA_948472305.1. Classification (NCBI taxonomy): domain Eukaryota; kingdom Viridiplantae; phylum Streptophyta; class Magnoliopsida; order Fabales; family Fabaceae; genus Vicia; species Vicia faba. The sequence goes on along the minus strand of OX451737.1, from coordinate 722,369,318 downwards.
AAAAATTTGATTCTTAAGTCAATAGCAGCTTTAAGACCCAAGATGCACGCTTCGTATTCAGCCATATTATTGGTATAGTCAAAGCCAAGCCTGACAGTGAAAGGGGTATGGCAACCTTTGGGAGAAATGATCACAACACCATTTTTGTTACCTAGTGCATTGGAAGCTCCATCAAAAACCATAGTCCATCAGGATCCTTGTTTAGGTCCTTCATACGGTCCAGGAATTTCACAATCCGCAATCAGCATGATATTCTCGTCCAGGAATTCAAAGTTCATAGATTGGTAATCATCCATAGCTTGATGTGCCAAATGATCTTCCATCACAGTTCCTTTTATTTCCTTTTGTGTAGTGTACTGGATGTCGTGCTCAGTTAAGATCATTTTCCATCGGGCTATCCTTCAAGAGAGAGATGGCTTCTCGAAGATATACTTGATGGGTTCCATCTTAGATATTAATATAGTGGTATGAGTCAACATATATTGTCTTAGTCGGCGAGAAACCCATGCCAAAGCGCAACACGTTTTCTCGAGCAGTGAATATCTTGTTTCACAGTCGGTAAACTTTTTGCTAAGGTAGTATATTGCATGCTTTTTTCGACCAGACTCGTCATGTTGCCCCAAAACACACCCCATTGAATTCTATAACACTGTTAAGTACATGATCAAAGGTATTCCTTCAACTGGTGGCATCAGAATTGGTGGTTCTTGCAAGTATTCCTTGATATTGTCAAAAGCTATTTTGCATTCGCCATTCCATCTTACCACTTGATCTTTCTTCAGTAGCTTGAAGAATGGTTCACAAGTAGCAGTCAGGTGAGAGATGAATCGAGTAATGTAGTTTAGTCGTCCTAGAAAACCTCTGTCCTCCTTCTCAGTATGAGGAGCTGGCATTTCTAGGATAACTTTGACATTGGCGGGATCAACCTCAATTCCTTTGCCACTGACGAAGACGCCTATGAGTTTTCCAAACCTTACCTCGAAGATGCATTTGTTAGGATTCAACCTCAGCTTGTACTTCCTCAGTCTTTCAAACAGCTTGTTCAGATAATCAAGGTGCTCTTCCTCAGTTTGGGACCTTGCTATCATGTCATCAACATAAACTTCTATCTCATGATGAATCATATCATGAAATAAAGCCACCATGACCCGTTGATAAGTTGTGCCTGCATTCTTCAGCCCAAAAGGCATGACCTTATAATAGAAGGTGCCCCACCGTGTTGCAAAAGTAGTCTTCTCTATGTCTTCAAGTGCCATTTTAATTTGGTTGTACCCGGAGAAACCATCCATGAAGGAGAAAACCTTGTGTTGAGCAGTTATGTCAACTAAGACATTAATACGCGGTAGTGAGATGCATCTTTGAACAGGAGGCCCCATCGTATTTGGCAAAGACAGGAACCTTGAATTTGTGGGGAATGACCACCCCAGGGACCAAACCCAAGTCTCCAAAGTCTAAACCAAGCACTTATTCGATTTCCACAGGCTTAAGTCGGTCTTCAAGCTGTTTGTATTTTTCATCCGCCGGTGGATACTGCTCTTCAGAATAGTCTTCGTCCTCAGTAACTTGGTTATTTCAACACCCATCCCTAGTGCTTCTAGATTCCTCTTCTTGATTGTCTTCTTCCTTAGAAGAAGCCTCTTCTATTTGATCCAGTCGGGTGGGCCCCTTGAACCTTCTTCCCATGTTGAGAATAACAGCGCTCTTCTTGGTCTTCTTCTTGGTGGCAAGGAGTGCCATCATCTCTTGCTGACCTTTGGCTAGGTTGAGGAGAGTCTCTTGGAACTGTGCATTTTGATTTTGTAGATCTTTGACGGTTTTCTCTAGAGCCATCTTATACTAAAATAAACAGTAAAAAGATGACGAAACCTGTATCGAAAAACCTGCTTATGATATGATGCATGCTATGTGGATGCAATGTTTTCAAGGACCTCAAGAGATTTATATTTGCTAGCCAAAAAGGAAACAAACACAACAATTTTATTAATAAGTTCAATGATTACAACTACCTCTTGGGCTTATAATGAAAAAGAAAAAAAAGGTCTTCAAGGAGACAACAAATAGACTCTTAAAACAAAAGACTCAAGTCTCCCTCAGGTGCTTCCTCTTTGGTGTAATGTATGCATTCAGGCTTTTCTCCTCGTGAAGTTTCCTTGTGAGCTCCAACACTTTCTCCTCGTTTGCATAGAATCGAGCTTCAAAGGTGTCTCGTTCCCCCTTGAGTTGAATCCACAATATCTACAATTCCTCAAAGTCGGTAGGCATGTCCAGATTTAGAATGGTGTAAGGAATATCTACCTCGGCAACATGCTCCACAACTATTGGTAAGATAGCGAGATATGGCATCATGAGACTCTGAGCACGAGCTCGCACCCATTTGAGATAAGGCTCAAGAGGGATGGAATTATTATGCCCCAAAGTCTTGCTATCAACCTTTCTTACCATGCCCTAAGCATGTAGAAACCTTCGATGATAACCTTGGACATCATTCTCGTAGTCAAATATAAAACCTTGAATGAGTGCGTCGTAGGGGCCATCTCTTCGAGTGTAGCCAAATTTTCGTAGAGCTAGAGACAGGTTGTAAGTAATACCTCCCCTAATTCCCAAAAGTGGAACATTAGGGAACTCCCAACAATGGTAAATGATAGTAATGTCTTCTTGAGAATGAGAGCACCAATGGATATCTGCATGAGAAAGCGACATCAGTCTTTGAGACAACCTTAAGCCTTGCTCATTCTTCAATATTGATCGAGGAAGGTGCGAAATAAACCACCTAGAAAGAAACGAAATGCAACACATAAGAGCCCCTCTCTTCCTCATGGTACGAGTGTGAAGGCAATGTAGAATTTCTCCAAGCAAAGTAGGCACGGGATTACGAGTAAGGAAAATTTTGACAGCATTCACATCTATGAGTTGGTCCGGGTTAGGAAAAAGCCCTAACCCATAGAATAGAAGAGTCAAGATCTCCTCAAAATCTTGAAAATACATAGCATCCCAAAATAGTTGAGCCTTCTCCATCAGGAATTTATCCAAAAAGCCTTTGACCCCACTTCTTATCTCCCAATTAACTACAATGTCAAAACTCTCCAAATGTAAGGCCTTGGCAATAAATTTAGGTCTTGGAGTTTCCTCTAAACCGGTGAGTGGTATTTGATCAAGGACTGGTTTCCCCAATAGTTGAGAGAATTCTTCCATTGTGGGAACTAGTTGATAGTCGGGAAAGGTGAAACAATGATGTACAGGGTCAAAGAAATGAAAGAGTATCCTTATCATATCTTCTTCAAAGCTTTAAGTAACCAGATTTAGAAGTCGACCATATCTTTTTGTGAACGAAGAATTTTCAGGAACCCTTGACGCTAACTCTTTGAGTTGAGGAGGCGCCCTTACAAAGTTGATTTGGATGGTATTTCTGCGAGTGGAAGCCATATCCTACATAACAGAACAAAGATAAATCCATAGGTCCTTGAAATGGTTAGTGAGAATGCTATGACATGATGTCATGATGAACAAATAATCACACACAAACAAAGCACACAAGGCCTTAGGTTTAGGCTTGCATGGGGTTTATAGGTAAGTACCCTCTTGAAGTTTAGTTGGTTCAACCTGTCCTAACAAAAGTAACTGAGTTCTAAGTAATCTCAATATCACTGATCTTTCTTCATTAGGCATTGTTTTAGCTCAAGCATCCAAATTGCGGCCAAAATATCCCAAAGTTACGATCTCAATGAATGTCGCATTGAGTATTAACCAACCTTAGTCTTGCACCAAAGTCAGCCATCTCACTACTTTCTAATGACCAAGTTTTTCAACTAAGGTTCTAAGGTCAATTAGTGCTTCTTGACACCATACAGCGGCCCCGTATTCTCCTTGACTGGACTCAAGGGGCACTGGTACCAAAAAATGTGTCACAATAACGTAGCCATCGCTTCATCCATGTCGTTATTAAGTTACATAGTCCCCATGATCTATTGCTACTTACCTAATATGCCCAAAATTCGAGTATAGGATTTTTACAAGTAATAAACCCAAGCATAACCCACAAATGTAAAGCAAACAAGGCAAACAAATAGAGCAATAAAGTTGATCTAGCTTTTATGGTAGCCCCACTTTTAATTTATATTTCCCCAGCAGAGTCGCCAGTTCTATAATATGGTGGGATAACTGACTTGGGTATTTTGTGTTTTATCGCAAATGTTGCGGATAGCAAGAGTCGCCACCGACTTTTCTTTTATCCAATAAAGGAAAGGATGAAAAGAACATGAAAAACCTTTTGAGAATTTTTTTGAGTTCAAGGGGTAGGTTATGAAAAGGGAAGGTGTTAGCACCCTTTTCATCCATAGCTATCTACGGGCTCTTAATTGCTTGATCACTTAAAAATGCTTTGTGTTTGTGTATGTTGAAAGATGTTTCTGAAGATGTTTTGAAAGTTGTAATTTTGCAATGATTCTCGTATCGTTGAGAATATATACAAAATCTTTGTTTAGAAATATTTTGAAAACACCTTAGTATGGAAATTTTGCAATGATTCTCGTATCGTGGAGAATGTATACAAAATGTTTCGTTTTTAAAATATTTGTTAAAAGGGAGTGCTTGGAAAGATGTTTTGGAAATGCCAATGCAAGGAAATTTTGTAATGATTCTCGTATCATTGAAAATGTATACAAAATGTTTGTTTTGAAGAGTATTTTGAAAGTGTGAGGTGTAAAGATTGTTTTAATTTGTGAGCAAGCAATTACAAGAAATCTACCTACTCAAAAAGTCTTTATTCTTTTCCTCCTCCTTTAAATAGTGCTTGTCTACCATTAGTTAGTATGAATCTATATCATTGGATGTAAGGGACAGGCGTGGGTCGTCGTATAGTCATAGAAGGCAAATTGTAAGTTGTTTTAGCAATTGTCGTAAGGTACTAAGATCATTTATCGAAGATAACAATTTAAGGGTCATCAAGGTACTAGGATCTTTTAATCGATGGTCTTTTGCTAAAAACATCTCACGTTCGAGGGACATGACTGTTTTTTTATCCGAGGCAACAACTATGGGTTACCCTAGAGGTACATGTGTGTAAAGTGTGTTGTTTTCAATTATTTTATCTTGAATTAGGGTTGTCTAATGTTGATTTTAAATCTTTCCATACAAACCCTAATTACTAGCAATAATATAGAAAGCGATAAATTGCAGAATTTAAATATCCTACACTATTATAATACTTTTGGGAGATGGGGGATACAAATTTAAAAATCGAGATGACAAGTAAGATAAACCGTAATTGCTATTACAAGACTTTGACAATTACATAAATTGTAATGCGAAATAATAAATTATACAAGAAATGTAAAGATTAAGAAAAGAGAAAAGAAAATTGTTTTTATGGTTTTTTATGGAAAGGGTTTTAATTAACCTAATTAAACTAATTAATTTACAAGAGAATTAATAAATTATTTAACAAAATCTAAAGTCTAATTTAATTAATTAAACAAAAAAAAAGAAATTAGATAAAACCTAAAAGATTAATTAGCTAAGAAAAATATTTTTGGTATTTTTTTTATAAAAATAAATAAATTAAAATAAAATAAAATAAGAAAGTTTTTAGTCTAATGATTTAAGAAAATATATTTTTATTATAAAAAAAAAATATTGGGCTTAGGTGTTGGAAAGTAAAAAAAAAGGTGTGAAAAAGTAGTAAAAGTCCATGCCCAAGTATATGTTTTTTTGTTTTTGTTTAAGAATCAGAAAATAAAAAAAAATAGCAATGAGCCAGTGGTGTAATAAGTAGCAATGGGGGTGATAGGAAAAAATGATGAGGCCCAAGTCCCAAGAGCCCAGCGCTGCAAAACAAACAAAAAAAAGGAAAAAATAATATGAAAAAAACACAAAATGGGACGCTGGGGCTCGAACCGAGGTCCCTGGTAACCAATGCCTTATTCGCGCGCACTCTGCCACTAGGGTGGTTGTTTCATCCGTGTATAAAAAAAAACTATTAAATATAAAATAAACTCAGTTCTTACTGTACTTCATCTTCTTCCTCGTGCCACATTTTTGAACTTCTGAACTTACTCATTTCTCAACCATTTCACAAATTGTAAACATCAAACTTGTTACAAATTTCATCACGATTTCAAATATGTAAATAACTTAAGTTAACACTCAAAGATGAACATGAATTTTGCTTGGTACCAAATTTTGACCTAATTTTTCTATAACTTCAACTTTAAAATTCGCATCACTCAGGCAAGATAAATGAAAACTAAGGGCATGGTTAGCTTTAGGGTAATGGTGTCTACATTTTATCTTTACAAAATAACTATTAATGATGCTTGTATGAGAAGTTTAAAGTTGAGGAAAATTTCCTCTAAACTGGAAATCATGTTTTGAGTTTGAGCACTCATGGATGTGTTGTGATGATCTGAATAGCTTCAGTAGACTCCTAGGAAGCTAATGCAAAGCTTACTTTGGAGTGAGAGTGGTTGAATCTCCCTGTAGAAGTCAATGTGCAGATGACTATTTTTGGAAATGGAGGATGGTGATGGAGGTGTTACAGTTGTGTAACAGGGGCTCAAATCACTTATATATAGTGTATGGATGATGTTTGAAGGATTAAAAGTGAAAACGCACGAGTGAAATGTGAGTTTGGAATTCAAGGTCAGAAATGCCAAACAAATGGAGTTTGAGAGCAATTCTGAGTTTTGGAGTGTTTGAGGGAGTTTCAAGGCTTATGCATTCATGTGTTAGGTTGCAAATACATCCTTTATTTATAGGCAAGATGTTTAGAAGGTTTACAGGATCAGAATCACAAGATCACATGTTATGGTTTTTTGACTTATTTTTGAAGCAATCTTGACAAACATTGTTCCAATGCATAGTACAAGGCTATCTAAAGTGGTTAGGCATTTTAAACATGTTACTTCTGGATTTTGTGTTGAGTGTGTGCAGAGGGAACAAGTTAGAGGTTCAATACAAGTTGACTTTGAGATTAAAGCAACTTTACAAGAATGAAAATGTTACTTTGTGCCAAAAATGGATGAATATCTTGGAAAATTGCTCAAATGTTTGGATCATAGCTCTAACAGTTGTGTAATCAATTAATTATGGAGTGATTTGCAAGTTATAATCCTAAAAAGAAATATTATGCAGCATAGGTTTGAGATTTGGTTAAGTGTTCATCATGAAAATGACTTGTAATTCAAGAATGGATGCTCAACTTCTTCTCTTAGATTCTATTAGCTCAAGCATGATATCTTCAAGTTTTTGTACATTTTGGAAAGCTTGAAACATTGTCTACAACCTTCATGTTGACCAATTTTGCTAAATCATCTTCGAACTAGGTATAAATTGGTCAAGAAGTTAGGTAAAAAATATGCCTAAACTAGTTGAAAATTTCACTAAGTGTTTTATGAAAAATGGCATGACTTCATGGGCTTATATCTTCAAATATAAGCATTTTTTGGACATAAACCCTCTAATACAAAGTTGTATAATTCATCAAGATCTACAACTTTCATGTTGAAAGTTTTCCTTGAATCATCTTGTATCTTGGTGAAAAAATGTCATGAAGTAATGAATTTATCAAGTATAAAAACACTTAGAAAATTTTCTAAGTCTTGAAAACTTTGACTTTTTGTGGATTTTTTGACTTTCTTAATTCTTAATGATCAAGTTTGATATTTTTGAATGTCTTGATGAATCTTGATCTTTGAAATTCAATAATGATCAAAAAGTCAAAGTTTGACTTTTTGTGTATCACTTGACTTTTCATCAGTTGATCAAATTTCAACTATCAATCCAATGATCTTGAGAAATTATTTGAGCCATGAAATTAGGTCAACATGTTATTTTTTAGTCCTTGAGATTATGCCATAAGCCCTTAGGTCATGTATTAGGTCAAAAGTCAATTATCAGTCATTCTTAGTAAAAACCGTAATTTTGACAATTTTACCCCTTTGATGATTTGAGTGCTTTTCTTGAGGAATTGTAATCAAAACTTGATCAGTTGATAAGTATTACTTCAAAATGTTGATTTTATCCAAAAATCATGAAGTTTAACTGTATATTGACCATATTTGACGTTTTACCCAATGCAGTTGACTTTCAGTCATCTGAGCATTTGACTAAGAAAATTGTGATGCAAGGCTTGAAACTTGGTATGAGAAATCTTGAAAACCTATAATGAACCATGAAAGTCATTTTAGGCATCAAAATTCCAATTGTCCTTGAAAAAACCAAAACCCTAATTTGTGGGCTCAGTGCTTAGGAGGTGAACTTGTTTGATCAAACTCTTGAAACTTCTTGAGCATTTGAGATCTTTTGTGAGAAATGCTTTGAGAAAAGAGAGGGAAAGTTTTGGGGTACAACACCATCCTTTCAGTTTTTCATCCTACCAAGAAGCTCTTTTTTGCATAAGCCGCCCTTTCAGGTTTTTGACTTAGCGAGCTGTTCTTTTATTTCTTTAGGCAAAGTATTTCTTTACTGCATTAGCATTCATGGGACGTGTGAACTCCTCACCATCCATAGTTTCAAGAATCAGTGCGCCACCAGAGAAGGATTTCTTGACAACATATGAGCCTTCAAAATTGGGAGTCCACTTTCCCCTAGAATTAGTGTTAAAAGACATGATTTTTCTGAGCACGAGGCCGCCTTCTCTGAATTCACGAGGCTTGACCTTCTTATCAAAAGCTTTCTTCATTATCTTCTGATATAACTGACCATGAAACAAGACCGTCATTCTTTTTTCTTCAATCAAGTTCAATTAGTCAAACCTATTTTGGACCCATTCAGCCTCTGACAATTTAGTTTCCATTATCACACATAGAGAGGGAATCTCAACCTCAACAGGGAGCACCACTTCCATACCATACATAAGAGAGAATGGGGTTACCCCTGTTGAAGTGCGGGCGAATGTACAGTACCCATGCAAAGCAAAAGGGAGCATCTCATGCCAATATTTATAGGTAACAACCATCTTCTGGATGATCTTCTTGATATTTTTATTAGCAGCTTCAACATCCCTATTCATCTTTGGCCTGTAAGAAGATGAATTGTGATGGACAATCTTGAATTCTTCACAAAGTTATGTCATCGTCTTGTTACTCAGATTTGAGCCATTGTCAGTGATAATCCTGCTTGGCATACCCTACCGAGATATAAGATTGTTTTTTATAAAGCGTACTACCATCTGCTTAGTAACATTAGCATAGGAAGCTGCTTCCACCCATTTGGTGAAGTAGTCTATTGCCACCAATGTAAAATGATGACTATTCAACGCCTTGGGTTCAATCATTCCAATCATGTCAATATCCCACATAGAAAAAGGCCATGGGAAAGAAATAACATTGAGAAGCATCAGAGGTACATGAATTTTGTCAGCGTAAATATGGAACTTATGGCACTTCTTTGCAAATTTATAACAGTTAGATTCCATTGTCAGCCAATAGTAACCTGCTATAAGCATTAATTAGTAGGTAGCCCTATCATCGGATGTTTGAGGGATAAGCGTGGGTCATCGTACATTTGCGAAGGAAACTTGTAAGACACTTTATCAATTTCCCTAAGGTACTAAGATCATTTATCGAGACAGAATTGAAGGGTCATTGAGGGACTATGATCTTTTAACCAAAGGGTCTTTGCTAAAACTTCTCACGTTCGAGAGACGTGACTGTTTTAAATCCGAGATAACAAGTGAGGGTCACCCTAGAGGTGCGCGTGTGCGAAGTGTTTTATGTTTCAGTTATTGGTCTTGAAGTTAGGTTATCTAACACTTGTTTTTTATGTCTTGTCATGCACGCCTAATTAATCTAATAGTTAAATATATATACAAGTGTGAAAAGTAAAAATGAGGAAAGTAATCTACGCTATTACATCGCTTCAGTAATGGGGGAATACAAACCAAAAATTGGGGAAAGGAAGTATAAAAGGGTCCTAATTATCTATTACAAACCTTTTGACAGTTACAAATATTGAAGAAAAAAAATGCCAAAAAGTAAATGAACGCGCAGAGATGAAAGAGGGAAAGATATCTAAAAAACCCTAAAAAATTTCTAAGTATAAGAAAATATTTTTTGGTGTTTTTTTGTTTAGAAAAATAATTTAATTATGAAATCTAATTGTAATTAATTTTAAGTTTATGAAATAAAATTAAGGTGATTAAATTAATTAATTTTTATTTGTGAAAATTAAATTAATTAATCAAAACAACCTAAATCTAGTCTTTTTTTGATTTTATTTATAATTTTTATTAAAAAGGTGATTAAAAGAAAATAATTAAATTAAAACAAAATAAAAAAAGAAAGATTTATGGCCCTGCTTGTAAGAAATTGGAGAGGTGTGGAAAGAAAGAAAACTAAGCCCATAAAAATGAGCCTAGGTGCTGGTGGTGGTTCTGTGTGATCGGTTCCTTGGTGTTCACCATGGGGACTTCCTCAGAGGAGTTGGATATGAATATTTTAAGATCTTAAGGTCAAAACATTATGTATACCATGCGCTTTGTTAAATCGCTTGCACCAGATCTGTAATGAAAACAAAACAAATGAAAAAGTCCCATGCCTGGCTCGAACCTGCGACCAAACATAGATAGACCTTAAGAACACACGCGATGCCACTGGGGTGGTTATACATCCGGTATATGAAACAAGTAAAAACAAATATAACACAAAGCGAATGTTTATGCCAAATCAGCAAAACACGCATGCTCGAGTGGACCCTCAATTATTTGAACGAACCAATCGTGACACTCCGTTTTTCCACACAGTTTCTCAGGCGAGTCAGACCATCCCTCAAGGTGCTCAACTCTTTCTTCTCCGGTGGGACGAATTATGAAAACCTGCAAAAACATGAAAACAAAACACGAAAGGTACCCTACTCCCCTTAAAATTTTCCCCTGAATCTGAATCTGGAGTCTGTTTGGGCTAAAAGTTCTTGTAACATAAAATCCAAAGCTTAGGAAGCTCCATGCCCTAGCCACAGAATAATGTCATTTATGTATTCATTCTTGCATGTAAGACGTTAGAAAATTCATAAAAATATATATGAATGAAATGAGCATGTTTATAAGAGTTTAAAACATGATAAACCTTGAGAACCAAAGCTTACCCACTTACCAATTGAAGTTGATGTAAGGGCAACTTCTAGGGTTGATTCACGAATGATAGTGGTTGGTTCTCACTCATGGCTACTTCAGGAAGACAATGGAAGGCTTAGATCGACTTGAAGACTGTTGGAGATGCGAGATATAATTTTCGCAACTTCTTTGAATTTTGGAAATTTTTTGGAGGACCTTTGTGCAATAATTTTCGTGTCCATTTGATTTGTTCTTGCTTGCATTATATAGAGGAATGATTTTAGCTAGCATATATGGTATGGAATCGAGCCATGATGGCTCTAAATAAAAAAGATAAAACATGTTTAAAACCTTCCATCTTTGCATGATTCCTTGCCATCTTGAGCTTGCACAAAATTGGCATGTCTTGACAGGACATCATGAGCTACATTGGGCCTTTACATGTTTGAAATTACATGCCCAAGTACTTACACATTTATCTTATATTTTATTTTGATTTTATTTTCTTTTAAATGAATAAAAATTCAAATAAAAAAAATAAAAAAAATAAAAAACATATGAATGAATTTTGAGGTTCTCTAACATCTTATGAACATGTTTGAACACCAAAATTTAAGCCCACTAGTTTAAAATCCCAAGTTTACTCATTTTGTATTTCACAAATTCCTTCAAAATTTCCCAACTTGTGCAACTCATAACTTTCTCTATTTTAATATTTTGGAGGTGATCTTGGACTTTTTGAAAAGCTCCAGATGTTCTCTACACTTTCTCCTTTGATTATTTTTCCATTTGGAGACATTATCTTGATGTAAGTTGCCTTGACAAAAAATGTCTTTTGTTGACTTTTAAAAATGACCTATAATGTATTAGCTCATATCCTTCAAATGGAGCATTTTTGGACATGAGCATAAAAAGAAAGTTGTAGAGAATTGAATTTCCTTCAGAATGGGCTTTGGTTGGGGAAAAGTTGATGAAGTATGTGAAAGTTATGCTTGGTTAAAGTTCAGTTGACTTCTCCTAAGGAAACCCTAATTTGACAATTTTGGACTTTAGATGTTTTGAGGGCTTTCCTTGAGGAATCATGATCAAACCATGATCAAATGATGAATATCACTTCAAAATGCTTATGTTCACAAAAAATCTTGAAGTTTGACAATATGTTGACCATAGTTGACTTTTTAACCAATAGGGTTGATTTTCAATCATTTGAGCCATTGACTGAGAAAACTTGTGATGTAGGACTTGAAACTTGACATAAACCTTATTGAGGACCTATGAAGAACCATGGAATCTACTTGAGACCTTTGCAACCCAAACTTCTTTGAGGAACTCAAAACCCTAGTTGTAGACCCCTTGCTTAGGAGGAGGTTTGACTGGTCAACCCTTGAATATCTTGAGTATTTGAGAACCTTTGAAAGCATGTCTTAAGAAAAATGGGAGGACAAATTTTAGGGTACAAAAGCTGCCCCTGTTCAATCTTCTTAAACCTGAAGAGTTAGATTGGCATGTCCGTCATTCGTGACTTAAAGGTGGAAGATGATGGAACACTTAAGTGCCCAGAAATTTGTACTTGCCCGTGTCAGAAGTAACGTTACCGGTTGGTTATACCAGGAATGGCCTTATAGATTCCATTTGGAGAGATGATGGAGAGTCATTGGAGATGGGCTTATAGATGCCATCCAAAGTAACTATTGACTTCAACTGGAAGAAGTATCAGAATAAATCTATGGTCGATTTAATCTGAGTCAGAAGATGTCTATGCTTGTCTGCAACTGGAAGAAGTATCAGAATAAATCTATGGTTGATCTAATCTGAGCCAGAAGCTATCTGTGACCGTCTTCAACGGGAAGAAGTATCAGAATAAATCTTTGGTCGATTTAATCTGAGCCATGAAAGGTCTATATTTGTCTTCAACTTGAAGAAGTATCAGAGTAAATCTTTGGTCGATTTAATCTGATCCATAAGCTATCTACGACCGTCTTCAATTAGAAGAAGTATCAGAATAAATCTTTGGTCGATTTAATATGAGCCAAGAAAGGTCTATATTTGTCTTAAACTGGAAGAAGTATCAGAATAAATATTTAGTGGATTTAATCTGAGCTAGAAAGAAGTCTTCTGGAAGAAGTATCAAAATAAATCTTTGGTCGATTTAATCTGAGCCAGAGGATGTTTATTCCCGAATTCGACTGGAAGAAGTATCTGAATTAATTTTTTGGTTGATTTAAACTGAGCCAGAAGAGGTCTCTGAAATTTTGGTATCATATATGTGATGTCGAAGGAGATGTCACGACACAAATATCTGAGGACAATATAAAATGCAATAATATAAAAAGTAGTAAAAACATAAGGGATTGTTAACCCAGTTCAGTGTAAAACAACACCTACTCTGGGGGCTACCAAGCCAAGGATAAGTCTACTAAATAGTATAAATTCATATATCCTCAATAAACAACCAGTTTACGATCTAATCATTACCCGTGCTATACTTCTACCTAAGACACACCTAGGTATGAGACCCTCCTCAAATCCATTCAATCACTAACAGTGAAAAACAACAGAATTATTAAGTTTGAAAAACCTCAATCATTCAATACTTAAAAGCTTATGAATGATCCACAATTTAGAACTCAACTAAAAAATTACAACTCAAGTATTGAAACAATACTAGAGTGTATTACAATTAAAATATTCATAGTTTTTAAACTCAGAGTATATTTTTCTTCAATTGTTGCAGTTGTACGAATAAGGTTGCAAGTCTTTATAAAGGCACAAAAACTTCTTTATGGGCTTGGGCTGAAAAGCAAATATTGCAATATATTGAATCCCTTGAATATCTCCATAAAAATAGGCCAAGATATAATCCATAAAGGTAAGACAGATAGAAAAATATTCCTCCATATTATTCGCAAGATATAAACCACAAAACTTGAATAAGGCGCGCTTAAAAACAGGAAACAGAAAATCTGAAAACACGTTCAGATCAGAAGGAAAATATTAACACATCTGCTTTGACATCATTTAAAATCAGTTGAGATGTTTCACTTCAAATTTGAAGATATTAAGCAAAACATTACCAAAGCAGTGTTTTACAAAAATTGCTGCCAATAAACACTTACAAACTCCCCCTTTGGAAAATTTTGGCGACAACATTATTTTAGCATATTATCAGAGCAGCAACACAAGAAAAATAAACTTAGTTAGCAGTTAGCAGTGGAAGATGTCAGAACATCTTCTGAGACATGAAGCTCCCTCTCAAACTTACCAGCTCTCTAGTCAGTTTCTCTCCCCCTCAAACTTACCAGTCAGTCAGTTAGTTTCTCTCCCCATTTTTAGACTTAATATGCCAAATAAACATGCATTCAAGAGAGTAGTAGAAAAAGAAGTACAAACTAGAATATCCAAGAGTCAAGCACATATAAGTGCCAAAAAGAAAATAGGGATCAAAACACAAAAACAAAAAAAAGAAGGCACCAATGCAGAGTCTAACTGTCTTCAGAACTAATAGACATGGCAGCTTCAGAACTTCCTTCATTATCAGAATCTCCTCCTTCAGTACTCAGTCTATCATCAAGACTATTATCCTTCTGTAGCTCCTTGATCAAATTTTCAAATTTTAGCTTTCTTGCTAAGCTAACTCCAATTACCTCATCAAGCTATTTGCAGGCTTCCATTAACTCAGTAATCATATCACCCTTGCTTGAGGTCTTGTTTTCAGAGGATCCGAATGTCAAAATAATGTCTGGGATATGTTTACATGAAAACAACTGGAAGTGAAGGGACATAGAAGAATCCCTTTTTCCAACTGCATCAACGCCCTACAGAATTCCAGGATGTTGATTTAGAATAATTCCATAAATAAGAGATGGAAAGGCAATAGGCATCTTGATAGCACAGGTTCCTGCATGCTTTACAGTAAGTTCAAAAATGTAAGCACCATAATCAAACAATTTCTTATTTCCAACAGCATAGATAAATTTTCCTAAACCAACTGTAATGGTTGAGGTATGATTGGTAGGGACCCAGTTAGTAGCTCCAATTCTATACAGGATAGCATGTTTCACACTTATCTTACTAACATGGAGATTATTCTTCAAGGGCTAATCACTCACTTGGTTTGTAGTGATGGCTTTGCACACCTGATTATCAGTCACTTCCAACTCACAGTAATCATCTTCATACCTACCCAGATATCTACTGATGACAGCAGGGGAAATTCAACACATCTACCTGTAACAAACACCTTCCTATATTCCTTACTTATGTGGTCAGCATAATCTATAGGAATATTAACAATAAATTCCTTAACAAGAGTCTCATAACATTTTGCAAACCCGATGACAGTCTTCATCAAGCCAACAAAGGAAATCATCTCCATAATCTTTTTGCACTCCAATGCATCTTCTCCTGATTCTCTTTCAAGAGCAATCCTTCTTTGGAAGACATATTTCCATTTTTCAACATTGCCAACAAAATGGAAGGAAATGTTGTCAAGAGGAGCATCAGGCACCCTGACAGAAAGCTTCTTGCTTGTAGAGTTCTTCACAGGAGAGATGTCTTGGACATCATCTTCATCATCATTTGAGGAGCTATCAGGTCTAACTTTTCTTTTGTTGGACGGAGGAACCACTTTACTCCCGGGCTTTGGGGGACCATACATAGTCTTCTTCTTGATACTCTTGGCAGGGGATGTGACATTCACAACTTTCACTTTTCTAGACTTGATTCTTTTAGTAATTCCAGGCACCACATTGGTAATAAGGTCATTGTCAGACAGCTCATCAACATTCACCACATTCTCAGCAATTGGATTCTCTGCAGTTTTGAAGCCAACAACATCTTCCTTAGCAAAAGAGTCCTTCTCAGCACATGATATCTCAACATCTTGTTCAACATTAGCTTCCACTTCTTCTAGAACATATGTAGCAAACTTTCCAATTTCACTTTCCACAACATCTTTCTTTAAGACAGATGATTCAACAACATTTTGAGGATCAATACCTTTGTCTGCCTGAGTAGGCATTCGGGAAAGAGGTGTAGAAATATCAGGCACAACAAAACCCTCATTTAACACCCTATCTACCAGCCTCCTGATACTCCTATCAACACTAACGATGTCTCCTTTTGACCTATCATCAGTAGTATTAGAAGCATTACCTTTAGAAGTGTCAAACTCGTATTTGGATTTCTCTGCATGGGACGATCCAGGTTTATTTACCTTCTTCTCAAGAAGTGGAACAGTTGTCAGAGGAGCGACGACCAGGACTTTACAAGGGAGAGATCCTCAGGATGGTTGACATACTTTGACCTAGAAGCCTTAGCTTCATCATAAGAGCATTTTGAGGGAGACGAAGCATGATGTTGCAATATCTCTGAATACTTTTAAATAGTGAGATGAAAAATAACAAGGGTTCTTTTTCTGTAAAGGAGAACGAATAGGTTGTGAAAATAGAAGGAAGTAATATCGTAGCGTGTGGGAGATTATTTAAGATAATCTTGAAATGATTGCTTAAGATACTTATTTTGTTAGGAACATAATAAATGATATAATATTACTTTAATGATATTCCTACATGCCCTTAATTGCTACAAACCTTCATATATGAAGATCCCTAGTTTTCCTCTTAATTTCTCAAACTAGTTTACATCCAAAGCCTTAGTGAAAATGCCAGCCAGTTGTAATTCAGTATCTGCATGTTCTAAGGCAACAATCTTTTCTTCAACAAGCTCTCTTGTGAAGTGATGACGGATATCAATGTGTTTGGTCCTGCTGTGTTAAATAGGATTTTTTGATATATTTATGGCACTTAGATTGTCACAAAATAATGTCATGACATCTTGTTTGACACTATATTATGTCAACATTTGTTTCATTCAAACCAACTGAGAACAATTGCTTCCTGTAGCAATATACTCAGCCTCAACAGTGGACAAAGACACACAATTTTTATTCTTACTGAACCAAGATATGAGATTATTTCCCAGAAAGAAACATCCTCCTGATGTACTTTTCCTATCATCAGCACTTCCTGCCCAATCAGCATCTTAATAACCACTTAAAGCAGAGCCATATCCATGAGAGTATAGCATACCATAGTAATTTGTCCCGTTCACATATTTATGAATTATCTTCACATGGTTGGCATGGATAATTTTAGGATCAGCTTAATATCTAGCACACACCCCTACAACAAAGACAATGTCAGGTCTGCTAGCTGTGAGATATAGAAGATTTCCTATCATACTTCTGTAAAGACTTTGATCCACACTTACTCTATTTTCATCTTTAAACAAGTTCAGATGTGTGGGAGGAGGTGTTCTCTTGTGATTGGCATTTTCCATCCCAAATTTCTTTACTATATTCTTCTCATATTTGCTCTGAGATAAGAATATGGAGTCTTCCATTTGTTTAACTTGCAGACCAAGAAAGTAGGTTAACTCACCAACAAGGCTCATCTCAAATTCTGAGTGCATTTTCTTGACAAAATGTTGAACCATCTCATTTGACATCCCACCAAACACAATATCATCAACATAAATCTATGCAATCATGATCTTCCATTCTTCTTCCTTGAAAAAAAGAGTTTTGTCTATACCGCCATCCCTATATCCATTCTCACCAAGAAATTCTATCAATCTCTTATACCAAGCTCTTGGAGCCTGCTCTAATCCATACAGAGCTTTCTTTAGTATGTACACATGGTTAGGAAAGCTTAGATCAACAAATCCTTTAGGTTATTCCACATAAACTTATTAGTTCAGATAGCCATTTAAGAAGGCACTCTTTACATCCATTTGAAACAACTTAAATCTCATAATGTAAGAAACTCCTAAGAGTAGTCTGATTGATTCAAACCTGGCCACAGGGGCAAAGGTTTCATCAAAATAAACTCCTTCAATTTGAGTGTATCCTTGTGCAACTAATCTTGCCTTATTTCTAGTAACCACCCCTTTTGTTGGTGTAAGCCCTAGAGGCCAATACTTTTGGTACTTGTATCAAATTATTTATTAATAATAAAAGGTATTTCTTTATTATGTTTGCTTTCCAAAATAATAAAGTCCCTAGAATGGTTTATTGGTTTAATGAAATGTTAAGTGTGACTTAATCATGAGATCCCATTAAACATAAGACACTATTCTTAAAGTATCCGTAGTCAAGCTTTAATGTGAAGTGGGATAACATTAAAGTATTAAGATTATTATGAAGATAGATTGATGATCACATCTCATGGATCATAGATAAGGAGTTATCAAGTCTTGACATAGGTATGAATATTAGGAGTAATATTTATACTAGATTGACCCGCTATGAGAATACTACATAGAATGTTATGCAAAGTGTCATAAGTTATTCTCATGATGATAATGGTGTATACCACCCTTTGACCTGAAACCACTATGGACCCTAGATGTAGAGTCAAGTACTTTATTGCTGATCAAACATCATCCGTAACTGGATGACTATAAAGACAGTTGATGGGTACTTCACAAAGCATGCTAAGGGACATGAGTGACCTAGATGGAATTTTCTCATCCTGCATAACAGGATAAATGTCTAAGGGCCCAATATTGAACTGGACAAGGGTGACACAGTGTATGCCTTGTGTTCAATATAGACATGAGGGCAAAAGGGTAATTGTACAACACAAATATTATCACGGAAAAGGTTTGGTCAGATCACATGACATTTTCGTGACTTGGGTAACAGTGATGTGTTGCTAGATACCGCTTACTGTTTATTATATTAAACATGTGATTTAACATAATTGCCAACGTCGTGAAAACCTACAGGGTCACACACATAAGGACAGGTTGATGAGAGATAGAATAAATAAGGAACACCGTAAGGTATGGTGCACTTAAT
The DNA here is from genome assembly GCA_948472305.1 of Vicia faba. Taxonomy (NCBI): domain Eukaryota; kingdom Viridiplantae; phylum Streptophyta; class Magnoliopsida; order Fabales; family Fabaceae; genus Vicia; species Vicia faba. The sequence continues at coordinate 722,350,410 of OX451737.1, read as the reverse complement.
TGTAATACGGAAAGTGGCAAGGTACCACGTGGATAAGTGATATATGGTACATCATAAGGTATGATGTCCATAAGCTTAATTGGGCTTTTAGCTTATAGCCTTAATTGGGCTTTTATCTTGTAGCCCACACGAGTGATTCTATAAATAGATCCTTTGTGATGAAGCAATTTCACTTGATGCAATTTCGTTTTTGATTCTCTCTCTCACTCAAAGTTTCCGTTCGTGATCAGCTAGCACTGTGACCGGAAGCGATCTGTTCGTGTGGACTGAGTAGAGGCGTTGTTCTTCATCAATGCTCGTGATCACAACATCAAAGGTCTAAATTGCCACAAGAGGTAAATATTTCTATCACTGACCATGCTCATTCGTAAGGATCACTAAAGGAAAATTTTAAATTCCGCTGCGCTTTTGGTCGCAATTTTCCTTCACCTTTTTCATCGGATTTATTCTTGTACACCCATTTAGTGCCAATCACATTTGTCCCTTCAGGTCTTGGAACCAAATCCAAAACTTCATTTATTCTAAATTGTTCTAGCTCTTCTTGCATAACATTAATCCATAACTCATTAATTAAGGCTTCTTTGACATTCTTAGGCTCGATTTTTGAAACAAAGCAAGAGTTTAACATCCCTTTTATTGATATACTAGTAACTCCTTTATTTAGATCTCCCATAATAAGTTCCTTAGGATGATCTCTATGAGTTCTGATTGAAGGCCCTTTATTGAGTTGACTGGGCTCAGGATCTTCTTGAGTTGGATTAGGATCAGTACTTCTGTCATTAGATTCTGTTGGAATGTCTGACAAAGATGTTCCAACATCTTCTAAGATATCATCTTCATCATTCCATCCTCTATCATCAATAATAACATTTATGGATTCCATAATAACCTTAGTTATGGAGTTAAAGACTCTGTAAGCTCTACTATTTGTAGAGTAACCTAGGAATATTCCCTCATCACTCCTGGGATCCATCTTCCTTCTCTGTTCACGATCAGCTAAGATGTAACATTTACTTCCAAAAACATGAAAGTATTTGATAGAAGGTTTTCTTCCCTTCCATATTTCATACAAGGTGGCTGAGGTGCCTTTTCTTAGAGTGACTCTGTTATGGATATAACACGCAGTATTCATAGCTGAGCCCAAAAGTGGTAGGGTAACTTCTTAGCATGAATCATAGCTCTGGAAGATTTCTGAAGAGTTTTGTTTTTGAGTTCCATAATCCCATTTTGACGAGGAGTAATGGGAGAAGAAAATTCATGACAGATTCCTTCAGAGGAACAAAAATCAGCAAATTTATTGTTCTCAAATTCCTTTCCATGATCACTTCTTATTTTGATGACATAACTATCCTTTTCTATTTGAAGTTTTTGACAGAGATCTTTAAAGACTTAAAAAGTTTATGATTTTTCTTTGATAAAACTTATCTATTGTACCCCAAAATTTTCCCTCTCATTGTTTCCCAAGGTTTTCTCTTACATGGGTAGCTACAAACACTTGCCTAAAGAAAATGATTTTTTTTAATGATGGTCAAGTGTCTTTTGATTGACATGTCAACAGTGTCCTTCGATTAACATGTCAACAGTGTCTTTCGATTGGCATGTCAACAGTGTCTTTCGATTGACATCTGAAAAATGTCCTTTGATTGGCATTTCAGAGCAAAGGGTCCTTCGATTGGCATGTCAACAAGCTTCGATTGGGCATCGAAAACCCTTCGATCAAGCATTGGCCCATCAGCTTCGATTGTGCGTTGGTTCCCCTTCGAGCAAGCCTTGGTCCAAGTTTCATTTAGGCAAGAACCCTCTACAAGTTCCCTTCGATTCACCAGTAGTGGCCTCCTGCATGTTTATTTTGAATCACTAGGCAAAGGCCTCTTCATGCTTGCCTTGGTTCACTAAGTCCAAGGCTCCTTTCAACTAGCCTTTGATTCATAAGGGAAAAGGATTCTTCTATGATTGCCTTCAATGCATAAGGCAAAGACTTCCTTTGTACTTGCTTTCAATGCAAAAGGCCAAGACCCCTCAACTTGCCAGCACACCAGGCAAAAGGCCCATTCGAAGGACATGTAAATGATCCATTTGAAGAAGCATTCAAAAGTACCATTCGAAGGACATGTAAATGATCTATTCGAAGAAGCATTCAAAGGCCCATTCGAAGGACACATAGTGTTGTCTGAAAAAAGGGTTTGGTCAAAGATTGGATCTAGTTGGTCAAAACGAAAGAGAAGTATGCAAAGATGCTTGCTGGCCCAAAATCCCACATATTGCCATACTCAAGCTTCCTGCTCAAGCACATTCGTGCCAAAGGATGTTTTGATTGGCCAGAAAAGAGTTTTCGTTTGGGATAGCTGAGTAAGGGCTCAATCGAAGAGGCCCCAATGATAAGAATTTGAGTTATTCGAAGGAAGTAACTCAGAGTCAATCAAAGGGAAAGACTTGAGCCATTCGAAGGAAGTAACTCAGAGTTAATCAAAGGGAAATACTTGAGCCATTCAAAGGAAGCAACTCAGGGCTAATCGAAGAGAAAGGCTGGAAGGTATTCAAAAGAGTCAAATGTGTCCAGGTTCACTCAAGGTTCCAAAATGGCAAGAATTATCCAAATATGGCCAACCTTCAATGTGTTGGATTCTTGTCTCATGGCTTTTAAAGCCTAGTTAAATGGTTGTCCCTTGCCATTTTCATGCACCCTCACATCCCTATAAATACAAAGCCACACATATTCGCCAAATGGAGGAGAACATTCAGCAGGAGACTAGAGACGGAGACACTACACACAACCTACATACTACATGCACACACTGCCCCACAAGAGCTCCACAAGACTTCCAAAATTCTAACAAGGTTTCCAAAATTGAAGCACTCTACTGGTAACGAAACTTCGACCTCAATTTCATTTGCCATGTAACTTAATTTTGATTGCATATTCATGCTGCATGATTGTTAATATGTTACATGTAAAGTCTGAAGCAATAGGATACCATCACTAAGACATGTGGCGTGGATTCCTTCGAATCTCATATCTAGCTCAAATGGTGAAAAAATGTGGGAAATTAAAAGGGCCTGGGTTCGATACCCAGGCCTCACAATTTTATTTTTCTAACATTGCTTTGCAGATTCCATGTGTTACATAGTCAAGCGCTCACTGTATGCCCTCATGGTTGGACCATCAGATGTCAACAGATGGAGATCTAACTCTCCAAATGCGCAGATCTACCGTGTGCCATCAAGGATTGTCTTCACTGGATTCAACGTGATCTGGACTTGTCATCTCATGGGCCTAGCAAATCTCAAAAGCATACCCTCCAATTGCTTGTAACAGCAGGCCCATCATTATACTTTTTTTTTGTTTTATTTGTTTATTCCTTTTGTAATCTTTTTTTAATTATAATCATAAAATCAACCAAAAAAAACCATAAAAAATATTAGGCTTAGGTTTTTTTTTTTAATTCGGTAAATTAATTAATTTAATTATCTTGACATTATTTTATAATTTAAAAATAATTAGAACTAGGTTCTTTTAATTCAAATATTTTCTTAACAAAATACAAAAATATTAGAATTAGGTTGAATTTCATTTAATATTTATTTTCTTAATTAAATTTAGATTTAGTTTAATTATTTTTCCTAATAAAAAACAATCAAAAAGAAATTTCTTCCACTTAGAACTTTTTTTAGGGCTTAAATATTATTTTAAATTCGCGTGCATTCAATATTTCCTTTCTATTTTTTCCCATATTTATGTATCTGCTGACAGTAAGTAATAGATTAAACTAGGACTTTATTGCTTTTCTTTATTTTTCTTTCCCCAAATTTTTGGACATGTAAATATCCCCCTCCCTAAAGCCTTGTAATAGCATAGGATTTACAATTCCCGCACTTTTAATTCCTGTACATATTTTAACTGCCTAGATGTATGATAATAGGATTGTATGACAAGAGCCTAATAATCAAACGTTAGCAAACCTAACTCAAGACTATAAAAAATGAATATAACACACATTGCACATATGTACCTCTAGGGTACCCCACTTCGGTTGCCTTAGGAAAATAGTCACAGCTCTCGAAACGTGAGAGGTTTTAGTGGCTACCCCCAGGTTCAAAAAGATCATAAGTCCCTCGATGAACCTCTCGATGTTGACTCTAAAAATATGATCTTAGAATCCTAGGGTAGCTACTAAAGCTTCTGGCCCAATTGCCTTTGTGACTATAAAAACGCCCCTTTGAATGTCGCCCATATATCCAACGATAGGGCTATCTACTCACTAATAGTAGGATATAATTGGCTAAAGTAAAAGAGGAAAAGAATGAATTTTTCGAGTAGAATTAGATAGCTGTTAGATGCTTTCTCAAAAACAAACTTTTTTTCACTTACACAACATTTCAAAACACTTTCAAAAACATTCGCCTTGTAAACACTCTTGAGGACTGAAACAAGAGTTATCATAAAGCGAATCGCCGCACTAAGGCATTTTCAAAATTACTTTTTCAAATCACAAAGCACAAGGTATTTTCAAATGAGCTAAGCATCTAAGAGCCCGTAGAAAACTACGGATGGAAAGAGTGCTAACAACTTCTCTTTCCATAATCTACCCCTTTACTCAGAAAATTCTCGAAAAAGTCTTTTTCTGTTTTTTTCACCCTTTCCTTAATTTGGATAAAAGAAAAGTCGGTGTCGACTCTTGCTTACAGCAACATTTGCGAATACAAACGCAAAACCAGTTGTAATACGGTGGGAGAACTGACTTGGGTGTATTGCGTTTTATCATAATTGTTGCGGATAGTAAGAGTCACCATCGACTTTCTTTTATCTAATAAGGAAAGGGTGAAAAGAATAGGAAAGACCTTTGAGATAGTTTTCTTGAGTTCAGTGGTAGGTTATGAAAAGGGAAGGTATTAACACCCTTTTCATCCATAGTTATCTACGGGCTCTTAGTTGCTTGCTAGATCACTTGCTTTTGTTTGAAAATGTTCTTGTGGTGTGGGTTTTGAAAGTATTTTGAAAAATGTCTTTGTAATGGTTCTCGTCTCTATAATAACGTGTACAAAGTGTTTTGTCTTTTAAAAATGTTTTGAAGTGAAATTGTGGGTGTATAAAATGTTTTTGTGGTGAGCAAGCGAGCAACTGGGAGCATCCTACCTACTAAAAAGGTCTTAGTGTTCTTTACCTCCTCCTTTAGATGTTGTTATCTTACCATTGATTTGATAAGAAGCCCCATCATTGGATGTGAAGGGACATGCACGGGTCAATCGTACAGTCATAGAATGAAACTTGTGAGACGCTTTAGCGACTTTCGTAAGGGACTAGATCGTTTTACCAAAGGCAACATCAAGGGACATCGAGGGACTACGATCTTTTTTATCGAATGGGTCTTTGCTAAATCGTCCCACATTCGAGGGACATGATTGTTTTTCTGAGGCAACAAGCGAGGTTACGCTAGAGGTGCGCATATGAAAAGAGTGTTTGATTCAAGTTAATTGTCTTCATTAGCGTGATCTAGCGACTGATTTTATATCTTATCATACACACCTAATTACTATACAGTATAAGGAAAGCAGTAAATTGCGGAAATTAAAATTCTATGATATTACAGAGCTTTCGGGAATAGGGGTACAATTTTACAAATGGGGATGGATCAATGCGATTAAAAGTCAAAATAGGCAATCAATACAACCAAATTGAATTGAATAATTAATTAAAACTGCAACAATCTATGAAGTAAATATTAATTAACAAAGTAAGGAAATAAAATTCTTGATATTTTGTTTGTGAGAATTTTGGAAAAAAAAAACAAAATTTTATTCTATTAAAAAAATAATTGACTAAAGAATTTAAATCATTAGTATATTTTTTGTCTTTTGGTATTTTTTATTATGAAGAAAATAAACAAAATAATTTAAAGCTAAATATAAAGTTAATTTGTAAAATCATTTACAAAAATCGCTAACTAAACTAATTGAGAAAATTAAATAATTTGAAATTATGATTCCAGAATTAAGACTAAAGATTAATAAAATCAAATCTAAACTAAATAAAGTTATTAAAGTAATTCTAAACTAACTTAAAAATTCTAAGTTATTAAACTAAACCTAAAATAAGATAATTATGAAATTACTTAAATTAAATATAATTTAAATTAATTAAATAAAACCTAAACTACATGTATAAACAAATTTTAATGGAATTGAAAGAAAAGACTTAAAAAGAGCAAAAGAACAGAAAAAATTCCCCAGCAGGGATCGAGCTCAGGTCTTAAAGATCATGGGTAATATGCTTTGCCAACTGTACCAAATTACTTATTCGTTATTAACATGAATCTATTAATATAAAAGGGAAAATAAATAATTGGACTAGGCCGAAGCGCCCAAAAGGCCGACCCGGTTAGAAGAAAGAAACAAGGAAAGTTGTAACCCTAAAGCTAAGGAAAACGCGCCGCTGTAGCTATGTTATGAGGAAGGCAAATCAAATCATCAATTCCAACAAAAAATTTTTTTTGTTACAATTTCCAATTCTTTTCTCTTTTGTCGTGAAACACTCTCTCTTCCTCTTACAATATTCCCCTGTTATCCCTCTTTTCCCCTAACAAAGTCCAAACCAATATTTCTCTCAAATTCAAAAAAAAAAAACTTTCTCCCTCTCTCAACTAAACAAGCGATGAATTGGTTTTCTGGGCGATTTAGTGAGGATCAAAACCCTTGGGAACGTGACAATTTTCTATATCCTGGTTTCTTTCTCTCTTTTTTTTACAGCGTTCTCTTCATGTTTGAACAGAGTTGATGGTGGTACGCGATATGGAGGTTGAAACAGGAGGTTTTGATGGATGGTGGTCGCGGCGAGTGAGGAAGGAAGATGATGGTGATGAGCGGTTGTGTCTGCGAAAATGGAGGAAAGGGATGATGTTGGGTAATTGGGTTAATTGAAGAAGAACAGAGGTTGCGGAAGAGGGTTAAGGAAGGTGGCGCTGGGTTGTTTGAAGGAGGTGGAAGAAAATTGGTGATTTACGGTAAAGGTTGAGAGGAAGGTTAAATTGATGGATGGTGTTACGGCTTTGAACAGAGGTGGCGTTTGGCTGTTATGGAGAAATTGAAGGGATAAATGGAAGGAAATTGAGGTGTTAACAATTTAATAGTGAAGTGGGTAGCTGGGTTGAATGATGGATACGGTGAACAGAGGAGGTTGTTAGGTGGAGGAATAAAAGGTTGGGGGAGTGTTTGAACAGAGAAATTGAAGGTATATTTTTTATCTTTATGAATCTATGTTATTACTGCTTTTTAATAAATATATGATTCTTCTAATTTCTATGGTTTCTATTATTCAAATCTAGTTTTTTAACATTTTTTGAATGTTAACAAGTTGCAACAACTCTAAGAAAAATAGCAAGGGTATGATAAAGCAAGCATCACAATTTGTTTATGAGATATGATGAATGGAGAAGAGGAACCAGAAATATACCTATCGGAGTTCGTCCTATGTGACTTTGACAGCGATATGAAACCAAGTAGGCTTATTTCCCTTCTTTTATCTGAACTATTCTCCTTCTTCTTCTACCTTTGTCTTTTACTTGTATATGGAGAGTTTGAGTTGAAGTTGGGAATAAGGTTTTTAGAGATGAAGAACGTATGAAACAGTGAAGGGTGTATGAAACAATAATGTATTCTATTTTCAGTTTTGTTTTTCTGAGTGTTTTCTCCTGTTGAAATTTTTGTGTATTGTATGTTGTCCTCTCTTTTTTTTGTATATTTTCTCTGTAGTCGATTTTGTAACAATTGATCTTGTGTATTGTTCACCCCCTCTTCTCTGTATTATGATACGATTTATATAGGTGAGAATGAGTGGATTTTTGGGGGGAAAACTATAGAATTTGAACATCTTTGGTATGCTAATTTGCTCCTTTTTGTTGCATTTTCTGTTTTGCTTATTTGATGCAATATTTGTGCAGGTTTTGGACTGGTATAGGGACTGACTTAGTACAGTTTTGGCAGCATAACATAGCAGGTGTAGCAGAGCAATTTGCAGCAAGGTAGCAAGACTGTTTTAACAGTTTAAGCTAGTTTTCTTGACATTACTATTTAGGTTTTGGGACAGCAACAAGGTTATTATTTTGCAGCAAGGTCAGACTTGTTTTTTTTTACAGTTTTTGCTGTATTTTTTTGGGTTGTTTTGTAGGCTAAAACAAGGCTGGAAAATTGGTTGTAGGAAGCATGATATTGGGCTTATGAACAGGGAAGCATCAAGGCTGTTTTGTGGGGCTGTTTTGAATTGTTGGAAATATATTTTGTACAAACTTGTAACTTCTTTGTATTTTTGTAATAATAACTCAAATAAATTTGTAACATGAATGAAACTTGTCTTGAATATATTTCCTCAATTATTTTGTAATTGTAACTGGAATTTTGTTGAATGTAACTTGGATGAAATTGAATCAAACTTGAATGATGAACATTGAATTAGAATTTCATCCTTGAATGATTTTGAGACTTCTTGAATGAATTTTGAATAATGAATGAACATCTTGTATCTGCTCTTAGAATTTCAAACAAATTACATGAATTGATCTTCAAAATTGAGCAAACTTGCATCATGAGAAACTAGTTCTTTTGTATATCTTGAATTCCAAAATCAAATTCATAAGAAGGAATTGCGCCTCACACACTTGAACTGATTTGAAATCAAAAAGAATTATTCGAATTGTTTCTTTAATCTTCTTATATAAAACCCACATCGTCAATTCGTGGTAAATCGCAATACGAGCCCATAATACAAATTGCACCTTTAAGGGACTTAATCAACAATTCCCCTTAATCTAATAATCTCTAATGTTCACTTGCAAATAACTTAAAGTAAGCGATAAGCAATCAACGAATCATTGAACTAGAACTCCAGTTTCATGAATTATCTCAACATAAGAATCAAACATTTCCTGAGAAACGTCTGTGACATAAATTAAATCAAGCATAATTTGACCTGGATTTTTGAAGTAATCTCATAGACAATTCTATTCATGATACTTCGCAAATAGAATCGCCTGAGGACATTGAGAATTGAAGAAGTTATGAACCTCGAAAATTAAAATTTGCTTGAGAAATAACATACCCTAGTTGCTGAATCAATGCCTAGGAGAAGAATCTATTTGATCAAACCCTAAGTCATTTTGAGTATTTGAGAAACCCTAAGATAACCTCTTGAACCAAAAATAGGAGGGAAAATTTTGGGGTACAACAATTGCCCCTGTTCAATCTTCTTAAACTTGAAAAAGTGAGATTGGCATGTTTGCCGTTTGTAGCTTGAAAGTGGAAGATGATTGAACACTAGAGTGCTCAGAAATTTGCACTCGCTTGTGTTTATTGTATCGGGAATGGGCTTAAAGATTCCATTTGGAGAGTGACGGGATATTGTCAGAGATGGGCTTATGGATGCCATTTGAAGAAATGCTGGATAGTTGTCGGAGATGGGCTTATAGATGCCATCCAGAAGTGGTTGAGAACCGTAGGAGATGGGCTTATAGATGCCATCCAAAGATTATTGTTGACAAAAATTAGACTAAGTCTAAACTTGACTTCAACTAGAAAAGAATCAGAATAAATCTTTGGAGTGATTTGTCTGAAACATAGAAAGTGTCTACCAGAAAAGAATCAGGATAAACCATTGATCAATTTAAATTGAACCAGTAGAGGTATTGAATTATCTTTAACTTAGAAGAATTAGGATAAATATTTGGAGTGATTCATCTGAACCAGAGAAAGTGTCTACCGGAAAGGAATCAGGATAAACCATTGATCGATTTAAACTGTACCAGTAGAAGTCTTGAATAATCTTTAACTGGAAAGAATCAGGATAAATCTTTGGAATGATTTATCTGAACCAAAGAAAGTGTCTACTGGGAAAGAATCAGGATAAACCATTGACCGATTTAAACTGAACCAACATAATTCTTATATAATCTTTAACTGGAAAGAATCAGGATAAATCTTTGGAGCGATTTATCTGAACCAGAGAAAGTGTCTACTGGAAAGGAATCAGGATAAACCATTGATCAATTTAAACTGAAGCAACAGAGGTCTTGAATTATCTTTAACTGGGAAGAATCAGGATAAATCTTTGAAGCGATTTATCTGAACCAGAGAAAGTGTCTACCAGAAAGGAATCAGGATAAACCATTGGTCGATTTAAACTAAACCAACAAAAGTCTGGAAAAGAATCAAAATAAATCTTTGGAGCGATTTATCTGAACCAGAAAAGTGTCTACCGAAAAGGAATTAGGATAAACCATTGATCGATTTAAACTGAACCGACAAAAGTCTAGAAAAGAATAAATATAAATCTTTGAAGCAATTTATCTTTACCAAAAAAAGTGTCTACCGGAAAGGAATCAGGATAAACCATTGGTCGATTTAAACTGAACCAGCAGAGGTATTGAATAATATTTAACTGGGAAGAAATCAGAATAAATCTGTGGAGCGATTTATCTGAACTAGAGAAAATGTCTACTCGGAAAGGAATCAGGATAAACCATTGATCGATTTAAACTGAACCAACAAAAGTCTGGAAAAGAATCAAAATAAATCTTTGGAGCGATTTATCTGAACCAGAAAATTGTCTACCAGAAAGGAATCAGGATAAACCATTGGCCAATTTAAACTGAACTAGCAGAGGTCTTGAATAATCTTTAACTGGAAAGAAATCAGAATAAATCTCGGAGTGATTTATCTGAACCAAAGAAAATGTCTACAGGAAAGAATCAGGATAAATCATTGATATATTTAAACTAAACCAGAAGAGAATTTGAAGGAAGTATTCGTTATTTTGATAATCACCCAGTCCTATTTCGGGAATTGATCTACAATTGATTTGTTCATAGATAGTTGTCATGTCTTGTCGGAAATTTGTTGATGATAATTTTATGTTGATTGATCTTTCCTGAAAAGTTAAAGAGTTAGTTGTATGAAATGTCATGATGTATGAAATGCATGGTGTAATGATGTTTCTCAAAATAAATGAGATTGTGATTTGTGCATTTGTGTTGTCGATGTTTATGATGTATGAATGCAATGTATGCACATATTGGTTGTTCTGTTACAATGCTGTTTAGATTGGGGAAAATAAATCCCTGACTGTTGTTGGGAATATGGAGTGTAAGCCTTCATATTTTGTTGAAATTGAAGTATTGATAGATGGGTTTCCGTCATTAGAGAAGTAAAATCTGTTGGGGAAGGACAACACCGTGCATTGCTTGTGGACTTGGTGAAATCCTGCTAGGGAATTCTGAGCGGCTGGGTGACTTTCATTGGGGAATCTTTGGAGCGGTAACTAGAAGTTTTGCTCCGTCGGGAATATGAAAGCAAAAGATACCATTAGGCTGCATACTGGAGATACTACGGTGATCCTGTAGCACGATTTCCTTGCTTTTGCTCCATTAGAGAAAGTACCTGCGGGGATCTTATGGAATGGCCCATAAATATTATCATGTTTCTTAAAGCCATTAGTAAATGTCTTTCTATTCAGTTTTCCCTTTTTTATGCGTTCATTTGTAAACATTAATTACGTTCAAATGCCTATGTTCAAAAATAATCACTGGACGTTTTTGCAAGCAAAACAGGAAAGTAAAAGAAAAACAAATAGTTTTGCACTTTTAAAGGAATATCCTTGTATTAACTTGAATAAGTATTTTTGTACAAAGAGAACGCATAAAAATTAAAATGTCTTCGTAAAAATTAAAACTGATACAAAGAAAATACCACTATGTGAAATAATCCCATGGGGTTCCCATTCAGCTGTAGCCTTTATGTCTCTGAGCGTCTCATCCACTTCCTTCTTTGTCCGAAATTGATTGCATTGATTAGAACCGTTTGAGTTTGACGATTGATACTGAAGATTGGATGTAAGGTGATCCAATGGGATATAGTCATACGCTTTAAATCCCTAACTTTTTCCTGGACCTTCCCTTCGGGTTTTCAGTCCACCGGGATACCCTTGTTTGCCCAAGCCGCCTTTTCAGGTTTTCAGCTTGCCTGGTGTACAGATTTTTTGTTGTTGTGTTTTATCCCTAATTTTTGCCTAGGCCAGTCGACCTAGTGGGTCTCTTCATGCGTAGTATCTTTTAACTATGTCCGCGTTTACAGGGTGTGTAAGGTCTTCGCCGTCCATAGTGGTTAACATCATTGCCCCACCAGAAAATATGTTTTTGATCACAAATGGTCCTTTTTAGGTAGGAGTCCATTTTCCCCTGGGATCACCTTGTGGCAGTATGATACATTTTATTACGAGGTCACCAACTTAATAACCTGACGTATGACCTTCTTGTTAAAAGCTTTAATCATACATTTTTGGTACATCTGACCAAGGTCGACAGTCGTAAGCCTCTTCTCATCAATCAAGTTCAACTAGTCAAGTCGGGTTTGAATCCATTCATCTTCATTCAACCCTGCATTCTTTACGATTCTCAGAGAATGTATTTGTACTTCAATTGGTAGGACAGGTTCCATGCCGTATACAACAGAGAAAGGAGTTTCCCCTGTTGATATGCGCATCGTGGTACGATAACCATGAAGATAAAATGGTGATATCTCATTCCAGTCCTTATAGGTCACTGTCATTTTTTATATGATCTTCTTGATATTTTTTTAGCGTCTTCTACAGTGCCATTCATCTTCGGCCGGTGTGATACAATGGGAGAACTGACTTGGTTGTTTTGCGTTTTATCGTAAATGTTGCGGTTAGCAAGAGTCGCCACCGACTTTTATTTTATCCAAAAGGAAAGGTAAAAAAGCACAGGAAAGACCTTTGAGATTGTTTCTTGAGTTCGGGGGATAGATTATGAAAAGGGAAGGTATTATCACCCTTTTCATCCATGGTTTTCCATGGGCTCTTAGTTACTTGCTAGATCACTTGCTTTTGTTTGAAAATATGCTTTGTGTGGTTTTTGAAAGTATTTTGAAAAGGCGCCATCGTTTAGGAAAACTTTGTAATGATTCTCGTTCGTAAAAATGTATACAAAATGTTGATCTTTTGAAAATGTTTTTGTTTGAAAGATGTTTTTGAAAGTGTTGGTGTTTGTTTTGAAAATAGCAAGGATGTTTTTGTTTTGAAATTGAGAAAGTAACTAGAAACATTCTACCTACTCAAAAGTCTTTCATGCTTATTTCCCCTTTTCTTTGATATTGTCATCTTACCATTGATTTGGTAAGTAACCCTATCTTTGGATGTAAATGGGACGGGCATGGGTCATCGTATAACCATGATTAGCAATGTTGCAAGGTATCTTAGCATCTTTCTTTAGGGACTAAGATCATTTTTAAAAGGCAACATAGATAGCATCAACGAGGAACTATGATCTTGTATTTACTTGTTTTTGCTAAGATAGCTCACATGCATAACATGGCCATTTTTTATAAGGCAACCAAGTGGATTTTACCCTAGGGGTGCTAGTGTGCAAGTGTATTGATTTTCATGCTTTGTTTAGTCTTTGATTAGGGTTTGCTATTTATTGATTTTATCTTCTCATACAAACCCTAATTACTAGCATTTATATAAAGCGATAAATTGCGAAAAGTAAAATTACTACACTATTACATCAATAGGGGAGGGGGTGTACAGATTTACAAATGGATATTGCAAGAAAATTAAACCTAATAATCTATTACAACCATATTTAATATTGCACAAAAATTGAAAATAAAATGCAAGAATATAAATGGCAAAGAAATGATTTTTGTTTCTTTTATGAAAGAGTTTAGTTTTCACCTAATTAAAAAAAACTAATTAAAATTAAATAAAATTAAATTTAAACTAATTAAGAAATGAAATTAATTTGAAAAGGATTTTTAGGGTTTTTTATGAAAAAAAGGTTTTAAATTAATGGAAATAAAATGAAGATTAATTATAATAACCTAAGTTCTAAATTAATTTTATCTAAAAAAAAATTTAATTTATCCTAAGTGTAAGAATTAATTATTTAAGAAAAAAAGAAATTTATTTGTTTTAAGAAAATGTTTTTTTTTATCTTTTTGTTTTATGGAGAAAATAAAAATAGATAAGTATAAATAATAAGTAAAAATGAATTTTGGATTTTTTTTTGTGATTTTATGAAAATAATAGTAGTGATAATAATAATAATAATAATAATAATAATAATAATAATAATAATAATAATAATAATAATAATAATAATAATAATAATAATAATAATAATAATAATAATAATAATAATAATAATAATAATAATAATAATAATAATAATAATAATAATAATAATAATAATGAAAAAAAAAAGTCAGGGGGGGTGAGTCAGTAACCCAAGGAGTATTATGAGAAAAAAAGATTAGGCCCAATGAGAGCCCAAGTGTTGCAAAAAATAAATAAAAGAAAGTCAGAAAATTGTGAAAAATAGCAAAAGGTCACGTTGGGGCTTGAACCCAGGACCTAAGGGTGAACAGGCGCGCGCTTTACCATTGGGGTGGCTATACATCCGTATCTATGAGCAAAACAATAAATATATGATACAAAACGCGCCATGATTACACTTCATCTTCAACCTCCAGCCAACGGACATGTATCTTCTTCATCTCTCAACAAAAATGAAAAGTTCAAACATGAAAGTTGTGGCATTTCTTCCCATGAATCCAACCATGTAAATAACTTAAGCTAACAATCAAAGATGAATGGGAAATTTTCTGGCCCTAATTTAAAACCTAAAAATTTCAGAAAAGTTCAACTCTAAAATTCTCTAAGCTCAGGCCATATAAATGCAAATTATGGATATGTGAAGCTTCGTGGCAATGTTATATATATTTTATCTTCAAAAATTAAAGCTTAACAATGCCTAAATATGAAGATAGAAGTTCAAGAAAAATACCTCAAAACTGGAAATCGTGAAATGGATTTGAGCTTGTTTCAGGCAGTGGTGATGATCAGGTTAGCTTCCTTGGACATCTAGGAAGCTAATGCAATGGCTGGCTTGAGCTGAGGATAACTGGAATGGTCTGGAGAAGTCAAGATGCAGACCTCTGTTTTTGATTATAGAGGATGGTATAAATGGTGTTACAGTTTGCAATCAGGTATTGGAATGGTTTGTGTATGATGCTAGGAAGCTTTTGGAAGTGTTAAGCCAAGAGACGCACGAGTGGTTTTGAAGATTAAAGTTCAAGGTCAGAAATGACACAAAAATGGAGGTTTTGTGCAATCTGAGTTTTCAGGGAGTTTTGGAGCTTGTTCAATCGTGTGTTATGTTGCAAATAACTTGTATAGTTATATGAAAGAGGTTAGTTTACTTGAGGAGGTCAGAAAAACAAGATATAACTTTTGGCTATATTACTTGATTTTGAAGAAAAGTGGGAAAACAAGTTTCAATGTGTAGTACAAGCATGGCCTGAGTTTATTGGAGGCTCTAGACATGTTGCTTGAGCCTTTGACATTTCTTATGATCAGAATGAACAAGTTAGGAGCTCTATACATTGACTTTGTGATTAAAGTCACTTTTCCAAAATGGAAGTGTGAACTTTGTTCCATTAATGGAATAATCACTTGGACAAAGACTCAAACACTTGGATCATAGCTCAAATTGTTGTGTAATCTTCTGATTATGGATAGATTTTGAGGTTTAGAGGTCTGCAAAGCAAGATTGTGCAGCATAGGTTTGAAATTGAATTCTTGTTCATCACAAAATGACTTGTATTTCAAGTTTGAAAACCCTAACTTCCTCTCTTTGATTCTCCCTGCTCAAGAATGATCTCGAGGAGTTCTTGGACATTTTGGAAATCTTGTAATGTGCTATACAACCCCTCTTTGAATTACTTTTGAAAATTACCCTTGTAACTATATGAAAAAGTCTCATGAAGTTAGGTCAAAATCATGACCAAAACTAGGGCAAAATTTCACTAAGTGTCCAATTTCAAGACCATTACTTTATGAATCAATAACTTGAGATCCAAGAATTTTTATAAGAAGTTGTGTAAATAAATGTTGTAGATATCATGGAGATATACAACTTTCATGTTGAAAGTTTCTTTTGAATCCTCTTGTATCATGATGAAAAATTGGCTCAAAGTTATGAAAACCATGAAGTTTTAAACACTTAGAAAAATTTCTAAGTTAGAAAACTTTGACTTTTCAAAATGAAATCTTGAATTTTTGATTTCTTGATGAATCAGTTTCATATTTTGACATGTTTTGATGAATTGTGATTTTGACATTGGATTTTGACCAAAAAGTCAAAGTTTGACTTTTCAGTATATAGTTGACTTTTGATCAGTTGACTGAGAATTCACTATCAATCCAATTGATCTTGAGCAATGTTTTAGGTCATGCCATTAGGTCAAAATGATTCAATTGAAATCTTTGAGATCATGCTTCAAACCAATTGATCATTTTCTAGGTCAAAAATCAGAAATTGCCCCTTCTCAATCAAAACCCTAATTTTGACCATTTTGCCCTTTTGATGATTTGATCAAATTTATTGAGGAATTATGGTCCAAACTTGATCAAATGATACATATGAGTTTATAATGTTGATGTGGATCAAAAATTATGAAGTTTGACTGTAAATTGGCCATAGTTGACTTTTTCCCTAATACAGTTGATTTTTAGGTCAACTGCTCAATTGACTGAGCAAAAGTGTGATCCAAGGCTTGAAAATTGACATGAGTAATCTTGGGGGTCCATAATGATCCATGAAAGTCATATTAAGAATTGAAAGTTCAAATATCCTTGTGCAATCTCAAACCCTAATTTTGGTCATAAGTGCTTAAGGAGGTGTCTTGAGCTGATCAACCCTAGTGCAGTCTTGAACCTAGAGAGATCTTTATGAGAAAGTATTTGATAAATGAGAGGGAAAATTTTGGGGTACAACAGCTTCCCCTATTCAATCTTCTTAAACCTGAAGAGTTAGATTGGCGGATCCGCCATTCGTGACTTGAAGGTGAAAGATGATTGAACACTAGAGTGGCCAGAAATTTGCACTTGAAGATGGATGGTGAATGAGATTATAGATGCCAATTGGAGGAATGTTTGTAAACACTGGAAGAAGTATCAGCATAAATCTCTTGTTGATTTATACTAAAACTTAATGTTTTACCTGTGAGAAAAAGAGTTAGTAGAATGCATATGCCTTCATGATGTTCACCAGATGTGGTATTATGTTAAATGCATATGGTATGTACATGCTATGATGTATGAATGTGAGATGTATGTTTTGTCCAGGAAAATAAATCCCTGACTGCTGCTGTGGAAATTATGGGAGGTTGAATCCCTGATTTCTGTTGGGGATGAAGAATATGCATATCTTCAAACTTTGTTCAAAGGATGATTTCACTAGAGAATATCTCTTGAATGTCAGCTGTTATCTGGTCGGATCCAGGCTTCACGATTTTCTAAGGATGAAGTAGTTAGCTACTATCTGGTCGGGTCCAGGCTTCATGGCAACTTAACTGGGGGAAGAGACGAATTAACTGTTATCTGGTCGGATTCCAGGCTTTGTAGAAAGTTTTCTTGAAATTGAATAGTTATCTGGTCGGATCCAAGTTTCATAGTATCTTGCTGGGGATACAGAATTAACTGTTATCTGGTCGGATCCAGGTTTCGCAGTAACTTGAAGTGGTAACTACTATCTGGTCGGGTCCAGGTTTTATGGTTTTTTAGAAAGTTGTACTATTATCTGGTCGAGTACAGGCTTCATAGTGTCTCTCTGGAGATCATAGTTAGTTGTTATCTGGTCAGGCTCCAGGTTTTATAATAAACTATTTGAAAAAAACTGTTATCTGGTCGGGTCCAGGCTTTGTAGATTTTCGAGGTTGATGAGGTCAATTGCTATCTGGTCGGGTCCAGGTTTCACAATAAACTGTTTGGTGATTTAGTTGTTATCTGGTCAGTTTCCAGGTTTCGCAACGAATCTCTGAGAGTAATTTCTATCTGGTCGGATCCAGGCTTTACAACAACTTGCTTGAAAAGATGAAATTGAAAACTGATATCTGGTAGGATCCAGGTTTCATAGTAATTTGTTGGGGATAAGACAAACTTTACTGGGGAAAAGAAGTTAAACCTTGGTCGGGTTGAGTCCAGGTTCTTCTACATCTTAGGCTATTATCTGGTCGGGTCCAGGTTTCATAGTGTCTTGAAATTGAGATCAACTGTTATCTGGTCAGGTCCAGGTTTCAGGTACTCAAACTGTTATCTGGTCGGGTCCAGGTTTCAATAGTTCACTAGGGATAATGGAAAACTCTACCAGAGAAGAGGAGTTTTACTAATGATTTTGTAGGAATTAAACTGCTTATCTGGTCGGGTCCAGGCTTCACAGTTGAAGAAGTCAAACTATTATCTGGTTGGGTCCAGGCTTCAGTAATAACTTGAAAATTGTGATAATATCTGGTCGGGTCCAGGCTTCATAGTATCTTTTTGGAAATAGTAAAGGCTTTGTTGACTGCTTTACTGGGGATCAGGGGTTGTGGCCCTATGACTCGCAATAATCTGAAAGGAAAATTCAAACTGGAGAGTGTGGACTCAATCGGGTAGGACAGACTCAGCTTGGGGAGGATACACTCAACTGGGGAGAATAGACTATGTTTGGGGATAATAGCCTTGAATAAGGAAGATATACTCAGCTGGGGAAGATATACTCAGCTGGGGAACTTCGTGGTGTCTTGATTGTTGTATGTTGGGGAAATTTGAACTCGATTGGGGAGTTATGCTATCTCGTCGTTTGTTGGAGAAGATAGAATATGTCGAGGGAATACATACTCGATTGGGGAGGATGTACTCGGCTGGAGAATTTTGTGATTCCTCGATGATTGTTAGGGAAATAAAACCTGTTGGGGAAAGGTTTATTGTAGCCGTCCTTGTGGGGATAATTATATTGAGATGACTCTGTGGGGATATTTCATATACATTAAAGAGATACTTGCTGCTGCTTAGTATGACACATGTGCCAAATAGTTTTAATTATGTTCATATGCATATATTCATTCAATTTTAGTCATTGGATAAATTTTCATTCAAAACAAAGACATAAAATTTTCACTTCAAAGTATATTTATATTGATATTTTGCCCATGAATAGGTGTTTTTATACAGAGAGACGGAGATCCTAGTAAGAGGAAATCGTCGAAAGGAAAACAAAAATTGAGAATGAAAACAAATAGCCATGTGAAATGATCTCATTGCCTTCCAACTCTACTATTGCCCCAATGTCTTCAAATGTCCCTTGTCGTTCATAGAAATTGATTGGATTGATCTTGGACCGTTTGAACTTGAACCTTGTGATAAAATTGATCGTGTTGATTCCACGGGACATAGTCATACGCTTTTAATCCTTAACTTTTACCTGGACCACCCTTTCGGGTTTTCAACCCACCAGGATACCCTTTTTTGCCCAAGTCGCCCTTTTGGGTTTTAAACTTGCCGGGTGTACAATATTTTGCATATATACCTAATTTTTGCCCAAACCTTTTGGTTTGCCGGGATGCCCTTATTTTGCCTAGGTGTGTCAACCTAGAGGGTCTCTTATGCGTAGTATTTTTTAAATATGTCCGCGTTTATAGGATGTGGTAAATCATCACCATCCATGGTAGTCAGCATCATGGCACCGCCAGAGAAAACTCTCTTGACAACAAATTGCCCTTCATAGGTGGGAGTCCATTTTCCTCTAGGGTCGCCTTGTGGTAGAATGATGCGTTTTATCACCAAGTCACCAACTTGATATACTCGAGGCTTGATCTTTTTGTTGAAAGCCTTGATCATCCGTTTTTGGTACGTCTGACCATGGAAAACAACATCTAACCATTTTTCGTCAATCAAGTTCAGCTGATCCAATCTCGTTTGAATCCACTCGTCTTTGCATAGGCCTGCCTCATTCATAATTCTCAGCGACGGAATCTGAACTTCCACTAGAAAAACAGCTTCCATGCCATAGACTAGAGAAAAGGGAGTTTCCCCAGTTGATGTTCTAGCTGAAGTATGGTAGCCATGTAGACAAACGACAACATCTCATGCCAATCCTTATAGGTTACTACCATTTTCTGCACAATCTTCTTGATATTTTTGTTGGTCGCTTCTACTGCGCCATTCATTTTCGGTCTATATGGAGAAGAATTGTGATGCTTGATCTTAAACTGAGTGCAAAGCTCAGTGATCATAGCATTGTTGAGGTTAGTCCCATTATCGGTGATGATCCTTTCGGGGATACCATAACGGCAGATAAGGTTGTGTCTGATGAATCTGGCTACCACATTCTTGGTGACTGAGGCAAATGAGGCGGCTTTGAACCATTTGGTAAAATAGTCGATAACAAAAAGAATAAAGCAATGTCCGTTGGAAGCTGTGGGCTTGATCTCTCCAATCATGTCAATTCCCCACATTGCAAATGGCCACAGAGCAGTCATGACATTCAGAGGGATATGAGGCACATGGGCCTTGTCAGCGTAGATTTGGCATTTGTGACAAGTTCTTGAATGTTGATGGCAATTAGTCTCCATTGTTGACCAATAGTAACCAACTCTTAAGATTTTCTTAGCCATCGTATGTCCACTTGAGTGAGTATCGAAGAGACCATCGTGCATGTTTTCCATGATTTCCTCTGCCTACTTCTTGTCCACACATCAAAGTAGAGTTAAATCATGGTTGCTCCTGTACAATATCCCGTTACTTAGGAAGAATTTGGCTGCAAATCTTCGTAAGAACTTTCTGTCATTGATAGATGCCCCCTCTGGATACTCTTGTGCTTCAAGGTATCTCATCACCTCATGGTACCATGGCTTTTTCGCATCGTTGTCAAGCTCATAGCAACATGCAGGTTCATCAAATCTTTCAATTGTTATCATAAGGGCTTAGTTGTCCCATCTGACCTTGAACATTGAAGACATGGTTGCCAAAGCGTCAGCCAACTGGTTTTCTTCCCTAGGGAAGTGCTCAAAAGTGATCTCTTCGAAGTAAGGAATTAGGGATAGCACAAGTTCCTTGTAAGGGATAAGATTAGGGTGTTTAGTGTCCCAATCTCCTTTTACTTGGCTGATCACTAGAGCGAAATCCCCAAACACATTCAAATGCTTGATCCTTAAGTCAATAGCAGCTTTCAGACCTAAAATGCATGCTTCATACTCGGCCATATTATTTGTGCAATTGAAGCATAGTCTGGCAGTGAAAGGAGTGTGGCAACCTTCAGGAGAGATGATCACAACACCAATTCCATTCCCTAAGGCGTTGGAAGCCCCATCGAAGAGCATAGTCCATCGGGATCCTTGTTCAGGTTCGTCATACGGTCCAGGTTTTGTGCAGTCAGTTACCAGTATAATGTTCTCATCAGGGAAGTCGAATTTAATTAACTGATAATCATACACAACTTGATGGGCCAAATGATCTGCTAGTACACTTCCTTTGATGGCCTTTTGAGTCGTGTATTGAATGTCGTACTCAGTTAAGATCATTTTCCATCTGGATGTCCGTCCGGAAAGGGCAGGTTTCTCGAAGATGTACTTGATTCTGTCCATCTTAGAAATCAACAGAGTGGTATGAGTCAACATATATTGTCTTAGCCGGCGAGCAGCCCATGCCAGAGCGCAACAAGTTTTCTTGAGCAGTGAATATCTGGTTTCACAGTCGATAAACTTTTTTCTCAGGTAATAAATAGCATGCTCTTTTCGGCCAGACTAGTCATATTGGCCCAAAACACACCCCATAGAGTGCTCTAATACTGTCAAGTACATGATCAAGGGTCTTCCTTCGAATGGAGGCATGAGGATAGGAGGTTCTTGTAGGTATTCTTTGATTTTGTCAAAGGCAATATGGCATTCATAATTCCATCTGACTACCTGATCTTTCTTCAAGAGTTTGAAGAGTGGCTCACAAGTAGCAGTTAAGTGTGATATGAAGCGGACGCTGTAATTGAGACGACCCAAGAATCCTCTAACTTCCTTTTCAGAATTAGGGACTTGCATTTCTTGGATGGCCTTTACCTTGGCAGGATCAACTTCAATGCCTTTATTGCTGACAACAAAACCTAGAAGCTTTCCGGATCGTACTCCAAACGTGCACTTGTTAAGGTTTAACCTTAGCTTGTACTTCTTCAGCCTCTCGAATAATTTGTATAGGTGATCGAGATGTTCTTCTTCAGTTTGTGATCTAGCAATCATATCATCCACATATACCTCTATCTCATGATGAATCATGTCATGAAATAAAGCTACCATAGCTCTTTGATATGTTGCCCCTGCATTCTTTAATACGAACGACATGACCTTGTAGCAGAAGGTGCCCCCCTGCGTAACAAAAGTTGTCTTCTCCATGTCTTCGGGAGCCATCCTTATTTGACTATAGCCTGCGAAGCCATCCATGAAAGAGAAGACTTTATGCTGAGCAGTATTATCAACTAAGACAAAAATGTCTGGTAGAGGGAAGTCATCCTTGGGGCTTGCCCTATTCAGATCCCTATAGTCTACGCATATGCGAACTTTCCCGTCTTTCTTTGGCACTGACACCATATTGGTAACCCATTGAGGATAAGATGTCACAGCTAGGAATCATGCATCAAATTGTTTCATCACTTCAACTTTGATCTTTTCAGACATATCAGGGCTCATGCGACGAACCTTTTGTTTATCAGGAGGGCAGTCCTCTCTTGTCGGCATATGATGAACTACGATGTCGGTATCCAACCCAGGCATATCTTCATAAGACCAAGCAAATACTTCCACATAATCATGCAACATCTGAACCAACCTACTCTTGATACTGCTTTTCAAATTAGCACCGATCCTTCTTATTTGACTCAGTACCCAGGTTGATAACTTCAACTGACTCTTCATGCGGTTGAATAGATTTTTCCTCTTGTAATAGAAGTCTGGCTAGTTCTTCCGGTATGTCACAATCTTCCTCGCCTTTGTCTTCGACTTGGTTGATAGGACATTCAAAGTCATAGTCAGCAATAGTAAAGTCATTGGTAATAGGATCTAGAGTGGATGTGGACCTGCAAGAGTGTGTGTGTGTATATGTAAGATATATGGATTTTTTTTTTTGAAAAATGTATTTGCAAGAAAAGAAAGACAATGAACACAAATATTTGAATGCAAAAGAGTCTAATTTACTGAATGATCATATGATTAGATGAACATAAATAAAACCTTTGACAAATGGACAAAAGTGCCCCGGGCCAGGCAAATGGCTGAAAAGTCATTGCTAAAATATTACAGACAACATGTTCTTGAATTGAAAGAAAAGAAATAACAAGTAGATTACTCCTCAATAAAGGAGATGGGCACAAAGTCCTTTGTATGCCAATTCTTCAGCTTCGTTGTAGTTAGATACACCCACTCTTCAAATGCAGCTTCTTCATCAGAATCACCCACGGTGTTGACTTCATGGCTTCCAATGCCGAGAGGTGGCTTTCCAGCATGAGCACGCCTCATTTCCTTATGAGCTTTGACGGTGAATCCCAAACCAAACTTGTCCGCTTTAAATGGGATATCGAGGAGTTTCCCTCAAGTATCACAGTTTCCTTCTTCAATTTCCGCGCAGACATCCTTGACTGAAACCATCTTTGGCATGGCCTTAACAGCTTTAGACTCATCAGAAGAACATTTGGTAGCAGCAATCATCGGTGGTACAACCTCAAAGGCTTGACATGGGGTTTCAATGAATTCTCCATCCATGTCTACGTACTTGAAAGAGTTAAGGTGGCTCACCATAAACTCTTCTTCTCCGCAGACGGTGACTATTCTGCCCTTGACTGGATATTAGAGTTTCTGGTGGAGGGTTGAGGTTACTGTCCCAACTTTATGTATCCACGGGCGACCTAACAGACAAGAATAGGCTAGACGAATATCCATAATATAGAAGGTGGAGTTGAAGATTTGGGAGCCCAATTTGATTGGAAGATCTACCTCCCCATGAACAGTCCTCTTTGATCCGTCAAATGCCCTTACAATGATATCGCTTGGCTTCAAAACTAAACCTTCACAGTCAAGACAATCTAGCGCCCCCTTAGGTCATACATTTAGAGAAGAACCAGTGTCGATTAGCACATGTGCTAAGGTAGTCCCTTTGCACTCGACAGAAACATGTAAAGATTTATTGTGATTCTTCCCAAGAGGCATTAAGTCGGCATCTGAAAATCCCAGACCATTATCAGCTGTCAGGCTAGTCACGCAATTCTCAAATCGGTCTGTTGTTGTCTCATGGGGGACATGAGCCTTTTTCAGGAACTTGATTAATGTCCAAGCATGGGCATTAGAGCGAAGTAGCAATGACAACATTGAAATCTTAGAAGGGGTTTTCCCCAACTGTTCTACAATCTTGAAGTCGCTTATTTTTATGATCTTCAAAATCTCGTTCATCTCGCGAGCGGAGGGTTCTTCATCAGTAACATCCTTGGAGGGTACCTCGATCACATCAGGCTCAACAACCTTCTCCTTCCCTCTGGTATCAGTACTTGGCTTGGCAGCAGTAATGCGGACGGGAATCTTTGTAACCACTAGTGGTGAGATATTGGGTGAAAATATTCTCCCAGTTCTAGTTACTTTTCTTGAGCCAGCTATGTTGCCAACATTGTCATCTTTTTCTTCTTCGATCCAGGAATCTTGTTTAATCCCATGATAGAATACCCCGGCACCATAATTCCATGGTACCGCTTTGTTTGAAGAGTAGGGAATTGGTCTGGGATTGGTAATTATTAAGGGAGCAACAGTGGGCTCGTTTGAAATCCTAATAGGACCTTTGGAGGTGATCCTAAGAGGCTTGTTTGAGATGGTAATAATGTAGAGGTCTTCATATTTTTTAATCAAACTCTTGGAAAGTAGAGTCTTTTCAAATAGAATTTTATGGCTATCCATCAGGCGTTGTATGCCTTTCTTTAGCCCTTCACATCCATTGAGTTGTCTTGCACATCACACACAGTCTTTTCCACAGCTAGGGAAGATCCCAGCTTTCAAGAGATTTTTTTTTATTACATTCAGCGGAGTAGTCAATTCTTCAACAGAGGCAATAAAATTTGTATCTTCAACAACATTAACATCTTTTTCATGCTTCGGCATTGGAGCGGTAATTACATTCGGTGTTGGAGGAGGATCAAATTAAATAGTTTTGTTGTCAATTAAATCTTGGATTTTGTTCTTCAAGGCCCAACATTGGTCAGTCTCGTGTCTGGGGCTGCTTGAATGGTGAGCACACTTAGCGTTTGGATTATACTTTGGTAACGAGGTGTCAGGGTTGGCAGGAGGATCACACAATGTCACTAAATTATCCTTGAGTAAATGTTGAAGGGCTTGAGATAGTGACATGCCTAACCTCGTAAATTGTCTTCTTGGAGTTTCAAAATGTTGAGGATTTGCAGATGGTCTTGGAGTAGGAGTTGGATTGGAGATTTGGACAACATTGACAGACGGGTGATCGTTCTTCTTAGTATGGGCCATTTCCCCATATACAACATTGACTTCCTTCTTTGCAGCAAAAGGTTTATTGATCGGATTGGGAGTGAAGGTGGATGTCACAGAGATTTTCCCACTTTTGATGCCACTTTCAACTCTTTCACCGGTTAAGATTAACTCAGTGAAACCAGAAGAAGAGCAGCCAACCAACAGATTAAAGAAAGGACCAGATAAAGTACCCATGAACATGTCGATGTGCTCCCTATCAGTCAAGGGAGGTTGGATCCTTCTAGCAAGTTCTCTCCACTTTTGCGCATATTCCTTAAATCCTTCATTCTTTCCCATGATCATATCTTGCAACTGAACCCTCGTTTGTGCTAAGTCAGCGTTATACTGACACTGATGGTAGAAGGCAGTAGCTAAATCCTCCCAAGTATTGATACGAGAACCATCTAACTGATAAAACCATTCAAGTTGTGTTCCAGCCAAACTCTCTTGGAAAAAGTGAACCTAAAGCTTCTTATCAGCAGTGTGCGGCTGTATCTTGCGCACATAAGATTTCAAATGGAGTTTTGGACAAGAAACCCCATCGTACTTCACAAAGATTGGTATTTTGAATTTGTGGGGAATGACTACCCTAGAGATCAAACCCAAATCATCAAAATCTAAACCGGGGACGGCTTGGATTTCAACAGCTTTCGATCTGTCTTCTAACTGCTTGTATTTGACATCAGCGGGTGGATATTGCTCGTTAAAATAATCATCATCAGATTCTTGATCATTAACACATTCAGCTTGAGTACTTTTGTCCTCACCGACCTAGTTCTTTTCCTCTTCAGATGAGTCTCCTCCTACTGGTATTTTACGAATTGTCTCCTTGAACCTTCTACCCATGTTGAGTAGAGCTTTCTTCTTTGGCTTCTTCTTAACGGCCAAAAAAGCCATCATATCCTGCTGCCTCTTGGCTAGGGCTAGTAGAGCTTCCTGAAACTAAGAATTCTGGGCTTAGAGATCCGTCACAGTTTTCTCTAGATCCATCTTGCTGAAATAAACAGCAGAGAGATAACGAAACCTATTATGCAAAAACCTGTCATGTTATAGTGCATGAAATATGTACGTGCATTTCAAGGATTAATGAAATTTAAGTTTGTATAGACAAAAGAAATGAACAAACGTTAATTCTCATTAGACAAAACAAGAAATATTACATCATGCCTCTTGGGCTTACAAAATAACTTTTTAAGATAAAAAGACTGAACACATCCTCTTCGGCACGAGATAAGCGTTCACACTTTGCTCTTCTTGTAGCTGCTTCGTAAGCTCCAAGACCTTCTTTTCACTAGCATAGAACTGAGCCTTGAAAGTATCTCATTCTTCCTTCAGCTGGATCCAACCCTTTTGTAAGTCTTCGAGAGAGGTAGGCATGTCGGGATGGAGGATAGTGTAGGGAACATCTCCTTTAATCACAGGCTCCACGATGACTGGTAAGATGGAGGGATAAGGCATCACAAGTTTTTGAGCACGAGCTCATACCAATTTAAGGTAAGGCTCGAGGGGAATGGAATTCTTGTGTCCTAGCGTCTTGCTATCCGCCTTGTTCAACATCCTCCAGGCTCGGATAAATCTCTGGCGGTGACCTTGATCTTCATTCTCATAGTCAAATACCAATCCTTGGATAAGCATCTCGTGGGGACCATCCCTTCGGGCGTAACCAAACTGTCTTAAGTCTAAGCAAGGGTTGTAGGTACATCCCCTAATTCAAAGTAAAGGAACATTAGGGAATTCTCCACAATGGTTGAAAATAGTAACATTTTCTAAAGAGTGGGAACACCAATGAATATCTGAGTGTCATCAACCTATGTGACCACCTTGAACCTTGCTCGTTCTTCAATACAAATTGGGGAAGATGTGAAATAAACCATCTTTCCAAGAGAGGAGTACAACACGTGAGGATACATCTTTTCCTCATAGTACGAGTGTGGAATGAATGTAGGATGTCCCCTAGCAAAGTAGGCACCGGGTTACGAGACATGAAGATTTTGACGGCATTCACATCTATGGGTTGGTCAGGATTTGGAAACAAAATCATCCCATAGATGAGGAGAGCCACAATTTCCTCAAAGGCTTGCAAATCCAAAGAGTTCCAACAATTTTGGGCTTTCTCAAACAAGAACTTTTCTAGGAAACCTTTGACACCACTCCTTGTTTCCCAATTAGTTGTGATATCAGATGGTTACAATTGTAGAGCTTGAACAATCTCTTCTGGCTTTGGATCTCTTTCCATACCGTTGAAAGGTAGTTGATTGAGAATGGAAATCCTCAAGAGTTGGGAGAATTCTTCCAAAGTTGGCACAAGTTGATAATCAGAAAATGTGAAGCAATGGTGTAAAGGATCAAAGAACTGAAAGAACACCTTCATCATGTCTTCATCAGTGTTGGAGGTAACCAAGTTTAATAGGCGACCATGTCTTTCGGTAAATGGAGAGTTTTCAGGAATCCTTGATGCTAGCTTTTTGAGTTGAGGAGGGATCCTTACGAGATTGACTTGAATGGTTTTCCTGCGAATATAATCAATGTCCTACAAAACAGAAGAAAGATAAATCCCAAAAATCCTTGAAATGGTTAGTGAGTATGAATATGATGTTATGATATTCATGATGTTATACAAGTAAAAACAAAGCAAACAAGTCCTTAAGTTTAGGCTTGCATGGAGTCTCATAGGTAAGTACCCTCTTGAAGTTTAGTTGGCTCAAACCTGTCCTAGTAATAGTAACTGGGTTCTAAGGAGCTCAATATCACTGGTTTGTTTCCTTGGGCATTATTTCAGCGCAAGCCTCTTTAATGGCGACTGAAATATCCCAAAAAAACAAACCTCAATGAGTGTAGTATCGAGTATCCCCCAACTTCGGACTGCACCAAAGCTGGTCATCTCACTACGTCCTAATGGACAAGTTGGTCAAGTAAAGGTTATAAAAGTTCATTAGTGATTCATGACACCACTCAGCGGCCCCGTATTCTCCTTGACTACTCAAGGGCTACCGGTACGCACAAATATGTCGCACTAATGTAGCTATTGCTTAGACCATGTCGGTATACCCCATAGAGTTTCCATAACGTATTGCTACTTACCTATAAGGTATCCCAAATCCGGGTAGAGGATTCAAACCAAAACAAAGAACCATAATGTAAAGCACACAAGTCAAACAAAGAAAGCAAGTAAATTTGATCTAGCCCTAAGGTAACACCACTTTTAGAATCTTCCGCAGTAGATTCGCCAGTTCTGTGATACGGTGGGAGAACTGACTTGGTTGTTTTGCATTTTATAGCAAATGTTGTGGTTAGTAAGAGTCGCCACCGACTTTTCTTTTATCCAAAAGGAAAGGTGAAAAAGCACATAAAAGACCTTTGAGATTGTTTCTTGAGTTCGGGGGGTAGATTATGAAAAGGGAACGTATTAGCATCCTTTTCATCCATGGTTTTCCACGGGCTTAGTTACTTGCTAGATCACTTGCTTTTGTTTGAAAATGTGCTTTGTATGGTTTTTGAAAGTATTTTGAAAAGGCGCCATCGTTTAGGCAAACTTTGTAATGATTCTCGTTCGTAAGAATGTATACAAAGTGTTGATCTTTTGAAAATGTTTTTAAGTTTGAAAGATGTTTTTGAAAGTGTTGGTGTTTGTTTTCAAAATAGCAAGGATGTTTTTGTTTTGAAATTAAGAAAGTAACTAGGAACATTCTACCTACTCAAAAGTCTTTCATGTTTATTTCCCCTTTTCTTTGATATTGTCATCTTACCATTGATTTGGTAAGTAACCCTATATTTGGATGTAAATGGAATGGGTATGGGTCATCGTATAACCATGATTAGCAATGTTGCAAGGTAACTTAGCATCTTTCTTTAGGGACTAAGATCATTTTGAAAAGGCAACATAGATAGAATCAACGAGAGACTATGATCTTGTATTTTCTTGTTTTTGCTAAGATAGCTCACATGCATAACATGGCCATTTTTTATAAGGCAACCAAGTGGATTTTACCCTAGGGGTGCTAGTGTGCAAGTGTATTGATTTTCATGCTTTGTTTAGTCTTTGATTAGGGTTTTCTATTTATTGATTTTATCTTCTCATACAAACCCTAATTACTAGCATTTATGTAAAACGATAAATTGCGAAAAGTAAAATTACTACACTATTACATCAATAGAGCAGGGGGGTGTACAAATTTACAAATGGGGATTGCAAGAAAATTAAACCTAATTATCTATTACAACCATATTGAATATTGTACAAAAATTGAAAATAAAATGCAAGAATATAAATGGAAAAGAAATTATTTTTGTTGCTTTTATGAAAGGGTTTAGTTTCGACCTAATTAAAAAAAAGACTAATTAAAATTAAATAAAATTAAATAAAATTAAACTCAAACTAATTAAGAAAAGAAATTAATTTGAAAAGGATTTTTAGGGTTTTTTATGAAAAAAGGTTTTAAATTAATGGAAATAAAATGAAGATTAATTATAATAACCTAAGTTCTAAATTAATTTTATCTAAAAAATAATTTAATTTATCCTAAGTCTAAGAATTAATTATTTAAGAAAAAAAGAAATTTATTTGTTTTAAGAAAATGTTTTTTTTTATCTTTTTGTTTTATGGAGAAAATAAAAATATATAAGTATAAATAATAAATAAAAATGAATTTTGTATTTTTTTGCGATTTTATGAAAATAATAGTAGTGATAATAATAATAATAATATTAATAATAATAATAATGAAAAAGAAAAAGAAAATAAAAATAAAAAATAAAGAAAAGTCAGGGGGGGTGAATCAGTAACCCAAGGAGTATTATGAGAAAAAAAGATTAGGCCCAATGAGAGCCCAAGCGCTGCCAAAAAAACAAAAGAAAGTCCGAAAATTGTGAAAAATAGTAAAAGGTCACGCTGGGGCTTGAATCCAGGACCTAAGGGTGAACAGGCGCGCACTTTACCACTGGGGTGGCTATACATCTGTTGATATAAGCAAAACAATAAATATATGATACAAAACGCGCCCTGATTACACTTCATCTTCAACCTCCAACCAAAGGACCTGTATCTTCTTCATCTCTCAACAAAAGTGAAAAGTTCAAACATGAAAGTTGTGGCATTTCTTCTCACGAATTCAACCATGTAAATAACTTAATCTAACAATCAAAGATGAATGAGAATTTTTATGGCCCTAATTTAAAACCTAAAAATTTCAGAAAACTTCAACTCTAAAATTCTCTAAGCTCAGGGCATATAAATGCAAACTATGGATATGTACAGCTTTGTGGCAATGTTATCAACATTTTATCTTCACAAATCAAATCTTAACAATGCCTAAATATAAAGATAGAAGTTCAAGAAAAATACCTCAAAACTGGAAATCGTGAAATGGATTTGAGCTTGTTTCAGGCGGTGGTGATGATCAGGTTAGCTTCCTTGGACCTCTAGGAAGCTAATGCAATGGCTAGCTTGAGCTGAGGATGAATGGAATGGTTTGGATAAGTCAAGATGCAAACCTCTGTTTTTGGTTAAGGGGATGGTATAAATGGTGTTACAGTTTGCAAACAGGTATTGGAATGGTTTTTGTATCATGCTAGGAAGCTTTTGGAAATGTTAAGCTAAGAGACGCACAAGTGGTTTTGAAGATTGAAGTTCAAGGTCAGAAATGACACAAAAATGGAGGTTTTGTGCAATCTGAGTTTTCAGGGAGTTTTTGAGCTTTTTCAATCGTGTGTTATGTTCCAAATAACTTGTATAGTTATATGAAAGAGGTTAGTTTACTTGAGGAGGTCAGAAAAACAAGATATAGATTTATGGCTATATTACTTGATTTTGAAGAAAAGTGGGAAAACAAGTTTCAACGTGTAGTAAAAGCATGGCCTGAGTTTATGGGAGGCTCTAGACATGTTGTTTTTTCCTTTGACATTGCTTGTGATCAGAAGGAACAAGTTAGGAGCTCTATGCATTGTCTTTATGATTAAAGTCACTTTTCCAAAATGGAAGTGTGAACTTTGTTCCATTAATGGAATAATCACTTGGACAAAGACTCAAACACTTGGATCATAGCTCAAATAGTTGTGTAATCTTCTGATTATGGATAGCTTTTGAGGTTTAGAGGCCTGCAAAGCAATATTGTGCAACATAGGTTTGAAATTGAATTCTTGTTCATCACAAAATGACTTGTATTTCAAGTTTGAAAACCCTAACTTCCTCCCTTTGATTCTCCCTTCTCAAGAATGATCTCAAGGAGTTCTTGGATATTTTTGAAAGCTTGTAATGTGCTCTACAACTCGTCTTTGAATTACTTTTGAAAATTCTTCTTGAAACTATATGAAAAAGTGTCATGAAGTTAGGTTAAAATCCTGACCAAAACTAGGGCAAAATTTCTTAGTGTCCAATTTCAAGACCATGACTTTATGAATCAATAACTTGAGATCCTTGCATTTTTAGAAGAAGTTGTATAAAGCAATGTTGTAGATATCATGGATATCTATAACTTTCATGTTGAAAGTTTCTTTTGAATCCTCTTTCATCATGATTAAAAATTAGCTCAAAGTTATGAAACCCTAAGATAGCATCTTGAACGAAAAATGGGAGGGCAAATTTTAGGGTACAACACCAGTATAACAGTCGGTTCTGCCACCGTATTATAGAACTGGCGACTCTGGTGGAGATTTATACTTATAAAGTGGGGTTACCTTAGATTTTAGTTCATTTTCATTGCTTTACATTGTGTGTTTTGTATGCTTTACTTTTTAGGGTCTGTTTGGGTTGTTACTAAAAGATCCTACACCCGAATCTGGGGCACCTTATTAGGTAAGTAACAATAAATCAGGAGGTTGTACAACATAGACCGATATGGATAAGTGATAGCTACGTTAGTGTGATACTCTGGCTTGTACAAATGTTCCTTGAGTCAGTCAAGGATAACATTAGGCTTCCTTATAGTGTCATTAAGCGCTAATTGACTTTTAGAACCTTTAATTGACTCATCCTAAGCCATTAGAAAGTAGTGAGATGGCCGGCTTTAGTTCCGAACGAAGATTGGTTCATACTCGATACTAAACTCATTGAGACTAGACTTTTGGAATATTCTGGCCGCAATACTTTGGTGCTTGAGCTAGAACAATGCCTAAAATAAAGGTCAATGATTTGAGACTCCTTAGAACCCGATTACTATTAATAGGACAGGTTGAGCCAACTGAAACTTCAAGAGGGTACTCACCTTTAAAACTCACGAAAGCCTTTAAACCTAAGGTATCTGTATGACTTGTGTGTGTTTGATAGACTTGTGATTTCAAAGTGTAATCATAACATAATAAACATCATAACATATCATGTAAACTAACCATTTCAATGGGCCTGTGGATTTAACTCTCCTCTGTTTTATAGGTTATGGATTTAGCTCGTAAAAAAACCATCTGAATCAATTTTGTAGAGATTCCTCCCAAACTCAAAGAAATGGTTCTAAAAGTTCTTGAGAGTTCGTCATTCAACAAGAGATATGGTCACTTTCTCGGTTTGGTCACTGCCGGTTTTGACGAGGGTTTGATGAGTGTCTTATTCCTATTCTTCGACCCTAAACACCATTGCTTCATATTTCTAGACTATCAGTTGGTCCCTACACTGGAATAATTCTCCAAAATACTTGGTTTGCCTATATTGAAGCAGATACCCTTTACCGGTTTAGAACAAGATCCAACTGCTGAAGATGTTGCCATAGCTTTGCACTTGAAGCCATCTGACATTGAGTCCAATTGGGAAATAAGGAATGGAGTTAAGGGCCTCCTTACAAGTTTCCTAATGAAAAAAGCTCAGGTATTTCTAGACGCTGTGAATTACCATGCCTTTGAAGATGTCTTAGCTCTCTTGATTTATGGGTTTGTTCTATTCTCCAATTCAGACCAGTTTATAGATGTCAGTGCCATCAACATCTTTCTCGTTCATAATCCAGTGCCTACATTGCTCGGGGATATTCTACATTCACTCCATACCCGTACCATGAAGAAGCGAGGGACTCTTATGTGTTGTATACCTCTACTATATAGGTGGTTTATTTCGCACCTTCCTCGGTCATTAATGAAGAATGAGTTAGGTTTAAGGTGGAACCAAATATTAATGTCTCTTTCTCACTCTGATATCTATTGGTGCCCTTGCTCTCAAGAAGACATCTCTTTTATTGATCGCTGTCGAGAATTTCCAAATGTGCCACTCCTTGGCATTAAAGGAGGCATCACCCACAACCCCTCTTTAGCTTTACGACAATTTGGTTACGCCCAGAGGTATGGTCCTCATTATATGCTCTCCAATATGTTGTGTTCGACTATTCAAATGATCTGCAAGGTTATCATCAGAGGCTCACCCGCGCTTGGGGAATGGTGAAGAAGACTGATAGCAGGACTCTGGGGCGCAAGAACTCCATCCCTTTGGATCCATACCTCAAATGGGTGCGAAATCGTGCTCAAAATCATATGATGTCGTATGCTGCTATCCTACCAGTGATTTCAGAGCCTATTTTTCAAGGGGTCGAGTCTCGCATCATTCTGCATCATGATATGCCAACAAATTTCGAAGAATTGAAAAAGTCTTGGATACAACTCAAAGAAGAACGAGATACCTTTGAGTCCCAATTCTATGCCAATGGGAAAAAGGTGTTGGAACTGACAAAGCAACTTTACAAAGAGAAGAATCTCAATCCTACATTAGCACCAAAAGGAAGCGTCCTTGGGGGACTTTGGAATCTTAGAATTTTCTTATTTATTATTCCTTTGTAAACATTGATTTCATTTGAATTCACTAATAAAAAGCCTTTGTTTCTGTTCTAGTTAAAAGAGTTTAAATCCTACGAGGCCCTTGAAAACATTGCATAAGCATATCATGCATATCATCGCATAAACAGGTTGTAAAAATAGGTTTCTCATTCTTCTCGCTGTTTATTTCAGCAAAAGAAATGGCTCTCAAACAAACAGTAAAGGATCTTCAAGTTCAAAACGCTCTGTTTTAGTAGATGTTCCTGGCTCTGGCCTAGGGGCAAGAAGATCTGAAAGCTCTTATCATCAAAGAGAAGACCAAGAAGGCAAAGAAACCAAATGGTGTATTGAATTTGGGAAGAAGGATAAGAGGACCGGTTAAGCAAGCTATAGATTTCACAACCTCTTCAAATGAGAGGGACAATCAAGAAGAGAAGCCAGTGGAAGAAAACAACAATCTAGGGTCTGAGGAAGATGAACCTGACTATTCTTAGGAGAAGTATCCTCCTGCTGATGATAACTACAAACAGCTAGAGGATTGACTCAATGCTATGGAGATCCAGAGGATACCCGGGCTGGATTTTAAGGAGCTAGGACTGATTTCAGGGGTGGTAATCTCACAAAAATTTAAAGTCCCTACATTTTCTAAGCACGACGGTGTCTCCTGTCCGAAGCTTCATTTAAGGGCGTATGTCAGGAAGGTTCAGACCCATACTACTGACAGAAATCCGTGGGTTCATTTCTTCCAGGAAAGTTTGGCAGGGACTCAGTTGGAATGGTTCTATCAACTGGAAAGGACCAACGTTCGTAATTAGGAAGATCTGGCTGCTGCTTTCTACAAGCAGTACCAATATAATGTTGACCTCGCCCCAACTCGTACACAGTTACAAAGTATGTCTATGGGTTCAGGAGAAGGTTTTAAAGATTATGCCCAAAAGTGGAGAGACCTTGCAGGAAGAGTCCAGCCTCCGTTGTCTGATAGAGAGCTGGTGGACATGTTCTTGGGTACATTGTCTGGTCCATTCTTTAACCACCTGATTGAGAGTTCTTCTGCTGGGTTCACTGAATTGATATTGACTGGTGAGCGGGTAGAAGCTTCCATTAAAAGTGGTATAATAAAGAGAGATGCATCCTTCAGTACTGAAAAGAAACCTTTCACAGGAAAGAGGGAAGTAAATGCTGCTTATGGACAAAGAAATCACAATAAAACTGAGCATCATCTGACAGTAGGGGCTGTTATGATTTCCAATCCTACCTCAAACCAGCAATGAAATAATCAGCGCATACCAGATTCTCCTAGAAGACAGTTTACCCGTATCGACATGACCCTATCCCAGGTTTTACCAGACCTGCTGAAGTCCAATCTGGTAACTCTGAAGGAGGCCCCGAAGAACCCCAATACTGTATCTCCCCGCTACAACCCAAATGCTCGATGTGCCTACCATTATGAAACTCCGGGGCATGATACAAACGACTTTTGGTCGTTAAAGAATAAGGTACATGATCTCATTGAGGCGAAGGAGATTGAGTTTGACCTTCCAGAGACACCTAATGTAATAACAGCGCCAATGCCTAAACATGATGGCAAAGGTGTCAATGTTGTTGATGATGACCGTTTTGTTTCCTCCATGGATTAATTAACTACTCCTCTTTTGACTATTAAAGAGAATCTATTGTAAGCCGGTTTATTTCCGAGTTGTGGTGAAGGTTTCCACTTATGTATGTCTCTACCAGATGGTTGTTTGTTATTGAAGATGGGCGTCTAGAGCCTGATGGTTAACAAAGAAATCATGTTCGAGAAAGTTCCTCTTGCAAGAAGTTCATGTGGAGATGTCTCAATAATCGCTATTTCCGACAATCCTCCCAGGGACTCCACCAAAAGACCCGTCAAGATTACATTTGTTCCAAAGTTTACTCCCCTGATCATCACCCTTCCTGGGCCAATACTACACTCCTCGGATAAAGTTGTTCCCTGGAATTATGGGGTTGACGTCTATTACTATGGCGTCAAGCAATACCTGTTGTCTATTGAAGGCAAAGTTGCTGAAAATACTGATCATGACATTGACAATATCGTTGGGACCAATAAAATTACGAGAAGCAGAAGAGTTTTCTCTCCCGAGATCTCTCTAAAAATTGTTGCTACTCCTTTGATCATCCTTGCTGCTGCTCCTGCTAGTACTCCCATTATGACTCCTGTGATTATTCCTGTTGCTGCTCTTGTCAGTATTCACATTGCTACTCCTACTGTTAGTCCTACCGTTATCCCTGCTACCGAGTCGGCTGAGACTCGGGGAAAAGAGGTATTGCTTGAGCCTGTTTGGACGAAGGCGCACCCAGCAGTCATTCCCGAGGCTTCTAAAAAGGAAATGGAAGAGATTTTAAAGATACTCAAGAAGAGTGATTATAATGTCGTGGAGCAATTGGGGCAGACCCCTTCAAAAATATCAATGCTGGCCTTACTTTTGTACTCTGAAGCCCATGCCAAGGCTTTAGTAATATTCTTGAAGTCTGCCCATGTGCCTCAAGAGACCTCCGCTGATCAATTCGAGAATTGCGTGGCTAATTTGACAGTTGACAATGGCCTGGGATTCTATGATGCAGATTTAACCCCCAAGGGAAGGAAACAAAATGATGCCCTGCATGTCTCCATTGAGTGTAGGGGCACTACATTAGCCCATGTTCTGGTGGATACAGGTTCGTCACTGAATGTCTTGCCCAAGAATGCTCTGAACATGCTAGATTGTGAAGGACTCACACTAAAGCCCAATAACATTGTGGTGAGGGCCTTCGATGGTTCTAAAAGAATGGTACACGGGGAGGTGTACATCCTTATCAAAGTGGGTATTCAGACTTTTAATCCCACTTTCTATGTGATGGACATCCGCCCGTCTTACTTCTGTTTATTGGGTCGACCCTGGATCCATGGGGGCTGGTGTTGTAACTTCCACCCTACATCAGATGCTGAAGTACCTAGTCAATGGGAAAATTATCACAGACCATGGGGAGGAGGAATACATGGTGAGCCACCTGAACTCTTTCAGGTATGTTAAAATGGACGGCGAGTTCATTGAGACCCCCTGTCAGAACTTTGAGGAGGTTCCACAAATGGTTGTTGTGACTAAGACCTCTGCCAGTGTTCCAAAGACTACTAGTCCTCCATTGAAGATGGATTCTTTGAAGGATGCCAAGGCAGTAGTCAAAGAAGGTGGGTGTACCATTGGGGGCCAACTTCCGGATATTCCCTACAAATCTGACAAATTTGGTTTGGGTTTTACCTCGGGAGCCAAGAGAGTTGTCCGTCGTGCTCGCGCCGGAGGACCATCTTTGTGGATCATCAACCATGGAGTCAATGCTGTGGAAGATAGCGATAGTGATTATGACTTGGACAAGTAGATCTTCCCAATTATCAGCGGTGGACTCAACAATTGGGAGGCTAAAGACTTTGTGCCCATTACTTTTATTCAAGAGTAATTTGTCTTTTTATTTTTGAGGAAATGTAATATTTGAACAATTGAAACATTAAAGCCTTGTGTCCTACCCGAGGCACAATGGTTTATTTGTGAGGGTCATTACTTCATTTTCATGTGTCATTAATAAAACATTAGACATTTTGCCTACAAATTGTTCGCTCTTTGTTTTTCTGTTCTGCTTTTTACTTTATCAAAAAATATACAACTATGCTCTTACACACAACCATATATCAAACTGCAGATCCACATCCACTATGGATCCCATTGGTAACGGTTTTGCTATTGCCCATTATGACTTTGAAAATCCGATCTGCCAAGCCGAAGATGAAGGTGAGGAAGATTGTGAAGTACCAGGAGAAAATGCCAGACTATTACAACAGGAAGAAAGGGCAATACAACCTCATGAAGAGCCAGTTGAGATAGTGAACTTGGGTATTGAAGAGGATAAGAAAGAAGTCAAGATAGGTGCCGATCTGGAGCATAGTGTCAAGGAATGTTTAACTCAGATGCTACATGACTATGTTGAGGTTTTTTCCTGGTCATACGAAGACATGTCGGGACTTGACACCGATATTGTGGTTCATCGCCTACCTACAAAAGAGGACTTCCATCCAGTGAAACAAAACGTTTGTCGCATGCGGCCTGAGTTGTCAGAGAAAATCAAGGCTGAAGTCATGAAACAGTTCAATGCTGGTTTCTTAGCTGTCACCTCTTATCCACAATGGGTTGCTAACGTGGTTCCAGTACCTAAGAAGGACGGTAAGGTACGTATGTGTGTGGATTACAGAGACTTGAATAAGGTAAGCCCCAAGGATGACTTCCCGCTTCCCCACATCGATGTTATGGTTGATAACACCATACAACATAAGGTATTCTCCTTCAAGGATGGCTTCTCTAGATACAATCAGATCAAAATGGCACCTGAGGAAATGGAGAAAACCACCTTTGTCACACAATGGGGCACTTTCTGTTACAAAGTTTTGCCATTTGGGTTAAAGAACGCTGGGGCAACCTATCAGCGTACCATGGTAGCTTTGTTTCATGATATGATCCATCATGAGATAGAGGTCTACGTTGATGATATGATAGCCAGGTCTCAGACTGAAGAAGAGCACCTTGATCACCTACAGAAGCTGTTTGAAAGGCTGAAAAAGTACAAACTGAGGCTAAACCCGAATAAATGCACCTTTGGAGTAAGATCTGGTAATCTCTTAGGCTTCGTTGTCAGCGGAAAAGGTATTGAGGTAGAGCCTGCAAAGGTTAAATCTATACAAGAAATTCCAACTCCTCGCACTGAGAAGGAGGTTAGGGGATTCTTGGGATGCCTGAACTACATTTCCAGATTCATTTCCCACCTAACCGCTACTTGTGAGCCAATCTTCAAGTTGCTGAAGAAAGATCAAGCAGTGAAGTGGAATGACGACTTCCAGAACGCCTTTGACAAAATCAAAGAATATCTTCAAGAGCCTCCAATTTTAATACCTCTAGTCGAAAGAAGACCTCTGATCATGTACTTAACAGTGTTAGAGAACTCAATAGGGTGTGTGTTGGGGCAACATGACGAGTCTGGTCAAAAAGAGCATGCAATATACTATCTTAGCAAAAAGTTTACCGACTGTGAAACAAGATACTCACTGCTTGAGAAAACTTGTTGCGCTTTGGCATGGGCTGCTCGTCGACTAAGACAGTATATGTTGACTCGCACTACCTTGTTGATATCTAAAATGGATCCTATCAAGTACATATTTGAGAAGCCCGCTCTCTCCGGAAGAATAGCAAGATGGCAAATGATACTGACCGAATATGTCATTTAGTGTACAACCCAGAAAGAAATTAAGGGAAGTGTATTAGCTGATCATTTAGCTCATCAGACTGTGGACGACTACCAATCCATGAATTTTGACTTCCTGGATGAGAACATCATGTTAGTAACTGATTTTGAAGAACCTTGACCGGATGAAGGACCTGAAAAATGATCCCGATGGACTCTGGTTTTTGACGGAGCTTCCAATGCTCTTGGCAATGGCATCGGTGTCGTGATCATATCTCCGGAAGGCTGTCATACTCCTTTCACTGCCATATTATATTTCAATTGCACCAACAATATGGCTGAGTATTAAGCATGTATCATGGGTCTCAAAGCCGCTATCGACTCGAGGATCAAATTCTTGAGTGTATTTGGAGACTCGGCTTTAGTAATCAGTCAAATCAAAGGAGAATGGGACACGAAGTATCCTAATCTCATCCCTTACATGGAGAATATGTTGACACTGATTGCACACTTTGAAGAAGTTACCTTTGAGCATTTTCCACGAGAGGAAAATCAACTAGCGGACGCGCTAGCTACAATGTTATCCATGTTCAAGGTCAGGTGGGATAATGAAGCTCCTCAGATCACTATTGAAATGATGGATGAACCTGCATACTATCACGAGATTGGTACTTAAGAAGTAGTGGACAAACCTTGGTTCCATGAAGTCAAAAGATATCTCGAGGTCCAAGAGTATCCTGATGGAGCTTCAGTCAATGATAAGAAGTTCCTAAGAAGGTTCTCCACCAAGTTCTTCCTCAGTAACATGATCCTCTACAAGCGCAACCACGATTCTACTTTGCTTCAGTGTATGGATAAGAATGAAGCGGAAAAGATTATGGCTGATTTGCATGAAGGTACCTTTGGCACCCATTCTAGTGGGCACAGGATGGCTAAAAAGATCCTACGGGCAGGATACTATTGGTCCACTATGGAAGCAGTCTGTTATCAGCATTGTCGGACTTGTCACAAATGTCACATCTATGCTGATAAGGTACATGTGCCTCCAGTTGCTCTAAATGTCTTGACTCCTCCCTGGCCATTCTCAATGTGGGGCATCGACATGATTGGAGATATTAGACCTACAGCTTATAATGGACACCTTTTCATCCTGGTCGCCATTGATTACTTCACGAAGTTGGTCGAGGCAGCTTCATTTGCTTCTGTCACCAAGAAAGTTGTGGCTCGATTCATCAAACATAACCTCATTTGTCGGTACGAAGTTCCAGAAAGGATCATTACGGATAATGGGACCAATCTCAATAACACTATAATCACCGAGCTCTGCATGCAATTCAAGATCCAGCATCATAACTCCTCTCCTTACCGGACGAAGATGAATGGTGTTGTTGAAGCTGCTAATAAAAACATCAAGAAAATCATACAGAAGATGACATTGACATACAAACACTGGCATGAGATGTTACCATTTTCTCTTCATGGTTACCGCACCATAATGCGCACGTCAACAGAGGAAACTCCTTTCTCTCTGGTGTATGGTGTGGAAGTTGTCCTTCCCATAGAAGTCCAGATACCGTCCTTGAGAATCATGAAGGATGC
Organism: Vicia faba; assembly: GCA_948472305.1. Taxonomy (NCBI): domain Eukaryota; kingdom Viridiplantae; phylum Streptophyta; class Magnoliopsida; order Fabales; family Fabaceae; genus Vicia; species Vicia faba. The sequence goes on along the minus strand of OX451737.1, from coordinate 722,309,460 downwards.
AGGGTTGAGCGAAGACGAATTGGTTCAGACTCGACTTGACCAATTAAACCTGATTGATGAGAAGAGGCTCGCGACTGTCTGCCATGGTCAGATGTAGAAAAAGTGTATGATCAAAGCTTTTAACAAGAAGGTCAGACGACAAGTATATTAGGTTGGTGACCTGGTAATCAAGCGCATCATACTGCCACAAGGTGATCCCAGGGGAAAATGGACTCCCACATACGAAGGGCCATTTGTTATCCAAGAACATATTTTCTGGTGGAGCCATTATCTTAACCACCATGGACGGTGACGACCTTCCGCACCCCGTAAATGCGGACATATTTAAAAGATACTACACATGAACAAAGACCCGCTAGGTTGACTGGCCTAGGAAAAAATAAGGGCATCCCGACGAACCAAAAGGATTCGGGCAAAAATTAGGGATATAGATAAAAAAATCTATACACCCGGCAAGTCGAAAACTTGAAAAGGCGGCTTGGGCAAAAAAGGGTATCCCGATGGACTGAAAACCCGAAAGGGAGGTCCAGGAAAAAGTTAGGGATTTAAAGCGTATAACTATGTCCCGTTGGACCAATCTTCAATATCAACTATCGAGCTCAAGTGGTATTAATCAATACAATCAACTTCAGACAAGCAGCGAAAGAGATGAGACGCTCAAAGACATAAAGACAATAGTAGAATGGGAACCCAATAGGATTATTTCACATAATTGTTTTTCTTTGTATACTATTTTTGTATAATTTCCATTCTTACGACGAAATTCTCTTACTAGGATGTTCGTCTCCTTCTATATAATCACTTCTTCAAGTTAATACAAAGTTATCTCTTTGAAAGTGCAAAACATATGTTTTAATTTTTCTGTTTTGTTTGCAAAACGTCCAGTGATTATTTTTGAATATATGCATCTGAATGTGATTACTACTTAGAAATCTACACATAAAAAACAGAAAGGCAGTTAATGACTTTAAGAGACAGGACAATACCTAAGGGCCATCCATAAAATCCACGCAAATATTTTCTCCTGCAGATACCTTCTCCAGCAGGTACAGAGGCAGGGGCATCCTACTATAAAGTCACCGGCATATTCTCAGTATGCAGCCTAATGGTGTCAGGTGTTATCATATCCCGGCGGAGCCAGAATCTCCAAATTACTGCTCCAACAAAAGATCCCCCAGTGAAGTCGCCAAGCTTCTCAGGATTCCCCAACAGGATTTCAACAAAATCCCCAAGCCGTTCACGGAGTTTACCTTCACCAACAAAGTTTATTTCTCTAACAACAGAAATTCATCTCTCAGAAATTTAACTTCAACATATTTGAAGACCTACATTCTTCCCCCTAGCAACAATCAGGGATTTATTTTCCCTAATTTAACAACACCATAATAGAACAACTAATATGTTCATACATTGCATTCATACATCATTCTACAAACAACATACCATATAAATCACAAATGCGTATATCACAATCTCATTTATTTTGAGAGCATCATGCAATTCATACATCATGACTGTTGTACCACAAAATTTTCCCTCTCATATTTCTCAAGACACGGCAAGAATAATCTCCAAGTGGCTCAAGATTGCTCAAGAGTTGGACAGTCAAATCATCTCCTAAGGCAGTCAACCTCAAATTAGGGTTTTGTGTTGCATCAAGGTCCTTGCATCCAAATAACCTCAAGTTCTCCCCAATGTACTAATATGTTCTCAAGTTCATCCATGTCAAATTTCAATCCTTGCAGAGGAAGTTTGGTCAGTCAATTGCTCAAAGGGTCCAAAAATCGACTGTGCTAGGGCAAAAGTCAACTGTGACCCAAATACAGTCAAACTTCAAGATTTCATGTCAACATTCTCATTTTGAAGGATTTTTAACCATTTGATCAAGGGTTGATCGTGATTCATCAACGATTGCTCAAAATTCATCAAGATTCAAAAGTTGCTAAATTAGGGTTTTGTAGGAAAAGTCAACTCAACTTTGACCAAGCATAACTTTCTCATACTGTATGAGAAATGACCCATCCAAATCTCATTTTGAATAGGATGAAATTTCCTACAACCCATCTTCACACCCCAAGATCAAGAAATGCACTCACTAAAAGTAACAAAATTGGACATTATAGGTCATTTTTGAAAGTCAACAAAGATACCTTTTTTTACAAAGCTTATAACTTGAGCATGGAATATCAAAATGAGATGAGACCAAAAGGTTTGTTTAGAGGACATCTCATGCTTTCCAAAAAGTCCAAGAACACTTCCAAAAGTTCAAAATTGAAGAAGTTATGCATTGTTGAAGTTGGGCATTTTTGCAAAATTGCCAAAAGTCAACTATCCCCAAAACCTCAAATTTTGTCAAATGGGCCCATTCTTTTCCACTTGATTTGATCTTGTCACACTACACACGTGTCTTAGCTTCAGCCTTATGTCCATTTATCAATTTTTCTATTTTATTGGATTTTTTATTTAATTAATTCATTTTAAATCAATTTAAATCAAATAAAATCCAAATATTGATTTCTTAGGATCTTTTTGATTATTGTAGGTCTTAATTATCATCATGGACATGATCAAATCCGTATCAAGCCATATCATGAACAAAATATTGGATTTTGGACAAAATTGGAAGCTTTTTAATGGAAGATCAAATCAAATCCTAAAACATCAATGCATAAGGATTCAACCCAAGAAAGTTAACCTAATTCACTCCATGTTACATATACAATGCAAAGGCACGAGAATCACAGGTTAGAAGCTGCAAGAACACAAAAACCAAACTTGAAAAAACTTGGAAAAAGCTTGAAACTGAAATCACTCTTAGAGGCCAATTCAGAACCAAATCTCAACGTGGATCAATTGCTGGACCTCCACTGAGTGAGAAGCAATCAAAAGCAAGCCATCACGCCCTCTCAATCGCGCTGTAAGTCCTTCAAAAAACCTCTCTACACTTGAAATCGTATCCTCATATTCTTGCACTTTCTTGGTAAAATCTTTACATATTCATGCTTATCGTTCCATTTTGAAGCTTTCTGCATTATTTGATTGTGTTTATAGGACCTGTAGTGCCATACCCGAATCTAGGGTTCTTGGTTCTTGTTTTTGGGCATTTTTGTTTCAGGCAAAATCAATGCAAGTAATGGATATAGGCGTGTTTAGGAGGGAGAGACGAGCATGACCATGGTCTTGGAACTAATTTCCATGGCCTGAAGTTGATTTTAGGAGACACCTACGCATTTAGCTGTGGATGTAAATCCGCAGGTAAAAAAACCAGGGGCCAACGGGGAAGACGAAGAAGTGGCCTGTTCCAATTGGAGCATTCATATTTCGCGCTTATTTTTTTATATTTTCTGGCATTTAGTTGTTTTCCCCATATTATATTTATTGCCCACTATGTTAACAATTAAGACACGCTGGCTGAGTGGTAGAGGTGTTGATCAGTGACTCACAGGACCTGGGTTCGAATCCCAGGTCCACCATATTGCATATTATTATTTTTCTTCAGGAAATCCAACGCATTTCAGGAGTTGTGGTTCACCATACACTATCATCCAATCATCTGCCAGATGGCCCCAGGCCAGATCTGGTGGTCCAGAATGGAAGCCTACCATGTGTCAAAGTCAATGTGCACGCGTGGAATCAGGAAAAGTCAATCAGGCTTGCTTGTATTGGGCCACCAAAACTGCTAATCTCACCCCTGATCAGGCCCAAAACCCCCTTGGTTATTTCTTTTTCTTTCTTTCTTTTATTTAATTAATTAATTGTTAATTATTTTTATTATTTAATCACTAACCAATTAATCTTTTTTTAATAAAATCAAAAACCCAAAAATATATTTTATTTATTAAAATTAAATTCAACACTTTATTTTATGTAAATAAATATTAATTGAATTAACTTAGTTTTAATTAGGTATAATTTTTAATATCTTTTGCAAATAATTAAAATTAATTAGGTTTTATTAACTTTGATCAAATTATTTTTATTTCTCTAAATACTCAAAAATCCAAAAAAAATATCTTTTTTTGATTAATTAACTAATTAATTTAATTAATGTTTAACCTAATTTAATTGCTTCCATTAATTCAAAAATAACAAAAAATACTTCCTTTCAAAAAAGGGTCAAAACCCTAAAAGATTTCGCATTCGATTTAATTTCCCGCGCGCGTGCCATTTTACCATATTAATGTAATTGTTTCCCGGAATGTAATAGCTTTAATTAGGACTATTTAATTTATTTACCGCTTTATTTATTTTCCGCATTTTAATTTTAAGGGTTGCTTTTGGCGATGTAAATACCCGACACCTTGTAATAGTTAGATTTAATTTCCGCAATCTATAATCGGTTAGATGTTTAGTAATAGCGAATGCATGACAAGATCGAATGTATGAACTTAAAATCAACATAGATAACCATTGACATGTACAAAGATAAAATTAACCGAAATAACACACTCGCACATGCGCACTCTTAGGGTACACCTAACTTGGTTGCCTTTGAACATGGTCATTAAGTATAGGAAGTTTTAGAGGTCGCCCTCTTGTCCAAAGATCATAGTTGCCTCGAAACGGTTGCCTCGGAAAAATGATATAATACATTAGGGTTACCGCTAAGGCGTCCTAACATTGCTTTAGTGACCGCACGTCCCTTAATCGAATTGACCCTAAAACTCCAACGACAATGTTACCTACTCATCAATAGTGGGATAGCATTGTCTAAAGGACATTAGCACATCTTGATTCCTTTTTCGAGTAGGTAGATGGTTCTTAAGTACTTGCTCTCCCAAAACAAAATAAAACTTTTCACACTTACACTCCTTTCAAACAAAGACTTTTTCAAACCCACAAACAAAAAGAAAAGCAAAATTTTGAAAACACTTTAAGCAAGTACTTAAGAGCCCGTGGATAACCACAGATAGAAAGGGTGCTAACACCTTCCCTTTCTATAATCTACCCCCCGGACCCGAGAAACATCTCGAAAAAGGAATTTTTCTGTGCTTTTTTCCTTTCCTTGTTGGATAAAATGAAAGTCGGTGGCGAATCTTGCTTATCGCGACATTTTGCGAAAACAAATGCAAAACGCAAACCAGCACTCCAAAAAACAGTCAGTTCTCTCCCACCGTATCACAAAACAGGCGACTCTGCTGGGGATATCTTAATAAGTGGGGTGTACCTTAGGATTAGATCATTGTGTTTTCAATTGTTTGCTTTGTATGCTTTATATTTGTGGGCTTGAATCGGAGTTACTATAGATCCTAACCCGGATCTGGGGATACCCTTTAGGTAAGTAGCAATAAACTGTGAGGGAACTGTACGACATAGACCGATACGGTTGAAGCAGTAGCTACGTTGGTGTGGCGCTTTAGATTGTACCGATATCCCTTTGTGTTGGAACGAGGATAATATGGGTCATCTAAGGGGTCATTAAGCACCAAATGACCTTAGAACCTTTAAATTGACCAACTTGGCCATAGAACAGTAGCATTATTCTACACTCATTGAGACTAAACTCTCGCGATGATTCCGGCTGCAAGAAAAGGTTGCTAAACTGGAATTATGACCGATCGAGGGTAGTCAGTGATATTGAGATCCTCTAGAACCCGGTTACTATTTTTAGGACAGGTTTAAACCAACTGAACTGAAAGAGGGTAGTACCTAAGCTCCTTGCCAGCCTGAAATCTAAGGGCTCTCTGTATGACTTGTGTGCCTTTACCATGTTTGCTGTTTGTGGATACTTGTGGTGTGGCTTTTATCATGACATCATGACATCATAACATTGCATACATCTTGCATTGGACTAACCTATTTCAAAGACAAGAGGGATTCATCTTTGTTCTGTTTTGTAAGTCATCATGATGCCCATGCGTAGGAATACCATCCGGATCAACTTTATCCAGGTTCCCACCTTACTTAAAGAGTTGATTGCAAAGATGCCTGATACTACCTCCTTCCTCAAGAGACATGGTTATCTTCTCAGTTTGGTTACCTCCAAATTGGACGAATAGATGATGAGTGTCCTAGTCCAGTTCTATGATCCGATATACCATTGCTTTAATTTTCAGGACTACCAGCTGGTTCCCACCTTAGAAGAATTCTCTGAACTGCTCGGTATCTCTATTCTGGAGCAGACCCCGTTTACTGGTTGGGAGAAGATTCTGAGACCGGAAGAGATTGCTTTAGCCCTTCATTTGACAAAAGAGGAGGTAATGGCTAATGGGGAGACTAGAAGTGGAGCAAAGGGCTTTCTGACTAAGTTCTTGGTTGGTAAGGCTAACTATTTCTGGGATAGCCTAGACTTCAAGGAATTCGAGGATATTCTGGCTCTTTTGATATATGGCTTGGTATTGTTTCTGAACTCTGACTCCTTTGTTGATGTGGATGCGATAAAAATCTTCATCTCTCGCAATCCCATACCCACTCTCTTGGGTGACATTCTTCATCAGCTTTATGCTCGTACCGCCCGAAAGCGGGGAACCTTGATATGTTGTGCTCCCTTATTGGCGAGGTGGTTTATTTCACACCTCCCCAAGTAAGTGCTGAAGAACAAAGAAGGCATGGGATGGGCTTATAGAGTTATATTTCTCTCTCATAATGACATTATCTGGACTATCAAGGGTATGGATGAGGTGGCTATCATTGATCGCTGTGGGGAATACCCCAATGTTCCATTGATAGGAACCCATGGAGGAATTTCTTACAACCCGTGCTTGGCCTTATGTCAGTTTGGGCGTGCCAGAAGAGAAGGACCTCATGAGATGCTAATGCCTAGTATCATCTTTGATTTTCAAGGGGATAGCGATGAACATCGTCGCAGATTCATAAGGGCTTGGGATAGAGTTCACCAATTTGATCCACATGAGTTGGATCCAAAGACTTCTCTGCCAATGGAGCCATATCTCAGATGGGTTCGTATCCGTGCCCAAAAGTTGGGTATGCCATATGAAGCCGTCCGTCCTATCATTGTTGAAATTGCTAATGAAGAAAGGGTTCTTCCGACCATCCTCCATCCTTACATGCCCACTGACATTGGGGAACTGAAGAGATCTTGGATGCAGCTGAGAGAGGAACGGGATGCTTACCGAGAGAAGTTCAACGAGCAAGAGCAGAAGATCCAGAAGTTGACTAGGAAGTTGGAGAACGAGCGGATTCTCAACGACTATGTACGCACCGACAAAAAGAGACCATGGGAGCACTGATTGTCCCTTGATTATTTCCTTTCCAGTTTTTATTTACTTTTCAGTATTTCCTTTCTTGTAACGCCTTAAGGGCATCAGTTGAACAATTTGAATTCCAAAGTTTATCTAATAAAGTGTGTTTCCTTTCTGGTTTAAAAATTTGAATCTCTCGATTGTCTTTGAAATCATGTCATACGCATTTCATCCCATGCACTTCATAACAGGTACCCATTACAAGTCTCTTATCTTCTTCGCTGTTTATTTTAGCACTCATCATGTCTGCTGAACCTTCAACTGAGCAAGCAATCAAGGCCCTCCAGGCCCAGAATGCCCAATTCCAAGAGTTGTTCATGAATCTAGCTAAGGGTCAGCAAGATCTGAAGACCCTGATTATGAAAGAGAAGAAGAAGAAGAAGAGGACAATCATGTTCAACACTGGTCCTAGGTTTGGAAACAGGCTACGGGATGAAGTTGATTTGACCACCTCATCTGGAGGGAAAGATAGTCAAGAGGAAAGGAGGGCTCATATCCCTGTGGTCTCCGACAACGAGACAGACTTCGACGAAGACTGATATCCTCCTGCTGAGGATAGATACAAGCAACTGGAAGACCGGTTGAGTGCTATGGAAGTTTAGAAAGTGCCTGGTCTGGACTTTGGTGATCTGGGTCTATCATCTGAGGTAGTAATTCCCCACAAGTTCAAGGCACCAGCCTTTTCTAAGTATGACGGAGTTTCTTGTCCGAAGCTACACCTCCGGTCATATGTAAGGAAGATTCAGCCGTACACCGCTGATAAGAACTTATGGATCCACTTCTTTCAGGACAGTCTCTCTGGGACTCAGCTTGAATGGTTCTATCAGTTCGACGGAGCCAGGATTCGCAGTTGGGAAGATTTGGTTACTGCTTTCTACAGGCAGTACCAGTACAACTCCGACCTCGCTCCCACGCGTACCCAACTCCAGGGTATGTCAATGGGAACGGGTGAAGGATTCAAAGATTATGCTCGGAAGTGGAGGGACCTCGCCGGAAGAGTGCAACCACCTTTGGCTGATCGGGAGCTTGTGGATATGTTTCTGGGGACCCTGTCTGGTCCATTTTTCAACCATCTGATTGGAAGCTCTTCGTCTGGGTTTACAGAGCTGATTATGACCGTTGAGAGGATTGAGTCTGGTATTAAGGCTGGTAAGATACAGAAGGGTGCCTCATCCAGCACCGAGAAGAAGCCTTTTAAGAAAGAGTCCAGTGCTGTCTACAGTTCGAGAAGCTAGAGTAGACCTGAATGCCGCCAAGCTGTTAATGCGGTTGTTATTTCAAGACCTGCTAGTGCTCCTCAGCACAACAATCAACAAAAGGATGAGAAACCTCGAAGACAATTCACCCATCTCAGCATGACTTTTTCTCAGATTCTTCCACAGTTGCTGAAAACCAATCTGGTGATTCCAAGGGAAGCCCCAAAGAATCAAAATACCACATCACCGAAGTATAACCCTAATTCCTGCTGTGCTTATCACTCTGATAGCCCGGGGCATAATACAGATGATTGTTGTACTTTTAAGAATAAGATACAGGATCTAATTGATGCTAAGGAGATTGAGTTTGAGGCGCCCGAAAGACCTAATGTTGTGACTGCTCCTATGCCCAAGCATGGAGTAAATGCTATAGATGAAGACCCGTTTGTGGTTTCTGTGAATGATATTGCTACCCCTATGATGACTGTAAAGAAGAACCTTTTGCTAGCCGGTTTATTTCCGGGTTGTGACGAAGGTTGCCGTATGTGTTCTACCCTACCAAATGGTTGTCCACTTTTGAAATCAGGTGCCCAACGCCTGATGGATAGTAAAGAAATTCTATTTGAGAAGACTGTTTTTCCTGTAGTCCATACTGAAGAAGTTGCCATCATCACCATTTTCGACAATTCTTCCAAGGCTCCCTCGAGGAAGCCTGTTAGAGTTACATATGTTCCAAGAATCGCACCTATGATCATCACTGTTCCGGGGCCCATCCCCTATACCTCTGATAAAGCTGTCCCTTGGCACTATGGGGCTGATGTTAATTTTCATGGAGTTAAGCAAGAGTTGGATGCTGATACTGACGTCAGCAATATTGTTGGACCTGCTAAAGTCACCCGCAGCGAAAGACTTTTCTCACCTGATATCTCTCCACCAACTGCCCAAAAACCTGTTGTTATTACACCTGCCAGTGTACCTGCTACTATTCCTGTTCAAGTTCCTATTCTTACCACTGTCTCCAAGTCATCTGACACTCGGAAAGGGATCACCAGTGAGCCTACCCAGACAGAGGCACCGAAGAGGATTACTGTTGAAGCTTCTAAACAAGAGATGGAAGAAATTCTGAAAATCATCAAAAAGAGTGACTACAATGTAGTTGAACAGCTGGGGCAAACCCCGTCCAAGATTTCTATGTTGTCACTGTTGCTATGCTCAGACGCCCATGCCAAGGCTCTAATTACATTTCTGAAGACTGCCGACGTACCACAAGAGACGTCAGCTGATCAGTTTACAGATTGCATGGCCAATTTGACTGTTGATAATGGGTTAGGTTTCTCTGACGCCGACTTGACTGCTAAAGGGAAGAATCACAATGATGCCCTGCATGTCTCCATTGAATGCAGGGGCACTACTCTTGCACATGTATTGGTGGATACTGGATCCTCATTGAACGTTTTACCGAAGAAATCTCTAGACCGGTTGGACTGTGAAGGGTTGGAGTTGAAACCAAGCAACATTGTCGTCAGGGCCTTTGATGGGTCTAAAAGGATGGTGCACGGAGAAGTTGATATTTCGATTAAGGTTGGTTCTCAGGTTTTAAATTCTACATTCTATGTGATGGACATTCGGCCATCTTATTCTTGTTTGCTGGGTCGTCCATGGATCCACAAAGCTGGAGCCGTAACCTCAACGCTCCACCAGAAGCTGAAGTACCCGGTCAAAGGGAAGATTGTGACAGTGCAAGGAGAGGAAGAGTACATGGTGAGCCACCTCAACTCTTTCCGATATGTAGAGATGGACGGGGAGTTCATTGAGACCCCATTCCACCATTTTGAAGAGGTTCCCCAGACACTAGTGTCAACTGAGACTATTGTTGAAAATTCTCCTATGAAGATGGCTTCCTTTAAGGATGCCCGGGCTGTTGTCGAGAAAGGTGGATGTGCAAATTGGGGCCAACTCCCTGATTTTACACAGAAGACTAACAAGTTTGGTTTGGGTTTCACTGCAGAAGCTCAAAGGGTTGTTCAGAATGCACGAATCGGAAGACCTCCCGTGTTCATCAGCAACTCGGGAGTGAATGCCATTAAAGACGATGTGGAAGAGTCTGAATTCAACAGTTGGATCTATCCTACGACCGACGGTGGACCAAGCAACTGGACAACAAAAGACTTCATCCCTATTTCTTTTGTTACCCAGTAATGAAACTTTTTATTTTGAATATGTAACAGACAATGTTCTAAACTTTATGGCCCGATGTCTTACCCGGGGCACAGTGGCTTCATTTGTGAGGGCTTTATGTGTGTCATTTTCATATATCATTAATAAAAGTATTGGACGTTCTTGCATTTCAAATTTTACGCTCCTTGTTTTTCTTTATTATATATTGCAAAACAACTATTTTACACACACTCACATATACAGGTCCACATCCACTCTGGATCTCACTGGTAACGACTCTGCTACTGCCAGTTATGACTTCGAAAATCCGATCAACTTAGCCGAAGACGAAGGTGAAGATGATCGTGAAGTGCCTGGTGAACTTGCAAGACTGTTACTCCAAGAAGAGAGGGATATTCAGCCGCACGAAGAGCCGGTGGAATCAGTGAATCTGGGTACAGAGACAGACAAAAGAGAAGTTAAGATCGGTGAAAATCTAGAGCTTAGTGTGAAACAACGGTTAATTCAGATGCTGCGTGACTACGTTGAGATCTTTTCCTGGTCTTACGAAGATATTCCTGGGTTGGATACCGACATTGTGGTTCACCGCCTGCCTACCAAGGAAGATTGTCCTCCAGTTAAACAGAAGGTCCACCGAATGCGCCCAGAGATGTCCGAGAAAATCAAGGCTGAAGTGATGAAACAGTTTGACGCCGGTTTTCTAGCAGTTACTTCTTACCCACAGTGGGTGGCCAACGTGTTTCCTGTGCCAAAGAAGGATGGTAAAGTCCGAATGTGTATCGACTACAGGGATCTGAGCAGGGCGAGCCCCAAGGATGACTTCCCTCTACCTCATATCGACATTCTGGTTGACAACACCGCTCAGCCTAAGGTATTCTCCTTTATGGATGGTTTCTCCGGTTATAATCAGATTAAAATGGCTCCCGAAGACATGGAGAAGATAACCTTTGTTACTCAATGGGGTACCTTTTGCTACAAGGTCATGCCTTTTGGATTGAAGAATGCTGGGGCAACGTATCAGCGTGCCATGGTTGCTTTGTTTCATGATATGATCCATCATGAGATTGAAGTATACGTTGACGATATGATTGTAAGGTCCCAAACTGAGGAAGAACACCTTAACCATCTGCAGAAGCTATTTGACAGGTTGAAGTTGTACAAGTTGAGGCTAAACCCGAACAAGTGCACCTTCAGGGTGAGATCTGGTAAGCTGCTGGGTTTATTCGTAAGCGGCAAATGTATTAAAGTGGATCCTGAAAAAGTGAAGGCCATACAAGAGATTCCAGCTCCCAGAACAGAGAAAGAAGTCAGAGGCTTTCTGGGACGACTGAACTACATTTCCCGATTCATCTCGCACCTGACTGCTACTTGTGAGCCAATCTTAAAGCTACTGAAGAAAGATCAAGTAGTACGTTGGAACGATGAATGTCAGACCGCTTTCGAAAGGATCAAAGAGTATCTCCAAGAGCCACCTATTCTGATGCCACCAATTGAAGGGAGACCTCTGATCTTATACTTGACAGTACTCGACAACTCAATGGGGTGTGTGTTGGGTCAACATGACGAGTCTGGCCGAAAAGAGCATGCTATTTATTACCTTAGCAAAAAGTTTACCGACTGTGAGACCCGATACTCACTGCTTGAGAAAACTTGCTGCGCTTTGGCATGGGCTGCTCGTCGGCTAAGACAGTATATACTGACTCACACTACTCTGTTGATATCAAAGATGGATTCAATCAAGTATATCTTCGAAAAGCCTGCTTTGTCCGGAAGAATAGCAAAATGGCAGATGATCTTGACCGAGTATGACATACAATACACGACCCAAAAGGCAATCAAGGGAAGTGTGTTGGCAGACCATTTGGCACATCAGGCAGTGGATGATTACCAGTCTATGAACTTTGAATTCCCAGACGAGAATATCATGTTAGTAACTGATTGTGAGACACCTGGACCGGATGAAGGACATGAGGAAGGATCCCGATGGTCTATGTATTTTGATGGAGCTTCGAACGCTTTGGGTAATGGCATTGGGCTGTGATTATATCTCCTAAAGGCTCTCATACTCCATTTACCGCCTGACTATGTTTCAACTGCACCAACAATATGGCGGAGTATGAGGCATGCATCATGGGTCTTCGAGCAACAATTGACCTAAGGATTAAGTTTCTAAGTGTCTTTGGAGATTCCGCTCTCATGATCAGTCAGATCAAAGGCGAGTGGGATACGAAACACCCAAATCTTATTCCTTACAAGGAGTATGTATTGACAATACTTCCCCATTTCGAGGAGATAACCTTTGAACACTTCCTGAGAGAGGAGAATCAGTTGGCGGACGCGCTAGCTATGATGTCTTCTATGTTCAAAGTCAATTGGGACAATGAGGCTCCCCAGATTATCATTGAAAGATTGGACGAACCCGCACATTATTGTGATCTTGAGACTGAAGAGGTAACAGAAAAGCCATGGTTTCACGAAGTAAAAAGGTATCTTGAGGATCAGGAATACCCCGAGGGTGCATCTGCTAATGACAAGAAATTTCCGAGAAGGTTTGCGGCGAAGTTCTTCATCAGCAATGAAATTCTGTACAAGCGTAACCATGATTCGACCTTACTGCGTTGTGTGGATAAGAAAGAAGCATAAAAGATTATGGTAGAGTTACATGAAGGTACTTTCGGAACTCATTCCAGTGGACATACCATGGCAAAGAAAATCCTTCGGGAAGGATATTATTGGTCCACAATGGAAGCTGGCTGTTATCAGCATTCTTGGACATGTCACAAGTGTCAAGTCTATGCTGATAAGGTGCACATACCTCCAGTACCTCTGAACGTCTTGACGGCACCTTGGCCTTTTGCAATGTGGGGCATTGATATGATCAGCAAGATCAGACCTACGACATCTAACGGGCATCGTTTCATCTTGGTAGCAATTGATTACTTTACGAAGTGGGTTGAAGCAGTTTCCTTTGCTACAGTAACCAAGAACGTCGTGGCACGATTCATTCGGCACAACTGATCTGTCGATACAGTGTACCATAGAGGATCATTATGGACAATGGTACCAATCTTAACAATAAGATGATCACCGAGCTCTACGAGCAATTCAAGATACAGCATCACAACTCTTCTCCCTACCGGCCGACGATGAATGGGGCTGTAGAAGCGGCTAATAAGAACATTAAGAAGATTGTGTAGAAGATGACAGCGACATACAAAGACTGGAACGAGATGTTACCATTTGCGCTTCATGGGTACCGTACCTCAGCACGGACGTCAACAGGGGCAACACCCTATTCCTTGGTATATGGTATGGAAGCAGTCTTGCCCATTGAAGTCCATATACCCTCTCTTCGGATTATGAAGGATGCAGGTTTGAGAGAAGATGACTGGATTCAGACCCGACTTGATCAACTGAACCTAATCGACAAAAAGAGACTTACTGCTATTTGTCATGGTCAGACGTACCAAAAACGGATGATTAAGGCATTTAACAAGAAAGTTAGACGACAAGAGTATCAAGTTTGGGATCTGGTAATCAAGCGCATTATTCTCCCTCAAGGTGATCCCAGGGGCAAATGGACCCCTACTTACGAAGGGCCATTTGTGGTTAAGAACATTTTCTCAGGAGGAGCTATGATTCTAACCACCATGGATGGTGACGACCTTCCTCACCCCGTCAATGAAGACATAGTGAAAAGATACTACACATAATCAAAGACCCGTTAGGTTGACTGGCCTAGGCAAAAATAAGGGCTTCCCGGCGAACCAAAAGGGTTCGGGCAAAAATAAGGGATGAAAATGAAAAATCTGTACACCCGGCAAGTCGAAAACCTGAAAAGGCAGCTTGGGCAAAAAAGGGTATCCCGGTGGACTGAAAACTCGGAAGGGCGGTCCAAGAAAAAATTAGGGATCAAAGCGTAACACTATGTCTCATTGGATCACCTTGCATCCAGACTTCGGTATCAACTATCAAGCTCGGACGACACTAATCAATCTGATTCATGTTCAACCAAGCAGCAAAGTGATGAGATGCTTGAAGATATAAAGGCAATAGCAGAGTTGAAACCCAGTGGGATTATTCACATAGCTGTTTTGTTTGTTTTTCACACATTGTATAAATTCCAGTTGTTCGGCGGTGTTCTCTTACTAGGACGTCAGCCTCTTGTACAAAAATGCCTATTTACAGGCCAAACTTCAAAATTAATACAAATTCATTTTCAGACAAATTTCAAACTGTTTTTTTTCCTTTATCTGTTTTGATTTGCAAAGAACGTCCAAGGTTCATTTTTGATATATGCATTTGACATTAATTGCTGCTCATGAACATTTACATGCGAACAAAAGATGAATTACTGGTAATATAAGAAATAGGGGCAATAAGAATTGTCCAAACTGTGTAGTTGCTCTGTCCACCAGGTACAAAGGTAGATTCAGCTGAAGAATATGGCTAAGATACTTTCACTCCCCGCAGAGTAAGGCAGTAATGATAGCTCTCCCAGCTGAGACTTGCAACTATGAACAAATCAGCAATGCTCTCCCCAAGCAGAGTTGATCTACCATCAAATACTAGAAAGGCTTGATATCCCCGACAGTCTTAATATTCCCCAACAGAGTATAAGAATGTTCCCCGGCAGAATACAAGATACCCCTGGTAGAGTCAATATTTCCCCAACACGGTCTGAAAAAGCTTCCCCAACGGAGTTGAAGCATCATCCCCAGTAGACTCTGGAAGTTTATCCTCAGCGGTGTACAAAATAAATCTCCCCAGCCAAGTTCAAAGGATCATTCCCAGCAGAACCTAAAGGGTTATCCCCACAAGAGTCTAACAGGGTTATCCCCAGCAAATCCCAACTGAAATATCATCCCCAGCGAAGTTCTTTCCTTTCACAAACAGGAATTCAATCCTCAACAGATTCAGTATCACCAGCAACGGTAACCCTTCCCCAGCGGAGCTTATCAGTGGAATCCTCAGCAGAGCATCTCTTCCCCACAGAGTAATCTCCTCATCAGTTTATTCCCCAACGGAGTTATCTTCTCCTACAGGTTTATTCGTGCAATCACCTTCGTTCACCATCCCCAGCGGAAACGAAGAATTCAACTCTATTCTCCAGCAACTCCGGGATTTATTTTCCCCAGCTAAAACATTACATTTCCATACATCATGATACATGCATATATGTATCATATAATACAATCTCATGTATGTTGAGAACATCATTGCTTGATCCATATCATGCATTGCATATGACTGACCTTTGTCTTTCAGGAAAGATGCAGTTAAATTCTCAGCTATATCAAAAGACCTTCTCTGGTCCAGTTAAATCGATTCCTAAAGATTTTTCTGATGCCGAAGCAGTTGAAGTTATTTCAAGACCTTCTCTGGTCTAGTTAAATCGATTCCTAAAGATTTTTCTAATGCCGATCCAGTTGAAGTTATTCCAAGACCTTGTCTGGTCCAGTTAAATCGATTCCTAAAGATTTTTCTGATGCCGATCCAGTCAAAATTCACCCAAGACCTTCTCTGGTCCAGTTAAATCGATTCCTAAAGATTTTTCTAATGCCGATCCAGTTGAAGTTATTCCAAGACCTTCTCTGGTCCAAATAAATCGATTCCTAAAGATTTTTCTAATGGTGATCCAGTTGAAGTTATTCCAAGACCTTGTCTGGTCCAGTTAAATCGATTCCTAAAGATTTTTCTGATGCCGATCCAGTCTAAGTTCATCCAAGACCTTCTCTGGTCCAGTTAAATCGATTCCTAAAGATTTTTCTGATGCCGATCCAGTCGAATTTATTTCAAGACCTTGTCTGGTCCAGTTAAATCGATTCCTAAAGATTTTTCTGATGTCGATCCAGTTGAAGTTATTCCAAGACCTTCTCTGGTCCAGTTAGATCGATTCCTAAAGATTTTTCTGATGTCGATCCAATTGAAGTTTTTCCAAGACCTTCTCTGGTCCAGTTAAATCAATTCCTAAAGATTTTTCTAATGCCGATCCAGTTAAAGTTATTCCAAGACCTTCTCTGGTCCAGTTAGATCGATTCCTAAATATTTTTCTGATGCCGTCCAGTTGAAGTTATTCCAAGACCTTGTCTAGTCCAGTTAAATCGATTCCTAAAGATTTTTCTGATACCGATCCAGTCGAAGTTAATCCAAGACCTTCTCCGGTCCAGTTAAATCGATTCCTAAAGATTTTTCTAATGCCGATCTAGTCAAAGTTAATCCAAGACCTTCTCTGGTCCAGTTAAATCGATTCCGAAAGATTTTTCTGATGCCGATCCAGTTGAATTTATTTCAAGACCTTGTCTGGTCCAGTTAAATCGATTCCTAAAGATTTTTCTGATGTCGATCCAGTCAAAATTCACCCAAGACCTTCTCTGGTCCAGTTAAATCGATTCCTAAAGATTTTTCTAATGTCGATCCAGTTGAAGTTATTCCAAGACCTTCTCTGGTCCAATTAAATCGATTCCTAAAGATTTTTCTGATGGCGATCCAGTTGAAGTTATTCCAAGACCTTGTCTGGTCCAGTTAAATCGATTCCTAAAGATTTTTCTGATGCCGATCCAGTCTAAGTTCATCCAAGACCTTCTCTGGTCCAGTTAAATCGATTCCTAAAGATTTTTCTGATGCCGATCCAGTTGAATTTTTTTCAAGGCCTTGTCTGGCCCAGTTAAATCGATTCCTAAAGATTTTTTTGATGCCGATCCAGTTGAAGTTATTCCAAGACCTTCTCTGGTCCAGTTAGATCGATTCCTAAAGATTTTTCTGATGTCGATCCAATTGAAGTTTTTCCAAGACCTTGTCTGGTCCAGTTAAATCGATTCCTAAAGATTTTCCTAATGCCGATCCAGTTGAAGTTATTCCAAGACCTTCTCTGGTCCAGTTAGGTCGATTCCTAAAGATTTTTCTGATGCCGGTCCAGTTGAAGTTATTCCAAGACCTTGTCTGGTCCAGTTAAATCGATTCCTAAAGATTTTTCTGATGCCGATCCAGTCTAAGTTCATCCAAGACCTTCTCTGGTCCAGTTAAATCGATTCCTAAAGATTTTTCTGATGCCGATCCAGTCAAAATTCACCCAAGACCTTCTCTGGTCCAGTTAAATCGATTCCTAAAGATGTTTCTAATGCCGATCCAGTTGAAGTTATTCCAAGACCTTCTCTGGTCCAGTTAAATCGATTCCTAAAGATTTTTCTAATGGCGATCCAGTTGAAGTTATTCCAAGACCTTGTCTGGTCCAGTTAAATCGATTCCTAAAGATTTTTCTGATGCCGATCCAGTCTAAGTTCATCCAAGACCTTCTCTGGTCCAGTTAAATCGATTCCTAAAGATTTTTCTGATGCCGATCCAGTTGAATTTATTTCAAGACCTTGTCTGGTCCAGTTAAATCGATTCCTAAAGATTTTTCTGATGTCGATCCAGTTGAAGTTATTCCAAGACCTTCTCTGGTCCAGTTAGATCGATTCCTAAAGATTTTTCTGATGTCGATCCAATTGAAGTTTTTCCAAGACCTTCTCTGGTCCAGTTAAATCAATTCCTAAAGATTTTTCTAATGCCGATCCAGTTAAAGTTATTCCAATACCTTCTCTGGTCCAGTTAGATCGATTCCTAAAGATTTTTCTGATGCCGTCCAGTTGAAGTTATTCCAAGACCTTGTCTGGTCCAGTTAAATCGATTCCTAAAGATTTTTCTGATACCGATCCAGTCGAAGTTAATCCAAGACCTTCTCCGGTCCAGTTAAATCGATTCCTAAAGATTTTTCTAATGCCGATCTAGTCAAAGTTAATCCAAGACCTTCTCTGGTCCAGTTAAATCGATTCCTAAAGATTTTTCTGATGCCGATCCAGTTGAATTTATTTCAAGACCTTGTCTGGTCCAGTTAAATCGATTCCTAAAGATTTTTCTGATGTCCATCCAGTCAAAATTCACCCAAGACCTTCTCTGGTCCAGTTAAATCGATTCCTAAAGATTTTTCTAATGCCGATCCAGTTGAAGTTATTCCAAGACCTTCTCTGGTCCAATTAAATCGATTCCTAAAGATTTTTCTGATGGCGATCCAGTTGAAGTTATTCCAAGACCTTGTCTGGTCCAGTTAAATTGATTCCTAAAGATTTTTCTGATGCCGATCCAGTCTAAGTTCATCCAAGACCTTCTCTGGTCCAGTTAAATCGATTCCTAAAGATTTTTCTGATGCTGATCCAGTTGAATTTTTTTCAAGACCTTGTCTGGCCCAGTTAAATCGATTCCTAAAGATTTTTCTGATGCCGATCCAGTTGAAGTTATTCCAAGACCTTCTCTGGTCCAGTTAGATCGATTCCTAAAGATTTTTCTGAATTCGATCCAATTGAAGTTTTTCCAAGACCTTGTCTGGTCCAGTTAAATCGATTCCTAAAGATTTTCCTAATGCCGATCCAGTTGAAGTTATTCCAAGACCTTCTCTGGTCCAGTTAGGTCGATTCCTAAAGATTTTTCTGATGCCGATCCAGTTGAAGTTATTCCAAGACCTTGTCTGGTCCAGTTAAATCGATTCCTAAAGATTTTTCTGATACCGATCCAGTCGAAGTTAATCCAAGACCTTCTCCGGTCCAGTTAAATCGATTCCTAAAGATTTTTCTGATGCCGATCTAGTCAAAGTTAATCCAAGACCTTCTCTAGTCCAGTTAAATCGATTCCTAAAGATTTTTCTGATGCCGATCCACTTGAAGTTATTCCAAGACCTTGTCTGGTCTAGTTAAATCAATTCCTAAAGATTTTTCTGATGCCGATCTAGTCAAAGTTAATCCAAGACCTCCTCTGGTTCAGTCAGATCGCCGATAAGATCTCCCTGATTCGTAATCCAGTCGAAGTTCAGACCACCTACCAACAATCTCCAAATGGCATCTGTAAGCCCATTCCCGACGTCACCAGGCTGATACCACTTCATGCGAGTGCAAATTTCTAGGCACTCTAGTGTTCAATCATCTTCCACCTTCGGATCACGAAAGGCCCGAAAGCTAATCTATATCCTCAGGTTTAAGAAAATTGAACAGGGGCAGCTGTTGTACCCCAAAATTTTCCCTCTCATATTTCTCAAGACATGGCAAGAATAATCTCCAAGTGGCTCAAGATTGCTCAAGAGTTAGACAGTCAAATCATCTCCTAAGGCAGTCAACCTCAAATTAGGGTTTTGTGTTGCATCAAGGTCCTTGCATCCAAATAACCTCAAGTTCTCCCCAATGTCCTAATATATTCTCAAGTTCATCCATGTCAAATTTCAAGCCTTGCAGAGGATGTTTGGTCAGTCAATTGCTCAAAGGGTCCAAAAATCGACTGTGATAGGGCAAAAGTCAACTGTGACCCAAATACAATCAAACATGAAGATTTTTTGTCAACATTATCATTTTGAAGGATGTTTCACCATTTGATCAAGGGTTGATCATGATTCATCAAGGATTGCTCAAAATTCATCAAGACTCAAAAGTTGCTAAATTAGGGTTTTGTAGGAAAATTCAACTCAACTTTGACCAAGCATAACTATCTCATACTTTATGAGAAATGACCCATCCAAAGCTCATTTTTAATAGGATTAAATTTCCTACAATCCTTCTTCACACCCCAAGATCAAGAAATGTACTCACAAAAGTTACAAAATTGGACATTATAGGTCATTTTTGAAAGTCAACAAAGACACATTTTCTTCCAAAGCTTATAACTTGAGCATGGAATATCAAAATGATATGCGACCAAAAGTTTTGGTTAGAGGACATCTCAAGCTTTCCAAAAAGTCAAAGAACACTTCCAAAAGTTCAAAATTGAAGAAGTTATGCATTGTTGAAGTTGGGCATTTTTTCAAAATTGCCAAAAGTCAACTATCCCCAAAACTTCAAATTTTGTCAAATGGGCCCATTCTTTTCCACTTGATTTGATCTTGTCACACTACACACGTGTCCTAGCTTCAGACTTATGTCCATTTATCAATTTTTCTATTTTATTGGATTTTTTATTGAATTAATTCATTTTAAATCAATTTAAATCAAATCAAATCCAAATATTGATTTCTTAGGATCTTTTTTATTATTGTAGGTCTTAATTATCATCATGGACATGATCAAATCCGTATCAAGCCATATCATGAACAAAATATTGGATTTTGGACAAAATTGGAAGCTTTTTAATGGAAGATCAAATCAAATCCTAAAACATCAATGCATAAGGATTCAACCCAAGAAAGTTAACCTAATTCACTCCATGTTACATATACAATGCAAAGGCACGAGAATCACAGGTTAGAAGCTGCAAGAACACAAAAACCAAACTTGAAAAAACTTGGAAAAAGCTTGAAACTGAAATCACTCTTAGAGGCCAATTCAGAACCAAATCTCAACATGGATCAATTGCTGGACCTCCACTGAGTGAGAAGCAATCAAAAGCAAGCCATCACGCCCTCTCAATCGCGCTGTAAGTCCTTCAAAAAACCGTTATGCACTTGAAATCATATCCTCATATTCTTGCACTTTCTTGGCAAAATCTTTACATATTCATGCTTATCGTTCCATTTAGAAGCTTTCTGCATTATTTGATTGTGTTTATATGACCTGTAGTACCATACCCGAATCTAGGGTTCTTGGTTCTTGTTTTTGGGCATTTTAGTTTCAGGCAAAATCAATGCAAGTAATGGATATAGGCGTGTTCAGGAGGGAGAGACGAGCATGACCATGGTCTTGGAACTAATTTCCATGGCCAGAAGTTAATTTTAGGAGACACCTATGCATTTAGCTGTGGATGTAAATCCGCAGGTAAAAAAACCTGGGGCCAACGGGGAAGACGAAGACGTGGCCTGTTCCAATTGGACCATTCATATTTCGCGCTTATTTTTTTATATTTTCTGGCATTTAGTTGTTTTTCCCATATTATATTTATTGCCCACTATGTTAACAATTAAGACACGCTGGCTGAGTGGTAGAGATGTTGATCAGTGACTCACAAGACCTGGGTTCGAATCCCAGGTCCACCATATTGCATATTATTATTTTTCTTCAGCAAATCCAACGCATTTCTGGAGTTGTGGTTCACCATACACCATCATCCAATCATCTGCCAGATGGCCCCAGGCCAGATCTGGTGGTCCAGAATGGAAGCCTACCATGTGCCAAAGTCAATGTGCACGTGTGGAATCAGGAAAAGTCAATCAGGCTTGCTTGTATTGGGCCACCAAAACTGCTAATCTCACCCCTGATCAGGCCCAAAACCCCCCTTGGTTATTTCTTTTTCTTTCTTTCTTTTATTTAATTAATTAATTGTTAATTATTTTTATCATTTAATCACTAACCAATTAATCTTTTTTTAATAAAATCAAAAACCAAAAAATATATTTTATTTATTAAAATTAAATTCAGCACTTTATTTTTGTAAATAAATATTAATTGAATTAACTTAGTTTTAATTAGGTATAATTTTTAATATCTTTTGCAAATAATTAAAATTAATTAGGTTTTATTAACTTTGACCAAATTATTTTTATTTCTCTAAATACTCAAAAATCCAAAAAATATCTTTTTTTGATTAATTAATTAATTTACTTATTTAATGTTTAACCTAATTTAATTGCTTCCATTAATTCAAAAATAACAAAAAATACTTCCTTTCAAAAAAGGGTCAAAACCCTAAAAGATTTCGCATTCGATTTAATTTCTCGCGCGCGTGCCATTTTACCATATTGATATAATTGTTTCCCGGACTGTAATAGCTTTAATTAGGACTATTTAATTTATTTACCGCTTTATTTATTTTCCGCATTTTAATTTTAAGGGTTGCTTTTGGCGATGTAAATACCCGACACCTTGTAATAGTTAGATTTAATTTCCGCAATCTATAAACGGTTAGATGTTTGGTAATAGGGAATGCATGACAAGATCGAATGTATGAACTTAAAATCAACATAGATAACCATTGACATGTACAAAGATAAAATTAACCGAAATAACACACTCGCACATGCGCACTCTTAGGGTACACCTCACTTGGTTGCCTTCAAATGTGGTCATTAAGTATAGGAAGTTTTAGAGGTTGCCCTCTTGTCCAAAGATCATAGTTGCCTCGAAACGGTTGCCTCGGAAAAATGATCTAAGACATTAGGGTTACCGCTAAGGCGTCCTAACATTGCCTTAGTGACCGCACGTCCATTAATCGAATTGACCCTAAAACTCCAACGACAATGCTACCTACTCATCAATAGTGGGATAGCATTGTCTAAAGGACATTAGCACAACTTGATTCCTTTTTCGAGTAGGTAGATGGTTCTTAAGTACTTGCTCTCCCAAAACAAAATAAAACTTTTCACACTTACACTCCTTTCAAACAAAGACTTTTTCAAACCCACAAACACAAAGAAAAGCAAAATTTTGAAAACACTTTGAGCAAGTACCTAAGAGCCCGTGGATAACCACGGATACAAAGGGTGCTAACACCTTCCCTTTCTATAATCTACCCCCCGGACCCGAGAAACATCTCGAAAAAGGAATTTTTCTGTGCTTTTTTCCTTTCCTTGTTGGATAAAATAAAAGTCGGTGGCGACTCTTGCTTACCGCGACATTTTGCGAAAACAAACGCAAAACGCAAACCAGCATTCCAAAAAACAGTCAGTTCTCTCCCACCGTATCACAATGACACCGCATGAAACTGACTTTACCTTTGCAGGTTGAGTTTGCAGAAAGACAAACACTATCAACCTATATAGCAGGTCAAAGATTAATACCCAAAACCATACGGGGAAACTATCTACACGACCAAGCGATATGAACTCCCGAAGAAAGACGGGTTTACCAACATATACAAGGCCACAAATTAATGCCCGAAACTGGACGAGGAAACTATCTATGTGACCAACAAAACAAGTCCCAGATTAATACCTGTAATAAGCCAGGACAACTATTTGTGTACGACCAATTGTAGATTAATACCTGTAACAAGCCAGGAGAACTATCTACATGAGGAGATTGAATATTAACACTTGTAACCAGCCAGGAAAACTATCTTTCTTTCTCAGGTCAGAGATTAATACTTGTACCAAGCCAGGACAACTATCTCAGCGACCGACAATTTTCAAGTTCCAGATTAATACCTGAAACCAGCCAGGAGAACTATCTATGGACGACTGACTGTGGATTAATACCTGTAACAAGCAAGAAGAACTATCTACATGAGGAGATTGAAGATTAATACCTGTAACAAGCCAGGAAAACTATATTTCTTTCTCAGGTCAGAGATTAATACCCAAAACAAGACGGGACAACTATCTCAACGACAAACAAAAACATATTTCCAAATTAATACCTAAAACCAGACAGGATAACTATCTGCGAACAACTGATTATAGATTAACACCTCAAACCAGCTTGGAAAACTATCTACATAACCATCCAGAAGAAATCTTACACGGGTTCCTTCTCATCATCCTGATGCAGTATTACACGGACTCATCCCGAAGAAATCTTACACGGGTTCCTTCTTATCATCCTGATGCAGTCTAACACGGACTCATCCCAAAGAAATCTTACACGAGTTCCTTCTCATTATCCAGATGCAGTCTAACAAGGACTCATCCTGAAGCAGCCCCACACAGGCTCCTTCTCATATATCTCCGGATGCAGACTAGCACAGATTCATCCTGGAACAACCCTACACGGGCTCTTTCTAATACATTTTCAGGTAACGGTTAATTCCCTTATCCCCAGCAAGTTACTGTAGAACCTGGATTTCAACCAGAAAGCAGCAAACTCTTATTTGTCCAGTATAGAGATAACTCCTCATTACAACCATGGACAATTGAAGTTCCTAGACTATATTCCCCATAGAGTTTTCCTCAAACAGGAAAACAACATAAATCAACATTCCCCAATGGACTCCTCCTCAGACAGCAGGAACAAGAATTCCCCATAAAGGGACCTCTTATGAATTCAGCACCTACTTTGGATGGCATCCTTAAGCCCATCTCTGACAACTCTCAGTCAGCTTCTCCAAATGGCATCTGTAAGCCCATTCCCGCCATCATCAACCATCAGTGTTACTTCATGCAGGTGCAAGTTTCTGGGCACTCTAGTGTTCAATCCTCTTCCACCTTCAAATCACGAAAGGAAGACAAGCCAATCTAAATCCTCAGGTCTAAGAAGATTGAAAAGGGGCAGCTGTTGTACCTCAAAATTTACCCTCTCATTGTTTCCCAAGGTTTTCTTTTACATGGGTAGCTACAAACACTTGCCTAAAGAAAATGAATTTTTTTGAATGATGATCAAGTGTCTTTCGATTGGCATGTCAATAGTGTCCTTCGATTGGCATGTCAACAGTGTCTTTCAATTGGCATGGCAACATTGTATTTTGATTGGCATCTGAACAATGTCCTTCGATTGACATTTCAGAGCAAAGGGTCCTTCGATTGGCATGTCAACAAGCTTTGATTGGGCATCTAAAACCCTTCGATCAAGCATTGGCCCATCAACTTCGATTGCGTGTTGGTTCCCCTTCGATCAATCCTTGGTCCAAGTTTCACTTAGGAAAGAACCCCCTTCAAGTTCCCTTCGATTCACCAGCACCGACCTCATGCATGTTTATTTCGACTCACTAGGGAAAGGACTCTTCATGCGTGCCTTGGATTCACTAAGTCCAAGGATCCTTTCAACTGGCCTTCGATTCACAAGGGCAAAGGCTTCTTCTATGATATCCTTCAATAAATAAGGCAAAGACTTCCTTTGTGCTTGCTTTCAATGCACAAGGCCAAGACCCCTTAACTTGCCAACACACTAGGCAAAAGGCCCAATCGAAGGACATGTAAATGATATATTCGAAGAAGAATTCAAAAGGCCCATTCGAAGGACATGTAAATGATCCATTCGAAGAAGCATTCAAAAGGCCCATTCAAATGACATGTAAATGATCCATTCAAAGAAGCATTCAAAGGCCCATTCAAAGGACACATAGTGTCATATGAAAAAAGGGTTTGGTCAAAGATTGGATCTAGTTAGTCAAAACTAAAGAGAAGTATGCAAAGATGCTTGTTGGCCTAAAATCCCACATATTTCCATACTCAAGCTTCCTTCTCAAGCACATTCATGCCAAAGGAATTTTCGATTGGCCAGAAAAGAGATTTCGATTGGGCTAGCTGAGTAGGGGCTCAATCGAAGAGACCCTAATGATGAGAATTTGAGCTATTCGAAGGAAGTTACTCAGAGTCAACCGAAGGGCAAGACTTGAGCCATTCGAAGGAAGTAACTCAGAGTCAATCAAAGGGCAAGACTTGAGCCATTCAAAGGAAGCAACTCAGGGATAATCGAAGAGCAAGGCTGGAAGGTATTCAAAAGAGTCAAATGTGTCCAGGTTCACTCAAGGTTTCAAAATGGCAAGAATTATCCAAATATGGCCAACCTTCAATGTGTTGGATTCTTGTCTCATGGCTTTCAAAGCCTAGTTAAATGGTTATCCCTTGCCATTTTCATGCACCCTCACTACATCCCTATAAATACAAAGCCATACATATTCATCAAAGGGAGGAGAATATTCACCAGGAGACTAGAGACAGAGACACTACACACAACCTACATACTGCATGCACACACTGCCCCATAAGAGCTCCACAAAACATCCAAAATTCCAACAAGGTTGCCAGAATTGAAGCACCCCACTGTTAACAAACCTTCGACCTCAATTTTATTTCCCATGTAACTTAATTTTGATTGCATATTCATGTTGCATGATTGTTAATATGTTACATGTAAAGTCTGAAGCAGCAGGATACCATCACTAAGACATGTGAAGTGGATTCCTCTGAATCTCAAATCTAGCTTAGATGGTGAAAAAATATAGGCAATCGAAAGGGCATGGGTTCGATACCCAGGCCTCACGATTTTATTTTTCTAACATTGCTTTGCAGATTCCATGCGTTATGTAGTCAAGCGCTCATTGTATGCCCTCATGGTTGGACCATCAGATGTCAACAGATGAAGATCTAACTCTCTAAATACGCAGATCTACCGTGTGCCATCAATGATTGTCTTCACTGGATCCAACGTGTCCTGGGCTTGTCATCTCATGGGCCTAGCAAATCTCAAAAGCATACCCTCCAATTGCTTGTAACAGCAGGCCCGACATGATAATTGTTTTTGTTTTATTTGTTTATTCCTTTTTTAATCTTTTTTTTAATTATAATCATAAAATCAACAAAAAAAAATCATAAAAAAATATTAGGCTTAAGATTTTTTTTTAATTCGGTAAATTAATTAATTTAATTATCTTGACATTATTTTATAATTTAAAAATAATTAGAATTAGGCTCTTATAATTCAAATATTTTTTTAACAAAAATACAAAAAATATTAGAATTAGGTTCAATTTCATTTAATATTTATTTTCTTAATTAAATTTAGATTTAGTTTAATTATTTTTCCTAATCAAAAACAACCAAAAAGAAATTTCTTCCACTTAGAACTTTTTTTTAGGGCATAGACATTATTTTAAATTCGTGCGCATTCACCATTTCCTTTCTATTTTTTCCCCATATTTATGTATCTACTGACATTATATAATAGATTAAACTAGGACTTTACTGCTTTTCTTTATTTTTCTTTCCCCAAATTTTTGGACATGTAAATATCCCCTCTCCAAAGCCTTGTAATAGTGTAGGATTTACAATTCCCGCACTTTTAATTCTTGTACATATTTTAACTGCCTAGATGTATGATAATAAAATTGCATGACAAGAGCCTAATTATCAAACGTTAGCAAACCTAACTCAAGACTAAAATAATTGAATATAACACACATTGCACATATGCACCTCTAGGGTACCCCACTTCGGTTGCCTTCGAAAAATAGTCATAGCTCTCGAAACGTGAGAGGTTTTAATGGCTACCCTCTAGTTCAAAAAGATCATAAGTCCCTCGATGACCCTCTCGATGTTGCCTCGGTAAAAATATGATCTTAGAATCCTAGGGTAGCTACTAAAGCTTATAGCCTAGTTGCCTTTGTGACTATAAAAATGTCCCTTTGAATGTCCCTCATACATCCAACGATAGGACTACCTACTCACTAATAGTAGGATGGCATTGTCTAAAGGAAAAGAGGAAAAGAACGACTTTTTCAAGTACAAGTAGATAGGTGTTATATGCTTGCTCAAAAACAAACTTTTTGCACTTACACAAAACATTTCAAAACACTTTCAAAAAAATTCGCCTTGTCAACACTCTTGTGGACTGAAACAAGAGTTATAATAAAGCGAATCGCCGCACTAAGGCATTTTCAAAGCACACAACACAAGGTATTTTCAAATGAGCTAAGCATCTAAGAGCCCGTAGAAAACTACGGATGGAAAGGGTGCTAAAAACTTCCCTTTCTATAATCTTCCCCCCTTACTCAAAATTCTCGAAAAGGTCTTTTTCTGTTCTTTTCACCCTTTCCTTAATTTGGATAAAATAAAAGCCGGTTGCGACTCTTGCTTACCGCAACATTTGCAAACACAAACGCAAAACCAGTATAACAGTCGGTTCTGCCACCGTATTACATTATCCATGTGTACCTAGAGAAGTCATCTACAACAACATAGGCATACTTATTTCCACCAAGACTTTCAACCTGCATAGGTCCCATCAAGTCCATGTGAAGAAGTTCCAAAACTTTTGATATGGTGAGATGTTGGATCTTATGATGTGACATCTTAGTTTGCTTTAAAATCTGGCATTCACCACATACTCTCTCTTATTCTATCTTGAGCTTAGGAATCCCTCTCACAACTTCTATAAATATGATTCTTTTCATTCCTTTCAGATGCAAGTGTCCCAGCTTTTGATGCCACAATTTAACTTCATTTTCTTTAGCTAAAGCACATGTTGAGGAGAAGTTCAACTCTTGGGGAACCTATAAATATAAGTTATCTTTAGATATGATTCCTTTCATAATAATGTCATTCTTCTCATTGCAAACGAGACATTCTGTCTTGGTGAAGTTTACTTTGAACCCTTGATCACACAGTTGACTTATACTTATTAGGTTAGCTGTTAACCCTTTAACAAGTAAAATATTCTTAAGTTTTGGGACTCTTGAACATTCCATGTTTCCAACTCCTTTGATTTCACCTTTGGCTTCAACACAAAAAGTCACATAACTGATGGAGAGTGATTTGATATCTACCAACAGATTCATGACACCTGTCATGTTCCTAGAGTAACCATTGTCAAAGTACCAGTCATCTTTAGTTAAGACTCTGGGAGAGCTATGAGCTATGAGACTAGAAACAATAGTCTTGGGAACCCACTGTTTCTTCTTTTTGTTATTTTGAGATGTCTGATCAGTTTTAGGGTATCCATACAACTTGAAATAGAAAGGTCTTATGTGACCAAACCTTCCACAGTGGTGACACCTCCAGGGCTGGAATTTCTCTCTGGTGTGATTAAATATTTTCTTGCCATAATGTTTGCCATGATGTTGAGACATTTGATTTGATATATCTGGTTTAGATTTAGCATGAGTGGAATTTGATGAAGGTTCTTCTGAATAAGGTTCCTTTTTCTCATTAAACCCTAGACCACTCTTGTCTCCTGACATTCTTCCCACTTAAAGAATTTTATCTAATGTGTCAGACCCATTATTCAGCATCTTGAATGATTTGACCATTCTATCAAGATTCGAATTCAGAGAAGTCATTTTACTTTCCAGACTAGAGATAGTTTTCAGATGCTTTTTCCTTTCTGCCTTCAGCTGAGTTATGAGAGCTTTCTGTTTCTCCCCTTCTTGGCATACTTTTGCACTTGTGAGACACAATTCTCTGTATGGGGAAGCTAACACATAAAAGGTTAGTTCACCATCACTAGACTCTTCATCAAAAACATATTTGCCTGTAAATGCTTTAACATACTTGGAAGATTCCTCTTTAAGATCACTCTCAGAGTCCTCTTCAGACCAAGTAACAAATAAATTCTTCTTCTATTTCTTAAGATAGGTAGGACATTCAACACTAATGTTAACAAAACCTTCACATCCATGACATTGTATTCCCTTCCCTTGAGTGGATTTTTCTTCAGCCCTTTTTCTTCCAAACTCATTTGACTTATGGATGTCAGATGAGATGTTCTTGACATTTGATCTTGGGTTCCTATCCATCTTATTTATCACTTTATTAAACTGTGTTCCAAGCAGAACTAAAGCATTAGATATTCCTTCATCTGTATCCAGATCACAATCCTCTTCTTCATCTTCAGTATTGGTTACAAAAGCTATGCTTTTGTTCTTCTTTTCAAATCTTTCATTGATGCTTAATTCAAATGTCTGAAGGGATCCAACAAGTTCATCCCCTCTCATCTTGTCAATGTCTTGTGCTTCTTCTATAACAGTCACTTTCATATCAAATCTCTTAGGGAGAGACCTAAGCATTTTTCTCACCAATTTGTCTTCGGGTATTTTTTCTCCTAAAGCATTGGATGCATTAGAAATCTCAAGAATGTTCATATGGAATTCATTAATACTTTCATCATCCTTCATTCTCAGATTTTCAAATCTGGTGGTGAGCAATTGAAGTCTTGACATCTTACCTTTGGATGTGCCT
Source organism: Vicia faba (assembly GCA_948472305.1). Taxonomy (NCBI): domain Eukaryota; kingdom Viridiplantae; phylum Streptophyta; class Magnoliopsida; order Fabales; family Fabaceae; genus Vicia; species Vicia faba. The sequence continues at coordinate 722,279,326 of OX451737.1, read as the reverse complement.
TCATGGGTAGATTGAAGAATCCCCCAGGCACCCCTAGCTACTTCACATGTGTTTACTAATATGAAAATGTTCTTGTCAATTCCATTGAATATAGAATTCAATGCTTTAGAATTTCCAAGTGCAATTTTATCCTCTTCTTTAGACCAATCTTCTTCTGGATTTAACACAGAAGTAGGTTCTCCATCTTCTCCCAATTTGACAGGGTGTTTCCATCCTTTTAAGACAGCTTTCCAAGCCCTATTGTCCAAAGATTTTAGAAAGGCCACTATACGAGGTTTCTAATAGTCATAATTGCTTCCATCCAGAATGGGTGGTCTGTTCACAAATCCTCCTTCCTTGCTGTTGTACCCCAAAATTTTCCCTCTTCTTTTTTATTTACCTGGCTTGTGTTTCATCATATGTGTTCACGCGTTTAGATAAGATCAAGGCCTTATTCAAACGGTAGAATTTAATTGTTGACAATCAATCTGAGATAGACCTTGTGTCCTATTAGTTAGAGCTACTGAGACCTCTAAGGCTTTGGGACATCTCAAGATTAGATATTTGTGTTTGCAATGGTTAAAAGTTCAAATGTTTAGAATTCAAGATTACTGAAGATTTTCTGATTCATGAAGCTACAAGGCTTTCGTACTCAGACTCCTTTCGAAAAGAATCAGGGTTTTATTGGCAAAACTGAAGCATTACTGTTTAAATATGGGTAAATACAAAGCACGATATAAGCAATGAAAATTGTTGGGTTGATACTACAGTCAAGGCACTTATGGTCGTGATTCCTACAAAAATACAATTGGATTTCTCTCACCAGTCAAAGTTTCTGGATGTTATCGTGTGAATTACTGTGCACGGTCAATTCTAGCATTTGTCGCGTGAGTTTCCTTTGGATTTCATTTTAAAGAAAAAAAAGGCTTGAAAGTTCAAAATCAAAGTGCTCTTATGGAAGATTAGGTTTTTATCTGAAGATCAAACGAGTTAAAGGAATTTTGAGAAATTAAGAAATATGGAAATTGGACTTTGTTTCATGCACCATTCTTAAAGAAATTCTAATGCACCATTCAAGATTTGTTACAATTATTGCAAAATCATTTTGGGTTATTGAAGATTCAAGAAGTTTTAAGTTTGTGAGTAGGATTTGAAATTTTACTTTGGTGCCATAATGTCTAAAGATCCAATTCTAAATTCAAGGAGTCAAAATCTATATCATTCTTTCATCATATGTTTCGTTCTTTCGTTCAAATCAAACAATTTCTACAAAGTGCCTTATCATTTTCAAATCATCCAATACATTCCTCAAACTATTGTTCAAATTACTTTCCAAATAATTACAAGATTCAACATTCAAATTCAAATAAATTCTTCAAATAAACTTAAGGGCCTACTGTATTTTCCTATTTTCTATTACAAAACAAGGCAAAAAGTGTCTCCATCATCTTCAAGCTCCTTTCTATTTTCCATTTTTTCATATGAAACCAAAGAGAAGAAAAGAATTAGTAGCAATTTAAAATAAACAAAATTATAATTGGTCTAAATTCATCATTAGGGTGGTTTCAAGAATCAAGAAAAAGAGTTTGTTTTTATGTGCTAAAGCCTTAAACTTTCAGTTTTTATCATGGGCCAATTTCTATTGCAAATCACAAGACAAAACTTGGTTCACAATAAACAAATTCAAAGAATTCTAACCATATTTTCAGCCCATTAGCAAAAGATTCAAATCAAGAAATTCAAGCCCAATAAAGGCCTCAAAACAGTGTCCTATCATTGGCCTAAAGATATGATTGCAAATCACAAAGCTTGGTTCACAAACAAGAGAAAACATAATGGTACAAGCCTCACAAGTCAGAAATCTGTCATTGGCTAGGAGTAGGACTTTTGCAAATCACAAAGACAAATTTTGGTTCACAAATGAAAGAGAAAACTCCAAACCAGAAATTTAAACTCAGCACCAATTTTCCACGTAACAAGAAACATTACTAATCAAATTACAAAAGCCTCATTGTTTTACAAACAAAATTAGATCCAATTCAATCACAGGCCAAGTCACATCTCTACTACAAATCACAAGTTCAGTTGGTTCACAGTGAGATGAAATCCAAAGAGAAAAAGAACTCAGAAAAAGTATTTAGTACGACAAGCAACCATACAGCAGATACAACCCCAAAAGTAAGCAAAAGTCAGCATCCATCATAAATCAATACCACAAAGGCAAGCAACAAGGTACAAAGTCAGCAAACCAGCCTGCTAAAAGTACCAAAACAAGCTAGCGTCACAGAAACCAAACATCAAAATTAATTTATCAAAGAACAATAAAGTTGATTTATCAGCAAAAGTGACAAGTCCAAGGAGCAATTCCTCACAAGTTGGTATCAAACTTTTACAGGAAGAAGAAAGCAATTTTTACAGTATAAAACCAAACACAATCCCATACACGAAAGAGAGGATTTTTTCATCACAAAAAATATACAGAGGAAAAAACCTAAAACAGAGCAGCAACAACATCAAACCCTTTTCATCCCTTTTTCTGGCCAAAGAAAATATACAATCATACACAGATCAAAAAACAAAAACAAAACCCTAAGCTAGCTCATCATTTTCTCTAACACAACCCTTCAGAAATTTGAAATAAAAAAAAAGAGAGCAAGGAGAAAATAGAAGGATCTCACTCAGAATCAAGCTAAACGAAAAGTTAAAGAGTGAAATTGAAAGAAAAGATGGAACACAGAGGGTGTCCTTGGTGTCTGGAAAAGAGGATGAAGAAGAAAGAAGCATTAAATTGCGAAGCAGCGAGAGGAAGAGGATAGAGGTGTCGCTGCCTCTCATAAAACTAGGGTTAACAAACCCTTTGTTATGATGTTTGTATTAAGTCGTAATAGGTGGGTCTTGGGTCGACCCAGTTAGGCTCAAGCCCACCATATTTTTTTATTTTCAAAAATGTGACTTTTTTCTTTTATATATTTTGTGATTTATAAAAATGACAGATGAAGCAGCTGGCGCGGTGGTGGACGAGTTATTTGGCAAGCGTATAGACAGGGGTTCGAAACCCCTCAGGACCTTGTTCCTTCTTGCATTTTTTCCTTTTCTATTTCAATGTTGTTGCTATTGGGCTTAAGTGGAATTTTCCAAGCCCAACGCTTCACACACACACACACACACTCCCCCTATTACTCAGTATATCATGTAGGCCCAAACAACTTTTTATTTTATTTTTTGTTTGTACATAGAAACATACATGGGCCTAACGAAACTGCTTTTTCTTTTACACCTTAAACTGTTTTCACACCCCTTGACCCTTTTATTTATTTATTTATTTTATTTATTATTTTTTATTATTAATATTATTATTATTATTATTATTATTGTTATTTTTATTAATAAAAATCCAAAAATATTTACATACTTATATTGTCTATTTTCTTTGTAAACCAAAAAAAAACTAACAAAAAACATTTGCTTAATAAATTGATTTCTTCTTCTTAATTAATTGATATTTAGATTTGGGTTTAATTATTATTTTTCTTTTGTATTTAAAATTAATTTAGAACTTAGGTTTTTTTTTTCTTTTAATTAATTAATTTTAATATTATTATCATTTAACCTAAAACCTTTCATAAAAAACCCTAAAAAGTGTTTTAACTTAATTTATTTTCTTAACTAGTTTAGGTTTAATTTTATTTTCTCTAATTAGGTCAAAACTAAACCCTTCATGAAAACCAAACAAAAATCATTTCTTTTTTTTTTCCATTTACATTCTTGCATTATTTTTCTTTTCAATTCTTGTACATTATATTTATTCATTTCTTGTATATTATTTCAATATGGTTATAATAGATGATTAGGTTTAATTTCTTGCAATCCCTATTTGTAAATTTGTATACCCCATCCCCAAATGATCTAATAGCGTAGTAATTTTACTTTTCGCAATTTATCGCTTTATATAAATGCTAGTAATTAGGGTTTGTATGAAAAGACTAAAACCAATCAATTAGAAAACCCTAATCAAAGACAAATCAAGCATGAAAAATCAATACACTTGAACACAAGCACCCCTAGGGTAAAATCCACTTGGTTTCCTTATAAAAATGGTCATATTATGCATGTGAGGTATCTTAGCAAAAACAAGCAAAAATACAAGATCATAGTCCCTCGATGACGCTATCTATGTTGCCTTTTTAAAATGATCTTAGTCCCTAAAGAAAGATGCTAAGATACCTTGCAATATTGCTAATCATGGTTATACGATGACCCACGCCCGTCCCTTTTACATCCAAAGATAGGGTTACTTACCAAATCAATGGTAAGATAATAATGTCAAAGGAAAGAGGAAATGAACATGAAAGACTTTTGAGTAGGTAGAATGTTCCTAGTTACTTGCTCCATTTCAAAACAAAAACATCCTTTATATTTTCAAAAACAAACACCAACACTTTCAAAAAACATCTTTCAAACTTGAAAACATTTTCAAAAGATCAACACTTTGCATACATTCTTACGAACGAGAATCATTACAAAGTTCACCTAAATGATGGCACATTTTTCAAAATACTTTCAAAAAACCACACAAAGCAAATTTTCAAACAAAAGCAAGTGATCTGGAAAGTAACTAAGAGCCCATGGAAAACCATGGATGAAAAGGGTGCTAATACCTTCCCTTTTCATAATCTACCCCCTGAACTCAAGAAACAATCTCAAAGGTCTTTCCTGTGCTTTTTCACCTTTCCTTTTGGATAAAAGAAAAGTCGGTGGAAACTCTTGCTAACCACAACATTTGAAATAAAATACAAAACACACAAGTCAGTTCTCCCACCGCATCACACTTGCCCATAGTACCAAAAAGTATCTTCCCTAGATCTCACCCAGATACAGAGTAGGATGCCTGCTCTAATACCAATTGAAATTCTGGTATCAGATATGTGATGTCGAAGGAGATATCATGACACAAATATCTGAGGACAATATAAAATGCAACAATATAAAAGCAATAAAAACACAAGGGATTGTTAACCCAGTTCGGTGTACAACAACACCTACTCTAGGGGCTACCAAGCCAGAGACAAATCCACTAAATAGTATCAATTCATAGATCCTCAATAAACAACCAGTTTACGATCTAATCACTTAATCACTACCCAAGCTATACTTCTACCTAAGACACACCTAGGTATGAGGCCCTCCTCAAATCCCTTCAATCACTAACAGTGAAAAACAACCAAATTATTAAGTTTGAAAAACCTTAATCATTCAATTCTTAAAAGCTTATGAATGATCCATAATTTACAACTCAACTAACAAATTAAAACTCAAGTATCGAAACAATACTAGAGTGTATTACAATTAAAATATTCATACTTTTTAAACTCAAAGAGTATATTTTTATTTCAATTTTTATAAAAGCACAACATCTTCTTTATGGGCTTGGGCTGAAAAACAAATATTGCAATATATTGAATCCCTTGAATATCTCCATGAAAATAGGCCAAGATATAATCCATAAAGGTAAGATAGATTGAAAAATATTCCTCCATATTTTTTGCAAGATATAAACCACAAAACCTGAATAACGCACGCTTAAAAATAGGAAACAGAAAATCTGAAAACACGTTCAGATTAGAAGGAAAATGTTAAGACATCTGCTTTGACATCATTCAAAATAAGTTGAGATGTTTTACTTCAAATGTCAAGACATTAAGAAAAACATTACCAAAGCAGCGTTTTACCAAAATTGCTGCCAATAAACACTTACAGTCTCTACTCATCTTTAACAGGAAAAATTATCAGAATAAATCTTTGGTCGATTTAATCTGAGCCAGAAAAAGGTCCGCTGGAAGAAGTATCAGAATAAATCTTTGGTCGATTTAATTTGAGCCAGAATAAGGTCCACTGAAAGTAGTATTAAAATAAATCTTTAGTCGATTTAATCTGAGCCAGAGGATATTTATTTGAGAATGACCTTCTGAGGAAATTGTTGAAATAGCCATTTGTCAGATGTAGCCTTTGAGAAGATTGTCGGGTCATATAAGTAGATGGTGATGTTTGTCTGTTGACTGGCCTTTTCTAAAAAGGTAAAGAGTTAGCTGTATGCAATGTAATGATGTATGAAATGCATTGTATAATGATGTTCTCAAAATAAATGAGACTGTGCTATATGTGTTTTGTATGCATATGCTATGACATTTATAAATGATGTATGAATGTGAAATGTTATTGTAACGTATTTGTAAACCTGTGAAGTATCTTTTTCTGGGAAAAAAATCTCTGACTATTTTTGGGGATGAAGAGTATGTGTATCTTCGATCTTCTAGGAATTGTTTCCGCTGGGGACTCCTGCTTACTGTTTGAGGAGACTCTGCTAGGGAATGTTAATTCCTGCTTGGTGAGAAGAGTTCAAAAACATTAGTTGTTCATTTCTCTACTAGGGAGTTTATATCCTGACAGGGGATAGAAGAGATGGATAACCTTCCGGCTCATCTGGGGAGGATAAAGTTGACTCACAGTTGGTTCGGCTCTAGGTTCTGTAGCAACTATCTAGGGATAGTGACGATTCACTGGGGAAGTGAATTTTACCGGTGATTCATGGCCATCTAAAGAATAGACTCAAGTTAGGGAGACGATAACCAGTTGGGAAAATAAACCCTATTGACAGAGCGATACTCTACTAAGGAAACACCCTTGCTGAGGAAATGAAATCTGTTGGAGAGCAGAAACCTTCAGGGGGTTTTATAATCTTGGAGGAATAAACTCCTCTAGGGAAGAGAACTTTCATGAACTGTATTGATTGGAACACCGTAGGTTGGTGGTATTGCCGGGAAGAAGATTATATTCCTTTATTTGCCAGAGTGATCTGCCGGGGAAATTATGAGAAATTCATGAACTTGTGAAGATTAATTTGTGGGGGTAATCTCCTGGAAGTGGCTCTGTGCGGATTTGTGGATAGATTGAATGTTATCCCAACTCCTAGAGTCTTGAGTAAATGCTTATTCTTGTTTTTATGCATATATTTGTTATCAGTCAATTGTATTCATATGCATATGCTCATTCAATTTTAGTCATTGGACATTTAGCAAACAAAACAGAAAAAGTAAAAAAGAATTTGGCTTTGAAATTGTATTTGTATTAATAATTTTCCTATGAACATGCAATTTTTGTGCAAAGAGACGGAAATCCTAGTAAGACGAATTCGTAGAAGAAAAGATTACAAAGTGAAAACAAAACATATAGCTATGTGGGAATAATCTCGTCGAGTTCCAACTCTGCTATTGCCCCAATGTCTTAAAACATCATATCCCTTGCTGTCAGAAGAAGTTGATTGAAATGATCTGTACCATTTGAGTTTTGACTTTGGTGATACAGCTTGTTGTAAGTGATCCAATAGGGAAATAGTCGTATGCTTTAATCCCTAATTTTTACTTGGACCTCCCTTTCATGTTTTCAGTCCATTAGGATACCCTTTTTTGCCCAAGCCGCCTTTTCAGGTTTTCGACTTGCCGGGTGTACAGTCTTTTATATATATCCCTAATTTTTTCCCGAATCTTTTTGGTTCAATGGGATGCCCTTATTTTTGCCTAGGCTAGTCAATCTAGCGGGTCGTTTGTATGCGTAGTATCTTTTGACTTTGTCCTCATTCACAGGGTGCGGGAAATATTCACCGTCCATGGTGGTCAGTATCATAGCACCTCCTGAAAATACTTTCCTGACAACAAATGGCCCTTCGCAGGTGTGAGTCCATTTTCCCCTGGGATCACCTTGCGGCAGAATTATGCACTTTATTACCAAGTCACCAGCCTGATATACTCGATGTTTAATCTTTTTATTGAATGCCTTGATGATACGTTTCTGATACATTTTACCGTGACAGACAGCCACAAGCCTTTTCTCGTCAATTAGATTTAAGTGATCCAACCTGGTCTGAATCCACTTGTCTTTGTCTAGGTCTGCTTATTTCATAATTCTCAGAGAGGGAATATGAACTTTGACATGTAGGACAACTTCCATACCATAGACTAGAGAGATTGGGGTTTCCCTAGTTGATGTTATAGCCGAAGTGCGGTAGCCGTGGAGAGAAAATGGTAACATCTCGTGCCAATATTTGTATGTCACAACCATCTTCTGTACAATATTCTTAATATTCTTATTGGCGACCTCCATTGCGCCATTAATTAAGGATGTTGTTGTACCCCAAAATTTTCCCTTTCCTTTCATTCAAAAATATCTCTTCATACTCCTAGGGATTTTAATCCCACTTATGACACCAAGGTCCAATGGTTCAATGCTTGTGCAATATTAGGGTTTGACATTTGAGTTTACCTTGCATCTGGTTTTGATTCATAATAAAAGCTATTGAACTTAAGGACTCTTCGATGATACATTATTTTCTTGTGAAGAAAGTTAATCAAAGTTGAATTTGAGATTGGGGTTTCTAATCTTTTGGGTTTGCATTGTTGAATTTCTTCGATTGAGGAGAATTTTTTATTTCTAAGATCAGGTGAATATTTGGTTACTTGTTGATTTGATTTTTGAGTCAAGTGGTGAAGTTGTGATTTCAAATGGGGAGATATTTTGGCTTTCATTACTTGTGAAAGGAATTTTGGTCCTTGATTCATGATTAAGTTTGATGTAAAACACGTTCGTGATTCTGAGGAAGGTATTATGGTTTCAATAAAGATTTCATCTTTTGTTTCGATCTTCAAATTCAAAGTCATGTGTAATTTGATTTTAGAAGTAATATGATTGGAATCCTATTTCCTATGATCATTTCTCACTACAAAGTTCATTAAGGCATCACCACTTTGATTGGTCATTCGAATATTTGCTTTGAACCTAGTATTGTTTGCATAATGGACATTAAGACTTTTGAACTTTAAACAAAAGAGTTTTAGATTACAAATATGGAGGTTTATTTTTATCTCAAGTTTCAAAGCTTCACTTATTATCTCAAATTCACTTTCAAAAATCCAAATTGTTGTCTTCATATAAGTTTCTCATTCAAGACTAACATTTCTACAAAGTTTACAAGTTTACAAGGTTCTTGCAAAGAAACTCTTACATCCAAATATGAACTTTCCCTAAAGTTTTGTTACAAACATAATTCAATTCCTAAACATTCTAAATTCTAAGATTCTATTTGCTAGAGATTCAAATTCTCTGTTTCTTCATATTTCCCTCCAAACTCTTCCAAAGCCATGCCACGACTTACTTTGCCATTTCCATCTTTCTCCCATTGTTGCTCACATGAAACAAAAGGAAAGGGAAATTGGTTAGAAAACAAAAACAATAAACAAGAGTTTTCAAAGAGTTTTCTCTTCAAATTCATCATCATGTGTTGCTTAAGGAATCAGAAAAGGCTTGTTTCTCAATCTTGCTCAAATGTATATTAAAGCCTCATGCAAAATCGGTTTAATCATAGGCCTAAGTCTATTGCAAATCACAAATGGATTGGTTCACAATAGGACAGATTCAAAGAAATGCAAACAAAATTTCATCATAAAACAACCCAATTACAGCAGGCACGAGTTCAAAGACCCAAAGAGAAAAAAATTCAAAATTCAAAATTCATTATCAAGCCCAACAAAAGCCTCAAACCAATTTTGTTCTATCATTGGCCTAAGAAAATCCCTATTGAAAATCACAAAGAAAAAGTTTGGTTCACAATAAGAAAAGACAAATCAAAGAGTCCAAATCAGAGTTAACATCATGTTTTCACGTAACAATCACAATCAAAGAAGCCTCACTTTGCTTTGTTCCAACAAAAGTCAAGAACTGCAATGTCAATCATAGGCCTAGCTTTACTAAAATCTTAAAACAATGCTTTTGTTTGATTCACAGTGGAAAAAGTTCAAAAGGTAATATATTGCACAAAGTGCAAATCCATTTGAAAAAAGCAACAAGTACAGAATCACAAAAGTCAACAACAAAGTACAAGAGCCAAGTACAAAATCAAAAGGCCACAAGCAACCAGTACAGCAAGCATAGAGGCCAGCAAGCAAAGGCAAAAGTCAGCAACAAAGTACAAGAGCCAAGTACAAAATCAAAAGGCCACAAGAAACCAGTACAGAAAAGCACAGAGGCAGCATAGTAAAAGTCATGAAGTACCACAGAATGGATATTAAAATATCAAAAAAATAAGATATCAGAAGTGACAAGTCCCATAAGAGTGGCTCAAGGTTGTTCTCTCCCATCAAAGTCAAAGATAATTCATGGTATAAAAGGAACACAGTTCATACAACATAGAAGAGGAGGGAGCCTTAGCAATATACCAAACCCTTGAAACTTGTCTCAATAAACCAAACCCTAGGTTCAAAATATTTTTAAAACAGTTCACAAAAACAGAGTCGTAGTCACAAAAGCCCTTTAAAAATTCCTTAAGAAAATATGCAGAAACCACAACAACAACAAAACGAAAACCCTAATTTATCATGCATCATTTTCCCAAACCACCCTCCAGAAATTCGTAAAGGAGAAGAAAAATAACAAATCAGAAAGATCTCACCCAAATAACGAAGGATCTTCGTAATCGGAGTCGCTAGGATTTCGTTTCCCCTTTCGCGATCTACTCAAGTCGGTGCACCATCTGTAAAAATCAACCATGGATTAAGATAGAGGAGAGAAAGACGAACAAAATAATGTAAAAAAAATAAAGATCAGAGCCAAGCCACCATGAGAGCCGCTGTCGACCACCTTCCACCGCCATTGAGGGTGATTCCGTTGAACCTTCTGGACAAAGAGAACGAAGAGAGAGCGAAGGGAAGAACACAAATATGTTTTCTCCATCAGATTAATTTTTTAAAAACATTTCAATTTGTTATTATTTATTTATTTATTTAGTGTGTTTGTTTTTATTTCAGGGACAAATGGGCCTGAACCAGGCTTCCATCTCCAAGCCCAGTTTCTTCACTTGCGCACCCCCTATTACTTATGATGCGTGACAAAAATTCTGGGCCCCGCTCAATGCATTTCCTAGCTCAAGCGAATTTCACACCCGTTATTTATTTATTTATTTATTTATGTTTCCTAAGAAAATGGATTTGGGTTTAGAACATTAAGCCCAACGAAATTATTTTCAACATACTCCCTGATCTGCTTACAATCACATAGCCCTTTTTTTTGTTTTTAATTCTGATTTCACAAAAACTGCTTGGGCCCTATATTAAATTTTTTTACTTTCTCACACCTTCCATATTTCTCTTTAACCCCCTGGCCTTTTAAATTCATATTTTCATTTTGTTTTATTTTCTTCTTTTATTTTTATTTTTATTATTATTATTTTTAATCAGAAAATACATAAAATATATTTTTATAGTTAATTAAACTAAAATCTTTATTTTTATTTTATCTCAATTTTATTTTTTAAATAACAAAAACCCTAAAAAACATTTTCTTTCTTTAACTATTTAAACTAATTTAAGCTTAGGTTTTTTATTCTAATTTTTTCTCTTAATTAAATTAGCTTAGAGTTTAGGATCTTAATTAATTAATTTCCTTTCAAATCAATTTGGTTAATTAAACTCTTTTCGTACAAAGAACCACTAAAATGATTTTCTCTTCTTTTACACTATCATTATATTCTTGTACATTTTATTTGGCATTATCCAATATGGTTGTAATAGTAATTAGGTTTTAATTGCTTTATATTCCCCATTTGTAATTTGTATCCCCATTTCTAAAATATTATAATAGCGTAGGACTTTGAATTTCCTCAATTTATCACTTTCAATACTATTGCTAGTAATTAGGGTTTGTATGGCAAGACTTTAAATCAACAAGAAGACAACCCTAATTCAAGACAAAAATGCATGAAAATAAAACACTTTGCACACTTGCATCTCTAGGGTTAACCCACACTTGTTGCCTTAGAATAAAACAGTCATGTCCCTCGAACGTGGGATACTTTAGCAAAGACCCTCGAATACAAGATCATAGTCCCTCGATGACCCTTCAATGTTTCCTTCGGTAAAACGATCTTATACTCTTATGACAAATTGCTAAGGTATGCTACAATGTTGCCTTCTATGACTGTACGACGAGCCACGCATGTCCCTTCACGTCCAATGATAAGGTTTCTTGTTAACTAATGATGAGATAACACTATCTAAAGGAGGAGGAAAAGAACAAAGACTTCCTTTTAAGTAGGTAGAATGCTCGTAGTTGTTTTCTCACAATCATTTCAAATAAAACATCTTTCAAACACACCAACACTTTCATGAAATATTTTCAAAAGTCAACACTTTGTATACATTCTTATAGAGACGAGAATCATTACAATGTTCGCCTAAACAAAGGAAATTTTCAAAAATACTTTTAATCCCACACAAACACATTTTCTTACAAAGCATTTCAAAGTGAGCTAGCAACTAAGAGCCCGTAGATAACTACAGATGAAAATGGTGATAACACCTTCCCTTTTCATAACCTACCCCCCAAACTCAAGAAAATATCTTAAAAGGTCTTTCCTGTTCTTTTCACCCTTTCCTTTATTGTATAAAAGAAAAGTCGGTGGCGACTCTTGCTATCCGCAACAATTGCGATCAAACACAAAACACCCAAGTTAGTTCTCCCACCGTATTATAGATTCCATACCGACATATAAGGTTATGTTTGATGAAACGTGCAACCATATTCTTGGTAACAGAGGTGATCGAAGATGCTTCAACCCACTTTGTCAGATAGTCAATGGCGACGAGAATGAAGAGATGTCCGTTAGAGGCAGTAGGCTTGATTTCTCCAATCATATCAATGACCCAAATTGCGAATGGCCAAGGAGCAGTCATGATATTCAGAAGTACTAGAAGCACATGAACTTTATCAGTGTAAATTTGGAACTTATGACAAGTTCTCAAGTGGTGGTAACAGTCGGTTTCCATAGTCGACCAATAGTAGCCCGCTCTCAGAATCTTTTTAGCCATAGTATGCCCGCTGAAGTGAGTACCAAAGATGCCTTCATGCATATCCTCCATAATTTTTCTGCTTTCTTCTTGTTCATACAACTAAGCAGAGTTGAATCATGATCACGCTTGTATAAAATTCCATTTCTCAAGAAGAACTTATCCGAGAACCTTCGTAGGAATTTTTGTCATTGATTGATGCCTCTTCAGGGTATTCTTGAGTTTCAAGGTACCTTTTCACTTCGTGAAACCAAGGTTTTTCATCTACACCATCAGTGTCAATTTTCGTCAAATCTTTCAATGGTAATTCTGGGAGCCTCTTTGTCCCATCTAACCTTAAACATAGATGACATTGTATCCAATGTGTTTGGCAACTAATTCTCTTCTCGTGGGATATGCTTAAAAGTGATCTCCTCGAAGTACGGAATTAAGGTCAGTACATGCTCTCTATAAGGAATTAGATTCGGGTGCTTCGTATCCTATTCTCCCTTAATCTGGATATTCACTAGGGTTGAGTCCCCGTATACTCTTAAGAATTTGATTCTCAGGTCAATAGTAGCTCTGATGCACACTTCGTATTCAGCCATGTTGTTGGTACAGTTAAAGCATAGGCTCGTGGTAAAAGGTGTAAGGTAACCCTGAGGAGAGATAATTATCGCACCAATCCCGTTTCCAAGTGTGTTAGAAGCTCCATCAAAAACCATAGTCCACCGTGATCCTAGCTCAGGTCCTTCATACAGTCCAATCTTTTCAAAATCTGTAATTAGCATGATATTCTCATCCGGGAATTCAAAGTTCATAAACTAATAGTCATCTATAGCTTGATGCACCAAATGATTTTCCAGTACACTTCCTTTGATCGATTTTTGAGTAGTGTACTGAATGTCGTATTCTGTTAAGACCATTTTCCATTGGGCTATTCTTCCGGAGAGAGTTGGCTTCTCGAATATATACTTGATGGGATCTATTTTAGAGATCAACAAAGTAGTATGAGTCAACATATACTGTCTTAGTTGGCGAGCAGGCCTTGCCAAAATGCAGAAAGTTTTCTCGAGCAGTGAATATCTTGTTTCACAGTCGGTAAACCTTTTGCTAAGGTAGTATATTGCATGCTCTTTTCGACCAGACTCGTCATGCTGTCCCAGTACACACCCCATTGAGTTCTATAGCATTGTTAATTACATGATTAGATATCTTCCTTCAACTGGTGGCATCAAAATTGGAAGTTCTTGTAGGTACTCCTTAATTTTGTTGAAGGCTATTTGACAGTCATCATTCCATTTTACTACTTGATCTTTCTTCAGTAGCTTGAAGATTGGTTCACAAATAGCCGTTAAATGAGAAATGAAACGAGAAATGTAATTTAAACGTCCTAAGAAACCTCTGACTTCCATCTTGGTACGGGGAGTCGGCATTTCTTGAATAGCTTTGACTTTTGCAGGATCAACCTTAATACCTTTATTTCTGACGATGAAACCAAGGAGTTTATCGGATCTCACCCCAAAAGTGCATTTCTTCATATTTAACCTCAGTTTATACTTCTTCAGTCTTTCAAATAACTTATACAGATCATCAATATGTTCTTATTTGGTTTAATATCTGGCTATCATGTTGTTGACGTAGACCTCAATCTCATGATGAATCATGTCGTGAAATAAAACTACCATGGCACGCTGATAAGTTGCCCCGACGTTCTTCATCCCAAAAGGCATAACCTTGTAACAGAAAGTGCCACATTGTATGATGAAGGTAGTCTTCTCCATGTATTCAGGTGCCATATTGATTTGATTATAACTCAAGAAGCCATCCATGAAGGAGAATACCTTGTGCTGAGCGGTGTTATCGACAAAAACATCAATATATGGCAGTGGGAAGTCATCTTTGGGGATTTCCCTGTTCAGATCCCTGTAGTATACGCACATACGTACCTTGTCGTCTTTCTTTGGTACTGGAACAACATTAGAAACCCATTGAGGATATGATGTCACTTCCAAGAACCATGCATTAAAATGTTTCATGACTTCGACTTTGATCTTTTCTGACATTTCAGGATGCATGTGACGAACCTTCAGCTTAATCGGAGCACAGCCTTCTTTCATTGGTAGACATTGAACCATTGTGCCAGTATCAAGCCCTGGCATGTCTTCGTATGACCAAGCGAAGATCTCAACATATTCATGCAACATCTGGATTAGCCTGTTCTTAACACTGCTCTCTAAGTTGGCGCCTATCTTGACTTCTTTTTTGTCTGTCTCGGTACCCAAGTTTAGTACTTTGATCTGCTCCTTATATGGTTGGATAGCCTTTTCCTCTTGTATTAAGAGTCTGCCAAATTCTCCAAGTATTTCACAATCTCCCTCACCTTCGTCCTCGGCTTGGTATATCGTATTTTCAAAGTCATATGCGGCAATAACAGAATTGTTATCAACAAGATCTAGAGTGGATGAGGATCTGCAATGTAGTGTGTGGGTGTCTGTAAGACCATATAGCTATTTGAAAATGAAATAAGATAAAATATAAACAGGGATCACAAAATTTTCATGCAAAACGTCCAATGTTTTTATTGAATGAGCAATGTTTATGAATTATCAACCCTTTAAAAAACGAACCATTGTGCCCCGAGTAAGGCACAAGGTTAAAGTCATTGCTTATTACATAACCAAAAACTTTTAAAGCAATAAGACAGGAATATAGCTATTACTCCTGACTAAAATAGATAGGGAACACATCTCCTGCTCTCCAATTATTAAGTCCATCACCAATGGTAGGGAATATCCAGCTGTCAAAAACACCATCATTGTCAGTATCTTCTATGGTGTTAATTTCGTTGTAGCTGATACGGAAAGGAGGCCTTCCAGCTCGAGTGAGACGAATAGCACTTTGACCTTCTGCAGTGAAGCCCAAACCAAAATTTTCAGATTTATAAGGGATATTAGGAAGTTGAACCCAAATAGTATTACCACCTTCTTCAATAGTAGCTTTGGCATCTTTCAAGGAAGCTATTTTGTACGGATTCTTGGTGATCTTTGGAATGGCATAAACATCTTCAACCGCAGCAGGGGAAATCACTTCAAAGGTCTGACAGGGTGTCTTAATAAATTCTCTGTCCATCTCCACATATCGGAAAGAGTTCAGGTGGCTGACTGTGTATTCCTCTTCTCCACAAATAATAACAACCTTCCCTTTTACATGATATTTCAATTTCTGGTGCAAGTTGGAGGTGACAACGCCTGCCCATGGATCTAGAGGCGTCCCAATAGACAAGAATAGGTCAGACGTATGTCTATTACATAGAAAGTAGACTCAAATATATGTAAACCCACTTTGATTGGGAGGTCCACTTCTCCATGCACCATTCTTTTAGATCCGTCAAAGACTCAAACTATGATATTACTAGGCTTCAACACCACCCCTTCACGATCTAGTATGTCAAGAATGTCCTTTGGCAGAACATTCAGATAAGATCCATTATCGATTAACACATGGGCCAATGTAGTGCCCCTCCATTCAATGGAGACATACAAGGCCTTGTTATGATTTATCCCTTCCGGAGTCAAGTTAGCATCGGAGAAACCAAAACCATTATCAGTTGTTAGACTAGCCACGTAGCTTCCAAATTGATTAGCTGAAATTTCTTGCGGCACATGAGCGATCTTCAAGAACTTGACTAAATCCTTCGCATGAGCTTTAGAATACAACAATAAAGATAGCATGGAGATTTTAGACAGGGTTTTCCCCAGCTGTTCAACAATTTTATAATCGCTTCTGCGAATGATCTTCAAAACCTCTTCAAAATCCCGTCCCGAGGTATCCTTGACTGTATCTTATTTTGGTGCCTCCGTCCGAGAAAGCTTTATCATCGGCTCTTTAGCCCGAGCCTCAGCTGTTTCCTTGGTAACAGTGACTTGAACAGGCGGAGATATTTCCAGAGAGAAAATCCTTCTGCTTCTTGTAATTTTGCTGGCCCCCACAATATTGACAATACTGGGATCAGCCTCTTCATCACCTTTATCAAAAAATTCTTGTTTAACACCATGGTAATAGACGTCAGGCCCATAATTCCACGAAATAACCTTCTCTGAGGAATATGGGATAGGCCCGGGTGTCATAATGACCAAAGGAGCAGCTTTCGGATTGACGATAATCCTTATAGGACCTTTGGAAGGGATCCTAAAAGGAGTACCGGAGATAACAGACAAATCTTGGCACAAATTCTCAATAGATGGAACTTTTTTAATCAAAATCACGTGTTCATCCATCAGGCATTGAGCACCTTCTTTCAGCAACCCTCAGCCGTTGGGTTGGACCGCGCAACAATAATATCCTTCAACACAGCCCGAAAGTAAACGACTTGTAACATATTATTCTTGATTGTAGAGAGGGGAGTAACCATAACATTTACAAAGGTAATATGCAACACATCTTCAATAGAACTTATTCCCTTGTCATGCTTGGGCATAGGTGCGGTAATCACGTTTGGAGTCTCCGGAGGATCAAACTCAATTTCTTTATTATCGATCATGTCTTGAGTCTTGCTCTTCAGAGCCCAGCAATTGTTGGTATCATGACCAAGATTGTTCGAATGATAAGAACACCTCGCGTTTGGATTATACTTTGGATAGAAGGTGTTGGGATTCAAGGAGGATCCCGTAGTGAAATGAGTTCAGCCTTCAGCAAATGTTGTAATGCCTGAGATAAAGGCATTCCAATTTTGGTAAACTGCCTTGGCAGAGCGTCTGGCCTTCTTCGATTACCCTGTTGTTGTTGAACAAACACCGGATTGGAAATTAACACTGCTCACACAAACTGATGGCAGCTACTTTTACTACAGCTCTTCTTTCCATAAACAACATTGACTTCCTTTTTACCTCCAAATGGCTTCTTCACAACATTAGAAGATGTATCCGTCGGGATCTTCCCACTCTTGACACCACTTTCAATTCTCTCCCCTGTTAAAATCATCTCTGTAAAACCCGACGAAGAGCTTCCGATCAACAGTTTAAAGCACAGGCCTGTTAGAGTGCCCATAAACATATCCACCATTTCCCAATCAATCAAGGGAGGTTGCACCCTTCTAGCCAAGTCCCTCCTTTTATGTGCATATTCCTTGAACCCTTCATTAGAGCCCATGGACATATTCTGCAATTGCACTCGAGTTGGTGCCAAGTTAACATTGTATTGATACTGCTTATATAAAGCAACAACCAAGTCTTCCCATGTATGAATGTTGGTTCCCTCTAGCTGATAGAACCATTCCAGTTGAGTGCCAGCCAAACTTTCTTGGAAGAAATGAACCCATAACTTATGGTCAGCAATGTGAGGCTGTATCTTCTAAACATGCGACCTTAAATGGAGTTTAGGACAAGAGATATGGTCGTACTTAGAAAAGACAGGGACCTTGAACTTATGTGGGATCACCACGCCCGGAACCATACCTAATTCACCAAAATCTAATCCAGGTACCTTCTGGATTTCCGTAGCCTTGAGTATGTCATCCAACTGCTTATATTTGTCATCTGCAGCAGGATATTGTTCGTCAGAAAAGTCTTTATCTTCAGGAGTATTCTCAAAACCCTTATTGTTCCTTCCTTTATTCTTGATGCTTCTACCATCTTCATCATGCTTGTCATATTCTTCAGAGGAGACATCTTCCACTTGGACGGGTTGAGTAAGACCTTTGAACCTTCTCCCCATATTGAGGGCAGCAGTCGTCTTCTTGGTCTTCTTTTTCTTGGCGACGAGGGACAACAGCTCTTTATGTCCCTGTCCCAGATTCATGGGAGTTTCTTAGAATTGTGCATGTTGAGCCTGAAGATCCTTAACAGTTTGTTCAAGGGACATTTTTATGCTGAAATAAACAACGAGAAAATGAGAAACCTGTACGAAAAACCTGTTATGTAATGATGCATAATATGTAAATGTAATTATTTCAAGAACCTTAGGAGATTTAATTTTTCTAACCAAGAGGAAACAAAAATAAAGATTTTATTAGCAAAGTTTCAATTACAATTGGCTTTTAGGCTTACAATGAAAACAATAAGGTCTCAAATAGACAACCAAAATGAAATTCTAAAATCTAAGGCTCAAGTTTCCCAAGGACGCTTCCTCTTTGTGTTGATGTATGCATTAAGACTCTGCTCCTTGTGGAGTTGCTTTGTGAGCTCTAACACTTTCTTCTCACTTGTGTAGAATTGAGTCTCAAAGGTGTCCCGTTCTTCCTGTAGTTGAATCCAAGACTTCTGCAATTCTTCAAGATCAGTGGGCATGTCTGGATGAAGGATGGTGCGAGAAATGTCTCCTTCAATAACCGGCTCCATGATCACTGGTAAGATAGATGGATATGGAATCATCAGGTTTTAAGTGTTACCTCGTACCCATTTAAGATAAGGCTCCAGAGGGATGGAATTCTTCTTCCCTACAGTCCTACTATCAATCTTGCTTATCATGCCCCAAGCATGTATAAACCTCTGATGATAACCTTTAGAATCATTTTCGTAATTGAACATAATACACATGATAAGTGCGTCATGAGGACCATCTCTTTGAGTGTAACCAAACTGACGTAGAGTCAAAGAAGGGTTGTAAGTAATACCTCCCCTAATGCCAAGGAGTGGAACATTAGGGAATTCCCCACAACGATCAATAATAGTGATATCCTCATGAGATCGGGAACACCAGTAAATATTTTCATGAGAAAGTGACATTATTCTTTGCCACCACCTCAAACCTTGTTCATTCTTCATTACCGAGCAGGGAAGGTTCGAAATAAACCACCTGGATATAATAGGTATACAACACATGAGAGTTCCTCGTCTCTTCATAGTACGTGTATGAAGAGAATGCATAATATCTTTGAGCAAGGTAGGCACATGATTATGAGCGAGAAAACTCATGGCATCTAGGAATAAATGAGATTTCTTGATCAGAAATTTAGCCAAGAAACCTTTGCCTCTGCTTCTTATCCCCCAGTTGGCAATAATGTCGGACCGCTTCAGATGTAAAACTGCTGCAATATCTTCTATTTTAGAGCTTCCTCTAAACTGGTGAAGGGCATAAGATCAAGAACAGGTACTTCCAATAATTGAGAGAACTCTTAAATAGTGGGTACCAACTGATAATCGGGAAAGGTGAAGTAGTGATGTGCATGGTCAAAGATATAGAAGAGGACACTCATCATATCTTCGTCATGACCTGGAATAAAAAAACTGAGTAGTCGACCATGCCTCTTGATAAATGAAGGACTTTAGGGAACCCTTGAGACTAACTCTTTAAGTTGAGGGGGTACCTTTACGAAGTTGACCCAGATAGTGTTTCAGTGAGCGCATGCCATAGTCTGCAAAACAAAACAAAGATAAATTCCTTGGTCTTTGAAATTGTTAGCAAAAATGAAATGGTATGAATGTTATGATGCATGATGTTATGTTTGAACATTTTAATCATACACAAGAAAAACACACAAGGCCTTAGTTTAAAGCTTGCATGGAGTTGTAGGTAAGTACCCTCTTGAAATTTTAGTTGGCTCAACCTGTCCTAAAAGAAAGTAATCGGGTTCTAGGAGTCTCAATATCACCGATATTTCTCTCAAGTATTGTTTCAGCACAAGCATATGATTTCCGACAGAAATATCCCGAGAGTCTGACCTCAATGAGTATAGCATCGAGTATCAACCAACTTCAGTCTGCACCAAAGTCGACTATCTCGCTACCTTCTAATGGCTAAGTAGTGTCAACTAAGGTTCTACAATCAGTTAATGCTTTATGACATCATGCAGTGTGATACGGTGGCAGAACCGACTGTTAATACTGGTTTGTGCTTTGTGTTTTGTGTTTTCAAAATGTCGCGGTAAGTAAGAGTCGCCACCGACTTTTATTTCATCCAACCGGAAAGGAAAATAGTACATAAAAAATCCTTTTTTGAGATGTTTCTGAGTACGGGGGGTAGATTATAGAAAGGGAAGGTGTTAGCACCCTTTCTATCCATGGTTTTCCATGGGCTCTTAGGTACTTGCTCATCTTTTTAAAATTGCTTGTGTATGTGCTTTGTTTTGAAAAGTTTGACTTTGTGATAACCCTTGTATCAGTCCTCAAAGGTGTGACAAAGTTGTTTTGCAAATTGTTTTGAAATGTGTAAGTGTAAAAAATCTTTGATTTGAGCAAGTACCTACTAGCATCTACCTACTCGAAAAAAGATCGTTTCTATTCTTGTTCCTTTAGACAGCTCTATCCTACTATTGAGAAATAGGTAGCACCGTCGTTGGAGTTGTAAGGGTCAATTCGAAAGGGACGTACGATCACTAAAGAAATATTAGGAAAAATTAGTAATAACCCTAGAGTCTTAAGATCATATTCAAGGCAACATTTCCGAGGCAACATTTCCGAGGCAACATTTGAATGGGAATCTGATCTTTGTTAGACAGAAGGGAAACCACTAAGACACCCTATGCTTAATGATAGTTTACCGAAGGCAACCGGAGTGAGAGTATACCCTAAGAGTGATATGTACGAGTGATTAGTTTCAGTTATTTATCTTTGCACATTAGGGTTTTCTAACTGTATTAACTTGTCATGCATTCTTGTCATACAATCCTATTAGCATACATCTAGACAGTCAAATATTTGCGAGAATTAAAAATGCGAGAAAGTAAATCTACGCTATTACAAGGCTTCGGGGAAGGCGATTAATTACATAGCCAAAAACCAGGGAAAAAGCGATAAGTAAAAAGACCTATATTAAACTATTACAAACCATGAACAGTTACAAAAATATTTGGCAAAAACAAGTAACACGCGCGCGATGAATCGAATATGAAACAACTAGGGTTTTGACCCTTGCTTAAACCTAATTTCGATTGATTAAAAAAAAATTTTTTTTTGTTTTGTTATTTAAGAAAATAAAGAAATCATTAAATTAAAAAGAAAATCCTAATTCTAATTGATTTTAAATTATGAAAAATAAATTAATTCAATCTAAAAACCTATTTTTGTATTTTTTTAATTTATTTGAGAAAAAAAAGGAAAAAAATTAAATCAAGAGTTAACCTAATTTCTAATTGAATTTTAGTTGTGAAAGAAATTAAAGTTGTCCTAAATTAATTCAAGTAATCAATTAAAACATTTATTAAGAAAAGTAAATATTTTTGTTATCTTGATTGGTTGATTTTAAAATAAAATGATTTTTGTGTTGATTAAAAAAACAGAATAATTAAAGAAAAGAAATTAAAGAAAAATAATGGAAATAACCGAGTGGGCCTGCTGTCAGCAGATCTGGTTCTGGCTGATGGATCCAAAAGATGGTGACCCTTAGAAGATGGGTGGCGATGTATCTGATCTTGGCTGGTGGATTAGAAGATGCTGCTCTTCAGAAGATGAGGTGCACTGGATTTGATTCTGGCTGATGGATCTAGAAGATGATGTGTTGGATCTGGTGTTGGCTAGTGGATCAGAAGATGCTTCTCCTGAGAAGATTAGGTGCACTGGATTTAATTCTGGCCGATGGATCCAGAAGGTGATGTGCTGGATCTTGTGAAAACAAAGGAGAAAATACCCAAAATCTCACACTTGGAATCGAACCCATAATCCTGAGCTTCTGACTTCCTTCATCTAACCAACTACGCTGGATGCTAACTTGTTAAGATAATGAAAACAAACAATATATCAGAACAAACAAGTTTCTGGCCAGAATAACACACCAGAATTTAAACTAGCTAGTCAGGTTGTGACACGTTGTTGTCTTCTTCCCTGGAACCATCGTTTTAGACTCTGAACCTTTACCTACAGACGCATGTCTATTGCTGAAACCTAAGTAATTCAAGAATCAAGCATATGCAATATAAATTCAATTGGGGACCATGGATCAGTTGAGTTTGAAACTCTGATCATCATGGTACCCGTTATCAGGCCTAAATTTGCTTGAAAATCAAAACCCCTAATTGGAGCACGAAACCCTAACAATGGCAAAAGCTTTTTCCTGCACTGTAACTTAAATCAAACTATCCAGAAACATAGCAAACATGAAGATGAATACAAATACGTAATTTAAACATGCTGAATATGCAAGAATTACAGTAATTGAAGGTGGATAATTTTGCAAACCGTGATAATTCTAGGCAATGATTCAGGATGTTCTGATGACTGTGAACGATTGGGAATGCTTCCCGAGACGTCCTGGAACAGGTTGTTGGCCTTGAATTGTTCTCAAATGTCCTCTATCTTGAAATCAGAAATTCACTTTTTGTCAAGATTCTTGAGTTTTGTTCTTACAGTGTCACGCCTCTAGCCTCCTTATTTTGATCTGCCATGCATTCTTATATAACCTAGAGTGAATTAGGTAAACAAACTTGGATTAAATCTTTGCATTTATCCAAGATTTAATTTGATTTTAAATGTATATGATATCTTTCTATTTTCATGCCAATCATTCCTTTCTTGTACCAATTGCCATTAATATTATTTGATTCTGATACGCCAGCACTATGAGCTCATGATTCTGTCCATAAATCCAATCAAAACAAATCTTTGCTATTATTTACCAATTATTTGATTTAATTCAATTTTTAATAAATAAAAAATCAAAATAAAATGAAGCAAATAACACGTGAATGGACAATTGGGTCGTGGACCAGGGTATATTTGAGGTGCAAGCATAAAAAGTTAGGCCCATTTAGCAAAAAATGCAAATTTGAGCACATTTGACTTTTGGCAATTTTGCAAAAATGGTCAACTTAGCCAATGCATAACTCTCTCCATTTTGACCCTAGATAGGTGTTCTTGGACTTTTTAGAAAGCTTAGGATGTCCTCTAAGCAACATTTTTTGTCTCATCTCAATTGAGTCTTCCATGTTCATGTATGAAGCTTTGACCCAAAAGGTGTTTTTGTTGACTTTTCAAAATGACCTATAATATAAAAATTCACATCTTTTTGTGAGTGCATATTTTGAACTTGGGAGCTGAAGATGGATTTCAGGGAATTGAGTCCTTTTCAAAATGAGCTTTAGATGGGTCATTTCTGATAAAGTATGAAAAAGTTCTGCGTGGTCAAAGTTGAGTTGACTTTTCCTACAAAACCCTAATTTAACAACTTTTGGGTTTTGATGAATTGTGAGCAATCCTTGATGAATCATGATCAAACCTTGATCAAATTATGAATGATACTTCAAAATTAGGATGTTGACCAAAAATCTTGAAGTTTGACTGTATGTGGGCCATAGTTGACTTTTGACCTAGTACAGTTAATTTTCAGGCATTTGAGCAATTGACTGAGCAAACTCCTTCCGCAAGGCTTTAAACTTGTCATGGATGATCTTGGGTATATATTAGGGCAATGGTGAGCATTTGGGATCCTTTGGACTCAAGCATCTTGATGAAAAAACGAAACCCTAATTTGAGGTTGACTGCCTTAGGAGAGAGTTTGTCTGGTCAACTTTGAACTTCCTTGAGCAATTTGGGGACCTCACTTGCCATGTGTTGACAAATATGGGAGGGAAAATTTTGATCGTGCGGATGATTACTCTTTAGTTTCAGGAGCTAATCTTGAACTTTCTGGAAGTTGTTGATGATAACCATCGTTCCTGAAAAGGTACATGATTAATCGTATATGATGCATGAAATGCATTGTATGATGACGTTCTCAAAATAAATGATATTATGCTGTATGCAATATGTATGCGCATGTCATGATGTATAAACATGAAGTTCTATTGTTGCACGTCCGAGTTTGGGAAAATAAACCCCTGTCCGCTGCTGGAGAGTAATGGAAATTGAGTTCCTGACCGTCATAGAAAAAGTGGTTCTTCTACTTCCGCTGGGGATGGTGAACCGGAGATGACTATGTTGGGGATTTTCCCCTTGTTTATGGATATTCTTCCGAGGAGAGACTTTGCTTGAGAATAACTCTGCGGGGGAATAATTCTGTTGGGGATGAGCTTCCATATAAACTCTGCTGGGGAGAAAACTATATGAACTGCTTGCGATTACAAAATTCAGCTGGGGAATATAGACGTCGGCTCTCCGAAAGAGCTTGGCTGGGGAAAGTAACTCCTGTTTAGGGAAACCGATGTCAAAGTTTTTGGTTGTCTCTACTTTGTGGGGAACGTAGACGTCACGGGGTCATATGCTAAGGATACAACGATGACTTTGCATCAAGACGTTTCTGCCTCTGTACCTGCTGATCAGGATGATAAGTCTTCTATTGATAAACAAATGACTAGATGACGAGACATAGTCGTACGCTTCAAATCCCTAACTTTTGACTGGACCGCCCTTTCGGGTTTTCAGTCCACCGGGATACCCTTTTTTGCTCAAGCCGCCTTTTAAGGTTTTTGGCTTGCCGGGTGTACATATTTTTTGTTTTTATCCCTAATTTTTGCCCGAACCTTTTTTGGTTCACCAGGATGCCCTTATTTTTTCCTAGGCCAGTCAACCTAACGGGTCTTTGTTCATCCGTAGTATTTTCTGACTATGTCCATGTTTACCGAGTGCCGAGAATTGTCACTGTCCATAGTAGCAAGTGTTGCCACCCTACTAGAAGATGTTTGTTTGATCGTATAGGATTCATTGCTGGAATTCATGCCCAATTCCCAAAGTGATTCAGATGGAGATCTGCCCCTGGTTATTTGGCATCTTTGAGAGATTCCTTGAATCTTAACTTGACTGCCCTAGATGATGGACAATGATCATGTTGTGCCCCTTGGTTGGAAGTGTTTTTCCACTTGAGGTGATCCTTTTCATTGAGAAGGTTTTTTTTTGTTCACTAGATATTCGTCATGCGAATCTCTATGCTGTTGAACAAATAGTCATATGCAAACAATAATATTTTAAGAATGCAAAGCTTATGTCTGTCTTGAAATTTTTGAAAATGCATTTTTCAGTAAAATAAGCTAATTTTGTAAAATGTGATGTCAACTCAGGATTTATAGCAAGTCCTACAGGAGACAGGATACCTTTTGTAACAGTATGCTTTCGAACTAACCCATGCTTCAGCTAGGACTTTTAAGGGTTATAATTTGGCCTGGTTCACGGTTCAAGAAACAAAGGATAAAGGCTCAAATTTTATTTGTACCCAACCCGCTCTTCGTGATGTTCTTCAGTCCTATGCTCAGTTAATTGCGCGTTTAGAATCCAAGTTGAGTTCTGGAATATTGTCCTTGATGTTCCGGTGATGGTTCAGATACTGAAAGTTTACATGAAAAAGGCAGTCATTTTGTAATCTTTTTTTTTGCCAAGCATTTGTAGTAACCACTTTTTTTGGTTTTATTATCCCTGTCTTTTGCCTGAACTATTTCTTTTGTGATTACAGTCAGCGGGATGCCCTAGTTTTTTTTCTTAAGTCTCCTTCATAGGTTTTGACTTAGCGGGCTTTTATTTTGAGAGATAATGACTTCATGTCTTGATGATTATAGGGAACCATCACCGTCTTTTTTTTGGAAGGACATCTTTGATGCCATTCATTATGTACGAAGCGGCAGATTATGACTGAATGCGCCTCTAAATTAACTGAGAAAACTACCCTGCCCCAGGTTATGATTAAGGGTTTTAATATGTGTGAAAAGAAAAACTCCTACTTCTTTGGCTCGAAGGGGTTTACTAGGGATTATCTTCCTTATAACTCCACTGTTTAGGATTTGAAACAACGTCTGTACATCGTCAGTGGGGTCTGTTCAAAAGCATACTGTAGAGATTGTGGTATCATTTTCGTCATCCTCACTCTAAAGGATTAGAGTTTTTAATCGAGAGTTGAATATCACAAAAGGAAATAAGAACGCATTTTTGAAATAGTGAATACGAATGGATTGATTTAAAACAGACATATGCAATGCATTAATGAAATAATAAAGTTTTGACATGACTAAATGTTTGAACAATCAAAAGAAAATTACAAATTGAAAATTCTAATGAACAAAAAGTCTTCTTGTGAGAACTTGTCACTTCATATGGTATGCCTTGGAGGGATGGCAGAAGAACTCAACCTGACCGTCTTGTGTGAATTCCAATGCTCCTTCATCAATCAGGTCTTGAATTTTGTTTTTCAATGCCCAACAATCATCAGTATCATGCCTCGGGCTATTGGAATGGTATGCACACCTTGCATCAAGATTGTAGTTAGGGGAAGAAGTCTTGGGATTCGGATAAGGTCCTATCAACGTAACAAGATTCATCCTCAACATGTGTTGTAAAGCTTGAGACAGTGGCATGTTGAGTTTGGTAAACTGCCTCTTGGGCGTATCTGGCATACTCTGATTAACCTGTTGTTTTTGGCGAGGTTGTTGTTGGACCCATGATGTAGTAGCAACTTGGAAAGGTCCACTCTTCACCAAACCAACCTTTTGTCTTCTTGGAGGTTGATCAATGACTTGGTCCCCGGCCTCGACTGTTTGCTTTATACTGTTGTATCCGTCTTGATGAAGTTGGTTGATGATTGCTTTCAGCTCTTCTTGTCTTCGGGCTAGGCCTTGGATAAGAGCCATTTTCCCCCAGCATCTGGGTTCTCATTGCACCTACCTTAGCTTGCAGTTGTTCCAGTCGTTCATCCTTATTGTCTTCAGGACTTTTCTTGACCAAGTTCCCAACGAGGAGTGTTTTCAATTCTTCCTGCCCCTTGGATAGGTTTAGGAATATGTACCTGAACTGAGCTTCTTGAGTTTGAAGATCTCTGTTATCTTGGTTGAGAGCCATTGCTGAAATAAACAGCGAGAACATGAGAGACCTATACTGGAAAACCTGTTATGCAATGATATGTATGATATATGTATGCAATGTTTTCAAGGATCTCGCGGAGTAAACAAGAAACTGTTAGAATTTGGATGCAGCTTGATTGAAGAAACTTCGTGTCGTTAAGAGTCCTTCTTCAAGATTCAAGCTCACCATATCGAGTGGGTCATAGACCCTGACTCAAGTTAAAGTGTTTTGATCTCTAGACGACATTGGCTAGAGGAAAATAAATCCCCTTGCCCCTTGCTAGACGTCTAATTTACCATAACCTGCATCACAAACCCTTGAGATCCTTGAAATGGTTAAGAAAATGTTAAGGCATTATTTTATGATGTGTATGTTATGCGTTTAAGCAAAAGTGCGAGGTGATGTAAGCAAGTAAACCCAGAAAGAAATCCAAGTTATTGGATAAGGACTGTAAACAAAACCTGCATGGAACTCATGTTGTAAGATAATAAAATAGTGCAAGTAGTTCAAGTTGAAAGCACACAAGTCACACAAATAACCTTAGGTTTAGGCTTGCATGGGTTTTAAGGTAGTACACTCTTGAAGTTTAGTTGGTTTAACCTGTCTTAAAAAGTAACCGGGTTCTAGAGGATCTCAATATCACTGACCATCCTCCATCGGTCATGGTTTCAGCTCACGCAATCTTTTCTTGCGGCCGAAATATTCTGAGAGTATGATCTCAATGAGTGTAGCATTGAGTATCAACCAGTTCTCAGCTCTACACCGAGGCCGACTATCTCTCTACTTTCTAATGGCCAAGTTGGGCGATTAAAGGTTCTAAGGTCAGTTGATGCTTAACGACACCACACAGCGGCCCCGTATTCTCCTCGTTTCTCCACAAGGGATACCGGTACCAACCAAAGTGACACACCAACGTAGCTACTGCTTCAACCGTATCAGTCTACACCGTATAGTTCCCTCACAGTCTATTGCTACTTACCTAAAAGGTGTTCCCCAGATCCGGGTGTAGGATCTATAGTAACCCCAAACAAAACCCTCAAAAGTAAAGCAAACAAAGAAATCAAGAGAAACCATTATGATGAACTAGATCCTAAGGTATACCCCACTTATTAATTCCCCAACAGAATCTCCAGTTCTGTGATACGGTGGCAGAACCGACTGTTAATACTGGTTTGCGTTTTATGTTTTGTGTTTGCAAAATGTTGCGGTAAGCAAGAGTCACCTCCGACTTTTATTTCATCCAACCGGAAAGGAAAAAAGTACAGAAAACAAATCCTTTTTTGAGATGTTTCTGAGTACGGGGGGTAGATTATTGAAAGGGAAGGTGTTAGCACCCTTTCTATCCATGGTTTTCCATGGGCTCTTAGGTACTTTCTCATATTTTTAAAATTGCTTGTGTATGTGCTTTGTTTTGAAAAGTTTGACTTCGTGATAACCCTTGTATCAGTCCTCAAAGGTGTGACGAAGTTGTTTTGCAAATTGTTTTGAAATGTGTAAGTGTAAAAAAAAACTTTGATTTGAGCAAGTACCTACTAGCATCTACCTACTCGAATAAATATCGTTTCTATTCTTTTTCCTTTAGACAGCGCTATCCTACTATTGAGAAATAGGTAGCACCATTATTGGAGTTGTAAGGGTCAATTCGAAAGGGACGTGCGATCACTAAATCAATATTAGGAAAAATTAGTAATAACCCTAGAGTCTTAAGATCATATTCAAGGCAACATTTCTGAGGCAACATTCGAATGGGACATCTGATCTTTGTTAGACAGGAGGGAAACCACTAAGACACCCTATGCTTAATGATCGTTTACCGAAGGCAACCGAATTGAGAGTATACCCTAAGAGTGATATGTGCGAGTAATTAGTTTCTGTTATTTATCTTTGCACATTAGGATTTTCTAACTGTATTAACTTGTCATGTATTCTTGTCATAAAATCCTATTAGAATACATCTAGACAGTCAAATATTTGTGGGAATTAAAAATGCGAGAAAGTAAATCTACGCTATTACAAGGCTTCGGGGAAGGGGATTAATTACATAGCCAAAAACCCAGGAAAAAGCAATAAGTAAAAAGACCTAGATTAAACTATTACAAACCATGAACAATTACAAAAATATTTGGCAAAAATAAGTAACACGTGCGTGATGAATCGAATACGAAACGATAAGGGTTTTGACCCTTGCTTAAACCTAATTGTGATTGATTAAAAAAATGTTTTTGTTTTGTTTTTTTATTTAAGAAAATAAAGAAATCATTAAATTTAAAAGAAAATCCTAATTCTAATTGATTTTAAATTAAGAAAAATAAATTAATTCAATCTAAAAACCTATTTTTGTATTTTTTTATTTATTTGAGAAAAAAAAGGAAAAAATTAAATCAAGAGTTAACCTAATTTCTAATTGAATTTTAGTTGTGAAAGAAATTAAAGTTGTCCTAAATTAATTAAACTAATCAATTAAAACATTTATTAAGAAAAGCAAATCTTTTTATTATCTTGATTGGTTGATTTTAAAATAAAATGATTTTTGTGTTGATTAAAAAACAGAATAATTAAAGAAAAGAAATTAAAGAAAAATAATGGAAATAACCGAGTGGGCCTGCTGTCAGCAGATCTGGTTCTGGCTGATGGGTCCAGAAGATGGTGACCCTCAGAAGATGGGGGGCGCTGTATCTGATTCTGGCTGGTGGATCAGAAGATGCTGCTCTTCAGAAGATGAGGTGCATTGGATTTAATTCTGGCTGATGGATCCAGAAGGTGATGTGTTGGATCTGGTGCTGGCTAGTGGATCAGAAGATGCTGCTCCTCAGAAGATGAGGTGCACTAGATTTGATTCTGGCTGATGGATCCAGATGGTGATATGCTGGATCTGGTGAAAACAAAGGAGAAAATACCCAAAAGCTCACACCTGGAATCGAACCCAGAATCCTGAGCTTCTGACTTCCTTCTTCTGACTAACTGCATTGGATGATAACTTGTTAACATAATGAAAACAAACAATATATCAGAATAAACAAGTTTTTGGCCAGAATAACACGCCATAATTTAAACTAGCCAGTCAGGTTGTGACACGTTGTTGTCTTCTTCCCTGGAACCATCGTTTTAGACTCTGAACCTTTACCTACAAACGCAAGTCTGTTGCTGAAACCTATGTCATTCAAGAATCAAGCATATGCAATATAAATTCGATTGGGGACCATGGATCAGCTGAGTTTGAAACTCTGATCATCATGGTACCCGTTATCAGGCCTAAATTTGCTTGAAAATCAAAACCCCAAATTGGAGCACGAAACCCTAACAATGGCAAAAGCTTGTTCCTGCACTGTAACTTAAATCAAACTATCCAGAAACATAGCAAACATGAAGATGAATACAAATACGTAATTTAAACATGCTGAATATGCAAGAATTATAGTAATTGAAGATGGATAATTTTACAAACTGTGAGAATGCTATGCAGTGATTTGGGATGTTCTGATGCCTGCGAACGATTGGGAATGCTTCATGAGACGTCCTGGAACAGGTTGCTAGCGTTGAATTGTTCTCAAAGGTCCTCTATCTTGAAATCAGAACTTCACATTTTGTCAAGATTCTTGAGTTTTGTTCTTACAGTCTCACGCCTCTAGCCTCCTTCTTTTGATCTGCCAAGCTTTCTTATATAACCTAGAGTGAATTAGGTTAACAAACTTGGATTAAATATTTGCATTTATCCAAGATTTGATTTGATTTTCAATGTATATGATATCTTTCTATTTTCATGCCAATCATGCCTTTCTTGTGCCAATTGCCATTGATATGATTTGATTCTGATACGCCAGCACTATGAGCTCATGATTCTGTCCATAAATCCAATCAAAACAAATCTTTGCTATTATTTACCAATTATTTGATTTAATTCAATTTTTAATAAATAAAAAATCAAAATAAAATGAAGCAAATAACATGTGAATGGACAATTGGGTCGTGGACCAGGGTATATTTGAGGTGCAAGCATAAAAAGTTGGGCCCATTTAGCAAAAAATGAAAATTTGAGCACATTTGACTTTTGGCAATTTTGCAAAAATGGTCAACTTGGCCAATGCATAACTCTCTCCATTTTGACCCTAGAGAGGTGTTCTTGGACTTTTTATAAATCTTAGGGTGTCCTCTTAGCAACCTTTTTGGTCTCATCTCAATTGAGTCTTCCATGTTCATGTATGAAGCTTTGACCCAAAAGGTGTTTTTGTTGACTTTTCAAAATGACCTATAATATCAAAATTCACATCTTTTTGTGAGTGCATATTTTGAACTTGGG
Organism: Vicia faba; assembly: GCA_948472305.1. NCBI lineage: Eukaryota > Viridiplantae > Streptophyta > Magnoliopsida > Fabales > Fabaceae > Vicia > Vicia faba. The sequence continues at coordinate 722,247,488 of OX451737.1, read as the reverse complement.
AGCTGAAGATGAACTGTAGGGAATTGAATCCTATTCAAAATGAGCTTTGGATAGGTCATTTATGATAAAGTATGATAAAGTTATGCTTGGTAAAATTTGAGTTGACTTTTCCTACAAAACCCTAATTTAGCAACTTTTGGGTTTTGATGAATTGTGAGCAATCCTTGGGGTACAACATGCAGCAACCCAGCACTCTCCTTGACTTAACTCAAGGGACACTGATACAACCCAATATGTCGCACTAACGTAGCCATCACTTCAACCGTATCAGTGTACACCGTACAGTTTTCACGATTTATTGCTACTTACCTAAAATACCCCAGATCCGAATATAGGATCTTTACAAGAATAACACAAAAAACCCTTTAAGAATAAATCATGCAAGTCAATCAATTAAAAGCATTTAAATGTGAACTATCTCCAAGGTAACCCACTTTAAAGTTTATCCCCAACAGAGTCACCGGTTCTGTAATCCAGTGGGAGAACTGACTTTTTGGGTTTTGCGTTTTATCACAAATGTTGAGGGTAGCAAGAGTCGCCGCTGACTTTTTTTTTATCCAATAAAGGAAAGGGTGAAAAGAACAGGAAAGACCTTTTGAGAATTTTCTGAGTAAGGGGGGGGGGGGGGGTAGGTTATGAAAAGGGAAGGTGTTAACACCCTTTTCATCCGTAGTTATCTACGGGCTCTTATTTGCTAGCTCACTTTTTTGAAAATGCTTTGTGTTTGTGTGTTTGAAAATATTTTGAAAAGGTGCCTAAGTGCCGCGAACTTTGTAATGATTCAAGTATCGTTGAGAACACATACAAAGTGTTTTATCTTTGAAAATATTTTAGAAAAGAGAGTGTATGTGAAATTTGTTTTTTTTTTGTGAGAAAGCAACTACGAGCTATCTACCTACTCAAAAGTCTTGTTCTTTTCCTATTTACTTTAGATAGTGATATCCTACCATTATTTAGTAGGTAGCCCTATCATCGGATGTTTGAGGGACAGATGCGGAGTCACGAAGACAACTTGTAAGATACTTTAGCAATTACCCTAAGGTACTAAGATCATTTACCGAGGCAGCATCGAAGGGTCATCGAGGGACTATGATCTTTTAACCAAAGGGTCTTTGCTAAAACTTCTCACGTTCGAGAGACATGACTGTTTTAAATCCGAGGTAACAAGTGATGGTCCCCCTAGAGGTGCGCGTGTGCGAAGTGTTTTATATTTCAGTTATTGGTATTGAAGTTAGGTTATCTAATGTTTGTTTTTTATATCTTTCCATACATGCCTAATTAATCTAACATTTAAATATATATACAAGTGCGGAAAGTAGAAATGAAGAAAGTAATCTACGCTATTACATCGCTTCGGGAATGGGGGAGTACAAACCAAAAATAATTGAATTATGAAACCTAATTCTAATTAATTTTAAATTTATGAAATAAAATTAAGGTGATTAAATTAATTAATTTTTATTTGTGAAAATTAACTTAATTAATCAAAACAACCTAAATCTAGTCTTTTTTATTTTTTATGATTTTTATTAAAAAGGTGATTAAAAGAAAAGAATTAAAGTAAAACAAAATAAAAAAGTAAGATTTATGGGTCTGCTTGGAAGAAATTGGAGAGGTGTGGAAAGAAAGAAAACTAAGCCAAAAAAAAAATGAGCCCAGGTGCTAGTGGTGGTTCTGCGTGACCGGTTCCCTGGGGTTCACTATGGGGACTTCATCAGAGGCGTTAGTTAAAATGATGGAAGAACTGACTTAGGTGTTTTGCATTTTATCGCAAATGTTGTGGATAGCAAGAGTCGTCATCGACTTTTCTTGAGTTCGGGGGGTAGGTTATGAAAAGGGAAGGTGTTAGCACCCTTTTCATCCGTAGTTATCTACGGGCTCTTAATTTCTAGCTCACTTTGAAATGCATTATGTTTTGTGTAAGTTAAAATAATGTTTTGAAGATGTTTTGAAAGTGGTGACTTTGTAATGATTCTCGTATCATTGAGAATGTATACAAAATGTTTTCTTTTGGAAATATTTTGAAAATGCCTTAGTACGACAAACTTTGTAATGATTCTCGTATCGTTGAGAATGTATACAAAAAGTTTGTTTTGAAAATATTTGTTTTGAAAGAGAGTGTTTAAAAAGATGTTTTTTTTTGAAAGTGTGAGGTGTGGAAATGGTTTTAGTTTGTGATCAAGAAATTACGAGTAATCTACCTACTCAACAAGTCTTCGTTATTTTCCTCCTCCTTTAGATAGTGCTATTTTACCATTGGTTGGTAAGGAGCCATATCATTGGATGTGAGGGACAGGCGTGGGTCATCGTACAGTCATAGGAGGCAACGTGTAAGATGTTTTAGCAAATTTTCGTAAGGGACTAAGATTATTTACCGAAGGCAACATTGAAGGGTCATCGAGGGACTACGATCTTTTAAATTATGGTCTTTTCTAAAACATCTCACGTTCGAGGGACATGGCTGTTTTCATTCGAGGCAACAAAGTGTGGGTTACCCTAGAGGTGCATGTGTGCAAAGTGTATTGATTTCAAATATTTTATCTTTGAATTAGGGTTTTGTTATGTTTGGTTTTAAGTCTTGTCATGCAAACCCTAATTACTATAAATAATAAGGAAAGCGATAAATTGTGGAATTTAAATATCCTACGCTATTACAACGCTTTGGGAATGGGGGGGGGGGTACAATTTTTTTGTAAGTGAGGGAGGAAAGAAATAAAACCTAATTATCTATTACAAATTATTGAACATGAATAATGATAGAATGTACAAAATGTAAAGAAGAAGAAGGAAATTGTTTTTAGCATTTTTGATAAAGAAAAAGGTTTGATAGTTAACCTAATTTAAACTAATTAATTAATTACAACAAAAACCTACAATCTATGTTAATTAACTTAATCAATTTAAAAGGAAAATTAAATGACAAAACCTAAGTCTAATTTTAATTGTTTAGAATATAATTTTTAAAGTTTTATTTGTTTGAAAAAGTGAAGTAAATAAAATAAAATAAAAAGTATTGAATTAAAATATTTTAAATCTAATTATTCAAGAAAAATATTTTTTTTTGTATTTTTGATTATATAAAGAATTAATAAATAAATATAAATAAATAAAATATGAATAATATAAAAAAATATTGGGCCTGGGTGTTAAAAAGTAAAAGAGGTGTGAAAAAGCAATTTTAGGCAGGCCCAACATAAGCCTTTTTTTCTTAAATCAGAAAAAAAGAAAAATGTTTGTAATAAAAAATGTATTGGGCCTGCGCAGTATATAAGCAAAAGGGGGGTGTATGCGAGAAATTAGTCAAGGCCCAAAACAACAAGTCTAGCGCCTGTTGATCACGTGTGAATGCATTCTGAGAGTGTATCATGGGCATGCGTCTTGGTGCATTGGATTTGATAGCTTGGATGATTTAATGGTGTCAATAGGAAGCTCATGGTAGACGCGTGTGGCTTGTATGCACTGAATCTGTAATAACAAAATTAGTGAAAAACAAAACAGTACCACTGGGGCTCGAACCCAGGTCCCTATGGATCAATGACTTAGCATGCACTTCTCTACCACTGAGGTGATTGTTACATCTGGTGGTAGAACAAGTTACAATAAATTTAAAATAAACCCATTCCTGATTGTAACTTCGTCTTCTTCCTCGCGTCAGCATCTTCAACACCATTTTTAAATTTCTGATCTTGCTCATTTCTCAATCATTTTAAAAAAATGTAAACATGAAAGTTGTTCCATTTTTCAACATGAATTCAACCATATAAATTTCATAAACTATAAATCGAAGATGAATGAGAATTTTGTTGGTACCAAATAAAAACCTAGTTTTTTCAGAAAGTTCAACTTTAAAATTCACATCACTCATGCAATATAAATGAAAACTAAGTCATGGTTAGCTTCAGGGGAATGATGTTTACATTTTTAAATCACAAAGTAACCATTAATGATGCTTGTATGAGGAGTTCAAAGTTGAGAAAACTTACCTCAAAACTGGAAATCGTGTTTGGAGTTTGAGCACTCCTAAAGGTGTTGTGATGATCTGGATAGCTTCACTGAACTCCTAGGAAGCTAATGCAACTCTTACTTTGTGCTAAAAGTGCCTGAATCTTCCTGGAGAAGTCAAGTTGCAGGTTTGAGTTTTTAGAAATGGAGGATGGTTCAAATGGTGTTACAGTTGTGAAACAGGGGTGGGGATGAGTTCTAAATGAGATATGGAAGCTTTGTGATTTATTTAGAGTGAAAACACACAAGTGGATTGTGAGTTTGAAGTTTTTGGCCAAAAATTGCAACAATGTAGGTTTTATGTACAGTTCTAAGTTTTAGGGAGTTTGTGAGTGTTCCAAGGCTTGTGAATTCATTACATGGCTTCTCTATTTATATAGGAAAGTTTTTGAAGGCTCTAGTGATCAGAAATCAAAGATCACATGTTATGGTTATGCGACTTGATTTTGAAGCAATATTTAAAATCATGGTTTCAATGCATAGTACAAGGGCTTTATAGGATGGTTAGAGGCTTTAGATATGTTGCTTCTGAGCATACATATTGAGTGTATGTAGAGGGAGTAAGTGAGAGGCTCAAGAAGTTAACATTATGATTAAAGTTGGCTTTTCTAAAATGGAAGTGTGAACTTTGTTCCATTAATGGCAAAATCACTTGGCCAATGAATCAAATGCTTGGACAATGGCTCAATCAGTTGTGTAAACATTTAATTGTTGAGTGATTTTCAAGTTTGAAGGCCTACAAAGTAAGATTATGCAACATGCTTGAAGACTGGATCATAAGGTTCATCACAAACTGACCTAAAATTCAAGTTTGTGATGCCATCTTCTTCTCTTCGAAACTTCTAGCTCAAGCATGATCTCTTAAAGTTCTTGGACATTTTGGAAAGCTTGAAACATTGTATACAACCTTCATGTTGACAATTTTGTCTAAATCAAATTGTAACTATGTGAAAAATTGCCAAGAAGTTGGGACAAAATTTTGACTAAACTTGCTAACATTTTCACTAAGTGTTTTGTAAAAATGTCATGACTTCATGAGTTTATATCTTCAAATGTAAGCATTTTTTGGACATCAACCCTAAGGGATAAAGTTATAGAATTCATCAAGATCTACAACTTTCATGTTGAAAGTTTTCCTTGAATCATCTCGCATCTTGATGAAAAATTGTCATGAAGTAGTGAAATTATCAAGGTAAAAAACACTTAGAATTTTTATGTATTGAAAATATTGACTTTTGTTGACTTTTCTTGATCCTTGATGATCAAGTTTCATATTTTTTAATGTGTTGATGGATTTTGATCTTTGAAATTCAATGTTGACCAAAAAGTCAAAGTTTGACTTTTTGTGTATTAGTTGACTTTTCATCAGTTGATTAAATTTCAACTATCAATCCATTGATCTTGGGAAATGATTTATGACATGGAATTAAGTCAGAATATTATGCTTGAGTCCTTGAGATCATGCTGCAAGCCATTAGGTCATGTACTAGGTCAAAAGTCACTGATCAGTCATTCTCAATCAAAACCCTAATTTTGACAAATTTGCCCCTTTGATTATTTGAATGATTTTATTGAGGAATTGTGATCAAACCTTGATAATGTGATGAATATTACTTTAAAATGTTGATGTTGGCCAAAAATCATGAACTTTGACTGTATATTGACCATATTTGACTTTTTACCCAATACAACTAATTTTCATTCATCTGATCAATTGATTGAGCAAATTTGTGATGCAGACTTGAAACATGGTATGAGTAATCTTGGAGACCTATAATGAACCATGAAAGTCATTTGAAGCATCAAAAGTCCAATTGTCCTTGAGAAAACCAAAATCCTAATTTATGGACGGTGAGCTTGTCTGATCAAACTCTTGAGAACCCTTGATCATTTGAGATATTTGTTGAGAAATTTCTTGAGAATAGAGAGGGAAAATTTTGCGGTACAACAGCTGCTCCTGTTCAATCTTCTTAAGCCTGAAGTGTTATATTGGCTTGTCCGCCATTCGTGACTTGAAGGTAGAAGAGGATTGAACACTTAAGTGCCCAGAAATTTGCACTTGCCTCTGCATGAAGTAAAACTGTTTGTTGATTATATCGGGAATGGGCTTGAAGATGACATCCAAAGTAACTGTTGATAGGAATATCAGAATGAGTCTATGCTTGACTGCATCTGAAGAGTGTTTTCCAGAATGAACCTCTGAGAAAGTGTTTTAATAGTTACTTGTCATGTAGATAGTCGCCTTGTCCTATTTCGGGAATTGATCTAAAATTTGCTTTGCTGGTAAACCCGTCATGTTTTGGGATTTCATACCATTGGTGATAAAGATAGTCGTCCCGTCCTATTTTAGGAATTGATCTTTATCTGACCAAAGAGAAAGAAAGATAGTTTCCCCATCTTATTTCGGGAGTTAATCTTCAATCTATTCATGTAGATAGTCGCCCCGTCCTATTTCGGGAATTAATCTACAATTTTCTTTGTTGGTAAACCCGTCTTGTTTCGGGAATTCATACCATTGGTGATAAAGATAGTCACCTTGTCCTGTTTCGGGAATTGATCTTTATCTGACCAAAGAGAAAGAAAAATAGTTTCCCCATCTTGTTTCAGGAGTTAATCTTCTATCCGTTCATGTAGATAGTCGTCCCGTCCTGTTAACTGATCTACAATTAAATTGTCACAGATAGTTGCCCTGCTCTGTTTCAGGAATTAATTTGTGGCTGGTTATCCAGATAGTTGCCCTGTCTTATTTCAGGAATTAATCTAGAACTTTCTTTTTTTGGCCGTAGAGATAGTTTCCCCATCTTGTTTCGGTAATTAACCTCTAACCTGATCTCGTAGATAGTTGCCCCGTCTTGTTTCGGGAATTAATCTTGGACTTGTTGTTCACAGATAGTTGCCCTGTCTTGTTTCAGGAATTAATATGGAATTATTGGAAATTGTTAATGAGATTTTTCTGTTGATTGATCTTTCTTGAAAAGGTAAAGAGTTAGCTGTATGCAATGTCATGATGTATGAAATTTATTTCGTAATGATGTTCTCAAAATAAATGAGACTGTGTTATATGTGTTTCGTGTGCATATGCTATGATGTATGAATGTGAAATGTTGTTGAAGTGTATCTTTTCCTGGGAAAATAAATCCCTGACTATTGCTGGGGGGTGAAGAGTGTGTGTATCTTCAATCATGTCTAGAATTCTTCCACTGGGAATTCCTGCTTACTTGTTTGAAGAGAACTCTGCAGGGGGTGTATTGATTTCTACTTTGGGGGGTAGAGTTTAGGATCCTTGGTCGCCGGTTGCTCTACTAGAGAATTTATTTCTTATATACCTTGACTAGGGATAAAAGAGATGGATAACCTTCTGACTCATCTAGGGAAGATAAAGCTTAACTGACATCTGGTTTGATTCCAAGTTTTGCAGCAAGTCTCTGGGGATAATGGCAACTTTACTGGGTAGAATAATTTTTGTCATTAATTTGTAGTAGTCTGGGGAATAGACTCGAGCTGGGGAATTTGTAGTCAGTTGGGGAAATAAACCCTGTTGATGGAGAAATGCTCTGCTGAGAAAAAACATTCTCCTAGGGAAATTGGATTTTGCCAAAGAAAAGAGTTTTGTTAGGTGTATTTTTCAGTTTTGGAGGATCAAAATCAGCCAGGAAAAAGATTATACTCCTTTATTTGCTGGAGCAATCTGCCGGGGAGGTTGCGGGGAATGTACCCTTATTTGTGAAGACTATTATGTGGGGATAATTTCATAGTAGTGGTTATGTGGGGATAATTTCATAGTAGTGGTTCTGTGGGGATTGATGGACAACTTGAATGTCACCCCAGCTTCTAGAATTTTGAGTAAATACTTATTCTTGTTCTTATTCATATATTTGTTAATAGTTAATCATGTTCATATGCATTTGTTCATTCAATTTTAGTCATTGGACGTTTTTTGCAATCAAAACAAAAAAAACTAAAGTTTGGACTTTAAGATATATTTGTATTGATAATTTTGCCTATAAACAGACAATTTTATACAGAGAGACGGAAATCCTAGTAAGAGGAAGTCGTCGTAAAATGAAAAGAGTACAAAGTGAAAACAAATGTATATATAGCCATGTGGAAGTTATCTCATTGGGTTCCAAACTCTGTTATTTCCCCTGTGTCTTCGAATATCTCGTCCTTTGCCATCAGAAGAAGTTGATTGAACTTTCGACTTTGGTAATAAACTTGCATGTAAGTGATCCAACGCGACATAGTCGTACGCTTTTAATCCATAATTTTTCCTGGACTGCCCTTTTAGGTTTTTAGTCCACCAGGATACCCTTTTTTTCCCAAGCCGTCCTTTCAGGTTTTCGACTTTCCAGGTGTACAATCTTTTGTATATATCCCTAATTTCTACCCGAACCTTTTTTGGTTCATCGGGATTCCTTTATTTTTGCCTAAGTATGTCAACCTAGCGGTTCATTCTTATGCGTAGTATTTCTGACTATGTTCGCGTTCACAGGGTGCAGGAAATCTTCGCCATCCATAGTGGTTAGCATCATAGCAACACTCGAGAATAATTTCTTGACAACAAATTGCCCTTCGTAGGTGGGAGTCCATTTTCCCATGGGATCTCCTTGTGGTAGAATGATGTGCTTTATTACCAAGTCACCATCCTAGTATACCTGACGCTTGATCTTATTGTTGAATGCCTTGATCATACGTTTTTAATACATCTGACCGTCACAGACAACTGTCAGCCTCTTTTCGTCAATCAAATTCAACTTATCCAACCTAGTCTGAATCCACTCGTCTTCGTCTAAGTCTTCTTCTTTCATAATCTTTAGAGAAGGGATTTGGACTTCGACATGAAGGACAACTTCCATACCGTAGACTAGAGAGAATAGGGTTACCCCAGTTGATGTTCGCGCCGAAGTACGGTAACCATGAATAGCAAATGGTAACATCTCATGCCAGTCTTTGTAGGTAACCACCATCTTTTGCACAATTTTCTTTATATTTTTGTTGGCAGCTTCCACTACTCCATTCATCTTAGGTCTATATGGAGAAGAGTTATGGTGCTTGATCTTGAACTGCATGCAGAGTTCAGTGATCACGGCATTATTGAGATTGGTACCATTGTCAATGATGATCCTCTCAGGGATGCCATACCGATAAATGAGGTTATCCTTGATGAACCGGGCCACGACATTCTTGGTAACTGAGGCAAATGAAGCTTCTTCAACCCACTTGGTAAAGTAGTTAATGGCGACAAGAATGAAACGATGTCCATTAGAGGCAGTAAGCTTGATTTATCTGATTATATCAATACCCCATATTGCAAATGGCCAAGGAGCAGTCAAGACATTCAAAGGAATTGGAGGCACATGAACCTTATTAGCATAAATTTGGCACTTATAGAAAGTCCTCGAGTGGAGGTAACAATCAGTTTCCATGGTCGACCAATAGTAGCCAGCTCTCAGAATCTTCTTGGCCATAGTATATCCACTAGAGTGGGTACCAAAGATTCCTTTATGCATGTCCTCCATAATTTTCTCTGCTTCCTTCTTGTCCATACAACGAAGTAGGGTTGAATCATGGTTGCGCCTGTACATAATCCCATTGCTCAGGAAGAACTAGGAAGAGAACCTCCATAGGAATTTCTTGTCGTTGATTGACGCCCCTTCAAGATACTCTTGAGCTTCGAGATATCTTTTTACTTCATGAAACCAAGGCTTCTCCTCAACTCCAGCAGTGTCAACCTCATAGTAGTGCGCCGGTTCGTCAAATATTTCGGCAGTAATTCTGGGAGCTTCGTTGTCCCATTTGACCTTGAACATAGATGACATGATAGCTAAGGCATCCACCAACTGATTTTCTTCCCTAGGGATATGTTCAAAGGTAACCTCTTCAAAGTAAGGGATCAAGGTGAGTACAAGTTCTTTGTAGGGGATGAGATTTGGATGTTTTGTATCCCATTCTCCTTTAACTTGACTAATTAAAAAAACTGAGTCTCCATATACACTTAAGAATTTGATTCTTAGGTCAATAGCAGCTTTAAGACCCGAGATGCACGCTTTGTACTTAAACATATTATTGGTACAGTTAAAGCAAAGCCTGATAGTGAAAGGCGTATGGCAACCTTCTGGGGAAATGATCACAACACCAATTTTGTTACCCAGCGCGTTAAAAGCTCCATCAAAAACCATATTCCATCGGGATCCTTGCTCAGGTCCTTCATAAAGTCTAGGCTTTTCACAATCTATAATTAGCATGATATTCTCATCGGGGAATTAAAATTTCATAGATTGGTAGTCATCCACGGCTTGATGTGCCAAATGACCTACCAACACACTTCCTTTGATTGCTTTTTATGTAGTGTACTGGATATCGTATTCAGTTAAAATCATTTGCTATCGAGCTATTGTTCCAGAGAGAGTTGGCTTCTCAAAGATGTACTTGATGGGATCCATCTTAGTGATCAACAAAGTAGTATGAGTCAATATATACTGTCTTAATCGGCGAGCAGCCCATGCCAAAGTGCATCAAGTTTTCTCGAGCAGTTAATATCTTGTTTCACAGTCGGTAAACTTTTTTCTAAGGTAGTATATTGCATGCTCTTTTCGACCAGACTCGTCATGTTGCCCCAGCACATACCCCATTGAATTCTCTAACATGGTTAAGTACATGATCAGAGGTCTTCCTTCTACTGATGGAATCAGAATTGGAGGTTCTTGGAGGTACTCTTTAATCTTGTCAAAAGATATTTGACAGTCGTCATTCCATTTTACTACTTGATATTTTTTCAACAACTTGAAGAGTAGCTCACAAGTAGCAGTCAGGTGAGAAATGAGTTGGGAAATGTAGTTGTGTCGTCCTAAGAAACCTCTGACCTTTTTCTCAGTATGGGGAGCCAACATTTCTTGGATAGCTTTAACTTTTGCAGGATCAACCTCAATACCTTTACCACTGGAAACAAAGCCCAGGAGCTTTCCAGACCTTACCCCAAAGATGCACTTGTTGGGATTCAACCTCAGCTTGTATTTCTTCAGCCTTTCAAACAGCTTGTGTAGATGATCAAGATGTTCTTCCTTAATTTGTGATCTTGTTATCATGTCATCAACATATACTTCTATCTTATGATGAATCATGTCGTGAAATAAAGCCACCATAGCCCTTTGATAAGTTTCACCTACGTTCTTCAGCCCAAAAGGCCTGACCTTATAACAGAAGTTACCCCACTGTGTAACAAAAGTAGTTTTCTCCATGTCTTCAGGTTCCATTTTGATTTGGTTATAACCCGAGAAGCCATCCATGAAGGAGAATACTTTGTGTTGATTAGTGTTGCAAACCAAGACATCAATATGTGGTAGTGGGAAGTACTCTTTGAGGCTCACCCTATTTAAATCCTTGTAGTCTACATACATACGGACTTTACCATCTTTCTTCGGCACTAGAACAACATTTGCAACCCATTAGGGATACGACGTCACTGCCAAGAAACCTGCATTGAACTGTTTCATTACCTCGACCTTAATTTTCTATGACATATCGAGCCGCATGCGATGAACCTTTTGTTTGATCAGAGAACAACCCTCTTTCATTGGCAAACGATGAACCACGATATCAGTATCGAGCCCCGACATGTCTTTGTACGACCAAGCAAAGACCTTAACATATCCGTGCAACATCTGAACCAATCTCCTCTTGACACTATATTCAAGGTTGGTGCCAATCTTGACTTCTTTCTTATCTACCTCAGTACCCAAGTTTATCACTTCGACCGGTTCTTCGTGCGGTTGGATAGCCTTTTATTCTTGTATCAGGAGTTTGGCGAGTTCTCCAGGTATCTCACAATCTTCTTCCCTTTGTCTTTGGCTTGATAGATTGGATTTTCGAAGTCATAAACGGCAATAGAAGAACTGTTGTCAATGAGATCCAAAGTGGATGTGGATCTACAAATGTGTGTGTGTGTGCATGTAAGGTCATATGGCTATTTGAAAATGCAGTAAAGTTAAAAAAAGACAAGAAGCACAAAATTTGAATGAAAAATCGTCCAATGTTTTCTTTAAATGAGCATATGATATATGAAATGACAACCCTTAACAAATGGACCATTGTGCCCCGGGAAAGGCACAAGGTTTAAAGTCATTATTTTTAAAGAAATTATACAGACAAACTTCTTAAAGCAATAAAAATAGGAAATAGCATGTACTTCTGGCTGAAGGAGATTGAGATGAAGTCTTTAACCATCCAATTATTGAGTCCACCGTCAGTAGTTGGGAATATCCAGTCGTCCAAGTCAGTGTTACTTTCAGTGTCTTCCAGAGCATTGACTTCATTTCTGCTAATACAGAGAGGTGGTCTTCCAACACGAACATGACGAACCTCTTTCTGAGCCTTTGAAGTGAAACCAATCCAAACTTGTCCGATTTGTATGGGATATCAGGAATTTCCCCCCAGATAGTGCAGCATCCATCTTCTACAACATCCCTAGCATCCTTCAGAGAGGCCATTCTTGGTGTGCCCTTAGAGATTTCAAGAGTAGGAGGAGTAGCAACAACAATCATTGAAGGGATTAATTCAAATGTCTGTCAAGGGTTTCTATGAATTCGCCATCCATTTCAACATATTTTAAAGAATTCAAATGACGGACCATATATTCTTCCTCTCCACAGACTGTGGCAATCTTCCCTTTCACCGGATATTTCAACTTTTGATGCAATTCCCGCACCCGCCCCATGAATCCATGGGCATCCTAGCAAGCAAGAATAGGCCGGGAAGATATCCATTACATAAAATGTTGAATTGAAAACTTGATATCCCACCTTGATCAGAAGATCAACCTCTCTATGGACCATTCTTTTCGAATCATTGAAGGCTCTTACGACAATATCGTTGGGTTTCAGCACCAGCCCTTCACAGTCCAGTCTATCCAAAGAACCTTTGGGTAAAACATTTAGGGAGGACCCAATATCTAATAACATATGTGCCAGAGTCGTGCCTTTCATTCAATAGAGACGTGCAGAGACTTGTTATGATTCTTCCTCGCCGGAGTTAAATATGCATCATAAAATCCCAAGCCATTATTAACAGTTAGGCTTGCTACACAATTCTTAAATTGATCAGTAGTGATCTCTTGTGGTACATGGCCATTCTTCAGGAATTTCAACAAATCTTGGGCATGTGCTTCGGAGCATAATAACAAGGACATCATGGATATCTTTGAGGGTGTCTGCCCCAGTTGCTCAACTATTTTGTAGTGTTTTTTATGAATGATCTTCATAATTTCTTCCATCTCTTGTCTAGATGGGTCTTTAATTGTAACATCTTTGGATGGCGCCTCCATCCGGGCAGGCTCATATACTTTCTCTTTACCTCGGGCGTTAGCAGTTGGCCCAGTAGCAGGAATATGAACAAGTGTTGTAGTAGTTGTTAGAGGAGAGATCTCCAGAGAGAAGATCCTTCATGTCCTAGTGACCTTACTATTCCCGACAATGTTTGTAATTTCAGGATCTTTATTTTCAGTAATCCATGTCTCTTTCTTGACACCATGATAATAAACTTCTTCCCCATAGTTCCAAGGCACAACTTTGTCAAAGGAATAGGGGACTGGCCCCGGTGTAGTGATAATCAGGGGAGTCACTCTTGGCTCAACAGGAATCCTTATAGGGCCTCTAGAGGTTATCCTAATAGGATTATTGCAGATGGTGATTATGGAAACATCTTCAAGTCTCAGTTCTTGGAAAGTACTTTTAGGCAAACTCTTCACGGACAAAGTTTTATCAAACATAATTTCATGGCTATCAATCAGGTGTTGGATACCTTTCTTCATCCACATACAACCATTAGTTTGGGAAGCATAATGGTAACAATTTTCAAGGCAGCTAGAAAATAAACTAGCTCTCAACAGATTCTTCTTAACAATCATCAATGGAGTAGTCAAATTATTGATGGGGGAGACAAAGGAAACATTGTCAATGGCATTGACACATTTACCATGACTAGGGATGGGTGTGGTAATCACATTAGGGTTTTATGGAGGGTCAAACTCAATCACTTGGTTATCAATTAAATCTTGGATCTTGTTCT